>JAYKKT010000092.1:1375000-1902500 GCA_036023115.1 Brasenia schreberi | reverse complement strand
ACTCATCTTCAACACCCTCGTCACCTGGTTCTCCTGTAGCTGGATCAACCTGAACCATCACAGACCAGTCAGATTTCCAATCATTACCATGATATGCTAGTAATATTAACGAAGAAAACAAATGTTTGTTCCAATTATATGAAAAACGGAGCTAAAAAACCACTACATGAACACACTGAAGAAAAAAGATACTCGTTGAAATTATATGAAAAAACAGGGTAAAGTTCAAGACGATTCAGCTCCAAAATATGATTTTCTTTTCCTAATAGACAAACTGGGGCTAGGGAGACCACCTACCAGATTCATACACATGTCTCAAATTCCTGACTCACCTAGCCAGATGAGCTATGACTTACGGTTTTAAAATTCAATGTTGTGAGGCAAAGAGAAAGGATGAAGAAAAAGAAAAAGTAAGACGAAAGACGATGCCTAAAGGGATATAATAGGATGTGTTTTAATGACCCAAAAAGGAGCAAAGCAATTAGTGTAACTAAAAAAAATTGCCTCTCTGTAGATGAACTTTAACATGTTCGAGAATTTGCCAACAGCTGGTTGGCCTTCAGGTTTCTTAAAGGCAACAAAAGTCAGCCCTGGTGAGTCATAAGGCAGGGAGTTCAAAGGTTTCGATGCAACTTCTGCAAACTCTTCAGCATCAGAAGCATCCACATAAACAGTAACCTGAAAAAGAAAAAAATCCATAAACACGAGGAATGTCACCTAATCTCCCTCCCAAAACATACTAGTATGTCAGAGTTGCTAATGAGCTATTTATACTTACATTCTCCAATAATAGTTCCGGTACGGTGTTTGTGCAGTTGTACTGAAGTACAACATGACTATCATAGATGTGCTTGACAACATTAACGGCATACTCAGTTTCTGCTTCCGTCAACTCCACAGGAGCCGAAGACTGGCAATGAAAACAGAAGATATGAATCAACTAAAAATTCTAAACATAAGAAGATAAGCAAAAGTTAAAAACCTTGAAAAGTTTTCCGTAGCAGGAAAATTCAGGCATGGATGAAAGCAATTTCTCATAGGCATCGACTGCTGAAGTTGGTATAGTAACCCCTGCTGGTTTTTTGCCTGGAGCCTTCTTTTCGGCAAGAGGCTGAGCTTTGACCTCTTTGGGAACTGAATTGATATCAAAAGGTTGTTCAGAAGCCACCTGTAACAAGAATCCTCAAAAAGTGAGTGATGAATCAATTTGTTCCCATGCAAGTTTAGGCCAGGAGTATACATAATTCTTCAAGTTCGACTCCAAGTTAGAAAGGGGCAAATCCAGGGTACCAAAAAGAAATTCTTTGACATCTTCGTCAGTTTCACTCAATGATCCATCACCTCCAAGACAGTTCAAGTACAGTGTTGCCCTATCTCGAACCTGTTACAGATCAGTATTGTACACATGTTTAGCACATATTGATGAAGAAACTGCCAAAACACAACGAGATATTGGACTAACAATTTCTGGAAATATCAAGGGATGTAGTTACAATGCAATCTCCAAGATTAACCAAATTAACGAATTATATGTCTGTACATTGCTATTTGCAATAGCCATGGAAGAATTTGTAGGTCACCTAGACAGACAGAAACAATGCTAGCGAGATATGGGTGAATAGGTGTGATGATATAAGTGTGTTTGCGTGTACTTGTAACTGCATTTACAGAAAGATGTCAAATGCTATTCACTTGTCAATAAGAGAAATCAGTCATATATGAACTGAAATTCACGTGTAGCCTGTGGGCATTGCATTCCATCCTTCAACAAAGCAAACCATATCCTGCTTCAAAGTTAGAAGCATTACTTTAGTCCAATTGATGCAGAAAACTCCAGACTAGCACAAAATGGATACTTTTGAAGACACGTAATTGAGCAACTTCAAAATATGGATGAGAAATGACCAAGACCTATAAATGATCAAAATTTTGCGATGCAAATCCAGAGGAGTATGATTTAGAAGACGATCATGATTTGCATACCCTTAATATGCTATACAAAGATCCTGTAGTTCCATCAGTTGATGATGATTAAATACCATAAGTCTAGGCGATAGACTCCAATTTCATTAGCATTTTGCTTGTTAAGCTTTTCTTTTAGTTGCTTTTATTTCATGAAACTGCTTACTGAATCCAATTGGGATTACTGGTTGTCAGACGTTGAGCTGTCGCTACTTATTTTAGTGTAGATCTTATGCGGTCTTCCAACTTTGATCATTTTATTTACTTTGTGTCTGGATTTTATGTTATAAATGTAATAAAAATAATTAAATGCAAAACTAAACAGCAATACATATATAATTATATATACATATAAATGTACCCTAACTATGACCATGTACCCACGATTTTTTGAAATTGCCAAGTCCTGCATCCATGTCCGTGTGACATAGGTGTTCGACTCAGCACTATCTATTTTAAATATTTTTTAGTGCTGTGTCACTAAGATACTTCATGAATACTGATCGCTTGCAATTTTATGAGTGAATACCTGAAAAGGGTAACATAGATTCATAAATTAATATTTTATGTTTTTTCCTTTTCTTTGGTTACAACATTTTATTATTTATTTGCTAAATTCTTTTGAGTTTTCACCACAAATTATTTTTAGTCTCCATGGAAGGGATCACCCTTGCATTGCCGGTCCTAGCCCGGATAAAGGAAAAGGATTTTGTTAGGCTTCCGCCAGCCAACATAAAACTTTATCGAAATTTTATACCATGGATTACACAAATTATGACCATTACTTTGGGGCGTCCCCACCTAGTAACGCGCTGCAGAGTCTGAATGGAGTGATAAGTAAACAAGGGTCATTACATTTTCACCCGGATGTAATGAATCAATTACAGAGAGGGTTCCCACATCATGGACGGGTATGGGTAAAGAAGTTAGTCCCGCTATATTGCCGCCCGAATGTAGTAAATAATTTACATAAAGGGTCTTTGCATTTTCAATATGGACGGATGCGGGGGGTAAGAAAGTTAGTCCTATATAATAGGATTCGTATTAGTTCTTCGAATATCGGAACATTATCCGATAAGCTATTAGAGGTGGTAGATACTATGATTCAAAGAAAGGTTCATATTCTATTTTTACAAGAGACAAAGTGGGTTGGAGAAAAAGCAAAGGAGATAGAGGATAAAGGTTTTAAATTATGGTACTCAGGTAAGGAAAAGGCTCGAAACAGAGTTGGTATTATCATAAATAAAGATTTAAAGGATAGTGTAGTAGATATACAACGATATGGTGACTGAATCATGACGTTGAAATTAGTGTTAGGAGTAGAGATTTTGAATGTATGGGAAAAGGCTTAGTTGTTATTGTAGTAGAGATTTTGAATATAGTTTGTGCTTACGTACCCCAAGTAGGACTAGAAGATAGTACAAAGACGGCTTTTTTGGAAGAGTTAGATAAAGTGATTCAAAGAATTCCACAAAGGCAGATGATTTGTTTAGGAGGAGACTTAAATGGACATGTCGATAAAGAAGCATTAGGATATCAAGGTATTCATAGAAACTTTGGTTTTGGGGATATAAATGAGGAAGTTAGGGAGATTTTGAATTTTGCTATGGCATTTTATCTCTTTATAGTAAATACAATCTTCAAAAAACAAGATGAACATTTAATTACTTATAAGAGTGGCTTATCACAAATACAAATTGATTACTTTATTTGTTGAAAAAAAGATAGAGCATGTTGTAAAGATTGCAAGGTAATTTCAGGAGAAAGCTTAACCACTTAACATCGACTTTTAGTTATGGGTTTAAAGTAAAAAAATGGACAAAGAAGAAAAGAGTGCATCGAGCTATTCGGACTAAATGGTGGAACCTCAAAAGTGAGAAAAAGGTATATTTAAATAGAAAGTCCTTCAAGGAGATGCTTGAAATTATGTTGGTACACCTTGTGATATGTGGAACAATATGGCTATACATATTAGGAAAGTGGTGAAAGATGTGTTAGGTGAATCTAAGAGAGGTGTACCGACACAAAAAAAAACTTGGTGGAGTGAAGTAGTGCAAAATAAAATAAGGCAAAGAGGGCGTGTTACAAATTACATTATACTAAGAAAACTAGTGAAACTTTAGAGGCTTATAAGAAAGCAAAGAAGGAAGTGAAAAATGCCCACAGTGAAGCAAAAGCTAAATTTAGGATGATTTATATAAAAAAACTCAACTCAAAAGAGGGTGGTGAAAGAGATATTGCTACAGATAAGAAAACTAAGGATCTTAATTTTGTTAGATGCATCAAAGACGATGATGAAAAAATTCTAGTGGCAAATGATGATATAAAAAATAGATAGAAAATTTATTTTTATAAGTTTTTTAATGAAAATAAAGATGTTAGTATTAGCTTAAGAGAGTTAGCCAAATCAGAAAAGTATATAAACCACAATTTATACCGACGTATTCAAAATAATGAAGTCAAAGAGGCTCTTAAACATATGAAGGGTGGTAAATTGGCAAGACCAGACAATATTCATATAGAAGTTTGGAAAATACTAGCAGAAACAGGAATCACTTGGCTCGACTATTTAATGAAATATGAAGAAACCAAAAGATGCCCAAGGAATGGAGAGCGAGTACACTTATACTCATATATAAGAACAATGGAGGCATTCAAAAGTGTGTGAATTATCGAGGTATCAAGTTAATGAGCCATACTATGAAATTGTGGGAAAGAATTATCGAACGTAGGTTAAGACAAGTATCAAGTACAACAAAGAACCAATTTGGATTCATGTTAGGCATATCTACTATTGAGCGATTCACCTTTTGAGACGTCTTATGAAACATTTTAGAGCAAAAAAGAAAGACCTTCACATGATATTTATTGATCTAAAAAAATATTACGATAAGGTACCGACAGAGGTTCTTTGGAGAACCTTAGAAAAAAGAGGTATCCTATTGACATACATTAACCTTATAAGAGACATGTACGATGGTACAAAAACATGTGTGAGGACTCATTAAGGAATGACAAACTTCTTTGAAGTTAATATTGGGTTACATCAAGGATCAACTTTAAGTCCATACTTATTTATAATGGTAATTGATGAGTTAACAAAACATATTCAAGATGAAGTACCTTGGTGTATGTTATTTGCAGATAACATTGTGTTAGTGGAGGAGTCTAAGGAAAAAATTAATAGAAAATTGGAACTATGAAGAGAAGGATTAGAAAGCAAAGGCCTCCGACTTAGTAGAACAAAGACAGAATATATGGAATCTAAGTTTGATCATTTGGTTACTTCAGATGATATAGAAATTAAAATTGGCACACATTACATCTCCCAAAAGAAAAGTTTTAAATACCTAGGGTCAATTTTTCAGAGTGATGGAAGAATTGATGAGATGTTACGCATAGAATTAATGCTTGTTGGTTAAAATGGAGAGGAACATCATGTATTCTTTGTGATAAAAATATTTCATTAAAGTTAAAAGGTAAATATTATAGAGCATCAATTAGACCTCCCATGTTTTATGGTTCTCAGTGTTGGGGAGTTAATCATCAACATGTAGAAAATGTGTGTGACAAAAAACAAGATATTGAGATGGATGAGTGGTCATACAAGAAAAGACCCTATACATAATGAGGTTATTAGAAACAAATTAGGAGTGACACCAATAGAGGATAAAATAAGAGAATGTCGTTTAAAAGGATTTGGACATATAGAAAGAACATCAAAAGAAGAACCTTTAAAAAGGTATGAGAAACTAGATTTTGAAAGTATTAAAAGAGGTAGAGGACGACCACAAAATTGTTGGAAAGAAACAATAAAGAATGATCTAGCTTATTGTGACTTAACTGCTAACATGACACATGATAGGGCTCTGTGGAAACAAAGAATCCATTTAGTTGACCCCCTCTAGTATGGGAAAAGGCTTAGTTGTTGTTGTTATATGTCTACCTTATGAAAGACCTATCGAGATGTTACGCACATAATTAATGCTTGTTGGTTAAAATGGAGAGGAACATCATGTATTCTTTGTGATAAGAAGATACCATTAAAGTTAAAAGGTAAATATTATAGAGCAACAATTAGACCTGTCATGTTTTATGGTTCTGAGTGTTGGGGAGTTAATCATTAAGATGTTGAGATGGATGAGTGGTCATACAATAGAAAAGACCATATACATAATAAGGTTATTAGAAACAAATTAGGAGTGACACCAATAGAGGATAAAAAGAGAGAATATCGTTTAAAATGATTTGGACATATAGAAAGAAGATAAAAAGAAGAACCTATAAGAAGGTACGAAAATAAAGACGATGAAAAAATTCTAGTGGCAAACGATGATATAAGAAATAGATGAAAAAACTATTTTTATAAGTTTTTTAATGAAAATAAAGATGTCAATATTAGCTTAGGAGAGTTAGCCAAATAAGAAAAGTATATAAACCACAATTTCTACCGATGTATTAAAAATAATGAAGTCAAAGAGGCTCTTAAACATATGAAGGGTGATAAATCAGTAGGACCAGACAATATTCCTCTAGAAGTTTGGAAAATACTAGGAGAAATAGGAATCACTTGGCCCACAAGACTATTTAATGAAATATGGAGAAATCAAAAGATGCCCGAGGAATGCACAACTTATACCCATATATATAAGAACAAGGGAGACATTCAAAATTGTGTGAATTATCGAGATATCAAGTTAATGAGCCATACTATGAAATTGTGGGAAAGAATTATCGAACGTAGGTTAAGACAAGTATAAAGTACAACAGAGAACTGATTTGGATTCATGCTAGGCAAATCTATTGTTGAAGTGATTCACCTTTTGAGATGTCTTATGAAACATTTTAGAGCAAAAAAGAAAGACCTTCACATGATATTTATTGATATAGAAAAAGCTTACGATAGGGTACCGAGGGAGGTTCTTTGGAGAACCTTGGAAAAAAGAGATATCCCATTGACATACATTAACCTTATAAGAAGGAATGACCGACTTCTTTGAAGTTAATATTGGGTTACATAAAGGATCAACTTTAAGTCCATACTTATTTATAATGGTGATTGATGAGTTAACAAAATATATTCAAGATGAAGTGCATTGGTGTATGTTATTTGCAGATGACATTGTGTTAGTGGAGGAGTCTAATGAAAAAATTAATAGAAAATTGGAACTATGGAGAGAAGCATTAGAAAGCAAAGGCCTCCGACTTAGTAGAACAAAGTCAGAATATATGGAATGTAAGTTTGATTATTTGGTTACTTCAGAGGATATAGAAATTAAAATTGGCACACATTACATCTCCCAAAAGAAAAGTTTTAAATACCTAGGGTCAATTTTTCAGAGTGATGGAAGAACTGATGAGATGTTACGCATAGAATTAATGCTGGTTGGTTAAAAGGAGGAGGAGCATTAGGTATTCTTTGTGATAAGAATATACCATTAAAGTTAAAAGGTAAATATTATAGAGCAGCAACTAGACTTGTCATGTTTTATGGTTCTAAGTGTTGGCAGTTAATCATCAACATGTAGAAAAGATGTGTGTGACAGAAATCAAGATGTTGAGATGGATGAGTGGTCATACAAGAAAAGACCGTATACATATGAGTGGTCATACAAGAAAAGACCGTATACATAATGAGGTTATTAGAAACAAATTAGGAGTGGCACCAATAGAGGGTAAAATAAGAGAATATCGTTTAAGATGGTTTGGACATATAGAAACAAGATCAAACGAAAAAACTATAAGAAGGTATGAAAAACTAAATTTGAAAGTATTAAAAGAGGTAGAGGACGACCACAAGTGTTGGAAAGAAACAATAAAGAATGATCTAGCTTATTGTGAGTTAACTCCTAATATGGCACATGATAGGGCTATGTGGAAACAAAGGATCCATGTAGCCGACCCCGTCTAGTACAGGAAAAGGCTTAGTTGTTGTTGTTGTTGTTGCTGCTGCTGTGACATAGGTAGCCCTTCCTCTTGATCAATCACAGTTAATCCACCATCAGATATGGTTTAATTTGCTAAATTCTTTGAGTTTTCAGGCTGATATCAAAGGAGATGTGCCTAACAGATATCAGGCTATCAGCTTGTCACTTTATATGGCATAAATATGTTGTCCATACTGGTCATAAAATTTGCCATCAAATTAATTCATGTTCTACTTTAAGATTTGTCTGGTAGTATTTTTTTGCTTACATATAAGCATTCTTCAGTCTTGATATTCAAAATTCTTACATTATGCCCTTCATTTGCTCCAAGTCAGCATTTTATTGTATATATGTCTCATTATACGATAGAGTGAATAACAATTGAGGACCTTTTATCTTATTGGTCTGCCTTTCAAAATAGTATCATAAAAGCCTGTGTTACATGAACAATTTTAATAGGGCATAGAAACCATGATGGACAAGTCGACACACAATATCGGTGCTTCGCCTGTGTCTGACTCAGCAATGTTCTAAATATTCTTAACAGGAAAGCTAATAAATGATGGTTTAGTGTTGATTTTCTAGTATTATAATCTCAAAAATGTTTTCTTCTCATTGAATTAAATCCTGCTCTGGCGTGTGTATCTATAGATACACAGATTCCTTCCATCCATAATTTGTAAAGTTATGATGTCATACCCTTTGTACTCACAGATAGATGAAAACGTTTTATAATATTATATGTTTCCAGCAACTTTTCTAGCTGGCAAACGCAAGAAAACAGGGACTCCAAAAGTCGAGCATACTTACGAGAAGGATATGTAAAACAAACCTAAATGCAGCTTGGTTTGCCTTGCTCAATATGGCTCCAGGCTTGCCCATCAACTATTAGCTCACCTCATAATGGGCTTCAGCATATACTCATGTATTAGTGATTTAGAGAAGGTGTGTATACAGGACCTTCGACAACTTGTTTAGCTCACGCAGATAATTGAGGAAAACGGAGGTTAGTTCAAACTTCAAAGATCTTGCTCAATCACGGACCTACTTATGAATACCGTCCAGTAAAAGAGAACACCAAAGATTGACTAGTCTATGTTATGAGGCAAGAAAGCAAGAACTTGGAATGAATACGCCATGAGGCATGAGCAAGCACTTTGAAGGGATTGCCAGTTATGTAAATTCACTTGAATCTAACACCAAAGAAATATAGGCATAAGCTGAATAAAAGCAAAGTTCAGGCCAACAATCCTTATGGAATACAAATCTGTAGAAGAATGAGTAAACTACCCCAAAAGATATATAAAAATAAAAATAATCACGCCAGACAAAGTCAACAACCAAACGAACAAATCAATAAACCACAATAGATCATTTTCTCACACTAACCGGGGTAAAAAGCAAATAAGAAAATAAGAAAAGAACATATTTTTTCATGACATGATCAACATGAAAAGAATAT
This sequence comes from Brasenia schreberi, assembly GCA_036023115.1. Lineage (NCBI taxonomy): Eukaryota > Viridiplantae > Streptophyta > Magnoliopsida > Nymphaeales > Cabombaceae > Brasenia > Brasenia schreberi. Next base: position 1,893,149 of record JAYKKT010000092.1, on the reverse strand, counting down.
TAACAGTACACAGCTTTCAATGGCATGATATGCATGTTATAGTGCACCTGACCTCATCATCGTTATCATAGAGACAACGCCTCAGCAGGACAAAAATTCTGGGCTGCATGAAGTTATAGTTACATTCCCAGCAATGTTAGTAAACAAGTCTCAAGTAATAAGCATAATAACAGAAATTCAGGTTGAACATATACCTTCAGTGATTCGACCATTGCCCCAAACTTTGCCAAGGTACTTACAGCGCTTGCCCTCACAGTTGCATTTTCAAGTATGACGCGATTATATATGTAGCGAATATATTTACTAGGATCTGAGGTCTTGGGACCTTCATTGCCCAAGAAATGAAGAATCTACAATAGCAGAAAGGATTATAAAATAAGCAGAAAAGTTAGAGCTATTCCCCTCGCAATCTGTCTCCAGATTCTTGGACATGTTGACTCGAAACCCAGAGTAGCAAAGAAATAATACAAAGCAACTTACGGATCCAATGAAGCATACCAAACAAAGACCAAATTAGGCAAAAGCATTGAGCTCCAAGAGCTTGAATTTAAGCAAGACATCAAATCCAAACTCCATTGTCCACCAACAAAAAGAACTAGAATATCTCGTTAACCAAGACAGGCCTCTGCATCAACATGTTTCTCCTATCTTAGTTTCTTAGGTTCTCATTGGTTTTTATTGAGTAGTACTTTAAAGCATAGCTGAACCTTGACTTATTTGTTCTGTTCTGATAAGAGACGGATGACAAAGGAAGATTAGACGTGAAAGCAAATAAGCAGGAAAGAAACTAAATGCATAAAAGGAATTCCGGATCTTCAATTACATATTAAGATGATTAGCTGAGCTGGACTTGTTAAAAATGCTTTTTTACCTGCATTGAAAGATATGTAAACTCACAGTCCTCAATAAATTCACAGAGATGAGACAACCCACTTTCTTTAGCATCTGGGATTTCTCTAATTAGAATAAGAATTGAGTCCACAATGCCCTTCTTGTACTCGAAACCTCCTTCTTCTCTGAGAATGTTGCTTAAGAAGTTCATCCTATGTCATAAACATGAAACATCAGAACAAGTCATCTTCAACACTTGACACTACCCTCAAAAAATGAATAAGAAATGCTCATGGAATGATAACTTACATTGTACGGTATTTGAGTGGAAATTTAAGACATAAGGACCGAATAGCTTCCACAACAACAATCTTAAACTCATCTGCAATATCAGACATAAAATTTGTGATTTGCTTCATCAGTCGATCTATGCTTGATTCATTGCCTGTTTTCAAAAGCGTAGTGATAGCAAGAGTGGCAATGCTCCTATTTTGATCTGATATTAGACTCTCCATGTCTATATTGCAATTTGTAACAGCCAGAGGATCGGTCATGGCTACCTGTAAGAATTTTATGAGGTAGATATCAGACTAACATAAAGAAGGCATGAAGAAATTAGCCTTAGCTCGTACACGCTTTGCAATATACAAACACTAACCACGTATGTAAAGCAAAAGAAATGACAGGAAATATGCATCCAATCAGGAACCTGCCTTGTTTAGTGTACGGACAGCAGCAAATCTTAGAACTGGCTTAGAAGAGCTCAAAAATAACTGCAGCACTGTAATTGCTGGAGTCAATTCTCGGCTAGTAACACCACCAAGCTCAGTTATTGCTCGGGCAGCTTCAAATATCACCATTTCTGCTTTGTGACGGAGACAGCCTTCAAGATAATCATAGAATGGACGATCCCCCGTTTGGGTATTTAAACCTGATTCCTGTACTACCTGTTCACAATCACAGACACTTAAACCAGACTCTAAGTATCCACATAATCTGCACAAACGTATCTTCAAATTATGAACAACCAACAAATAAGAACCTGAGCTGTATAGCGAATCAAAACACACTGTGCCAAAGGCGAGCGAACTGTTCCTCTTGTCAAACTGGTGACGAGTTTACTAACAGCTAACCGGTCATTTTGCCGAATCTGCAAGTTTTGAAAAGTTTACATTCATATGATAAACATCAGCCTACAATTTCAATATTTATCATTTAATCTCTAAGATCTTCACTTCCACCAAGACTAATAATAACAAGTTAAGATGTTCACTTGTCTTCGAAGCTGCTCTAGTTAGGCATGGCACAGTTATTTTGTATATTCATAAGGATGCAGAATTTTGTAGAGCTATGAATATTTTATTTGATATCTGAAGAAATAGGAAAGTTCAAAAGTTTTTCAAAATCGTGATGCCTAGTGGTTTGAATGTATACACTATGTGAAACAAAGTATTGCAGCTAACAGATTGTGGGGAATGAGTTTGGTTGCTATTTTCATCTAATTAGTACAAACTTTTCTAAATTCTGACACCAACAAACAAGAGGTCTCCAGAAAACTCAAATCGATGTAGTTTTACACCTGACTCTGCCTATGTGGTTCATAAATTTGGCAAACATGTATTGGGTTGTTTTCACTTAAAACCAAGGCAGCACATGTTTTTTGTTTGGGGAATTTTTTGCACTTCAATTGCAGTTTTCTATTTCTTTGGGTTCTCAGCCAGGAGTAGCCGGTGACACTGAATAGTATGTAGGCTTCTAGGTCTCCACATTTCCTTGAAAGTGTCATATGCACCTCTTCACTCTAAGTGAATCGTATATTCCATATGGTTATCTCCCTAAAACCACTTTCCTTCGTTTTCCTAGAAAATGAAACAGAAAGGAACAACCATACAAGGAAGGCAACGACTTCGATGTGAATATTCCTAAAAATGACGAAATGAAATATGAACCTGGTGAAGAAGAGCTAATGCATGGAATTGTACAAGGGCGGCCCTAGACTGAACTGCTTCTTGTACCTCGTTGCTCCACCTCTTAACAATATCAGGATTGGTCTGGTCACAAGCAATTAACAACCAAGTTTCGGTCACCAGAACATGAAAACTAAAGACAGAAAGATCTTGAGAAACACAAAAACAGGAATAATTTATGCTACCTGGAGAAGATGGATACCACTCACAAGAGAAGCACTTGCAACAACCGGATTTTTGTCAACAATAGCCTGCTTAAGGTACCTCTCAATTTGGCCCAGGAGGGTACCATCAGTAATCCTACATAAAACCCTTATAGCATTTGCCCTGTACATATCTGTCTTGCTGTTCATATCCTTCATCAATGAACTCGTGACTATGATCACCTACAGGATAACAAAAGTCCAACATTCAGTCATGACGCATACAGATGCAGAAATCAAGCGTCACACGTTGTCTATAACAGGATTTCCATGACCTCATCCGCAGATGGTGAAAGCTCTTTGATCATCAGATAGACCATTCTTCGCAGTGCCGCGTCCTTGGATTGGAAAAGCTTGGTAACCGCGAAGAATACTTCAGTGGCTTCGATCTAAATTGGTATTGGAAGTCCAAGGAATAAACAAATAACACCCGGCATAACGCAAAGCAAAACAGAAGAATATTAGAGAAAATACTCGCCTTTGTGAATGTCTCTCCTTGGTTGAGTAAGTAAAGGAGCTTCGTGATCACCTAACATAATGAAGTACACAAAGGCAGCGAGAGTTGCATAGTCATTGGAATACATGCATGATGCAACATACAAGAACGTATTCAACGGAAATGCAAAAACTGAAAAACAAAAAGGAACCTGAGAGCATCTCCTGGAATCAAGCTGAGGATCATTGAAAACCCTAGCCTCTTGAAGCACGGCTCCCTTCTCGATCCCGAGAAAGGGAGAGTAATCCGCTAGAGAATAACAAAAAGCAAGATCCACGACCATCATTACAATCTAAATCTTGACTTGTCATCAACCAAAATGGTGACTAGACAAGTGAAATGCGAACATAACAAAGTGGAAATCAACAATATTAACACAAAAAAACAAGAACACGCAGTTATTGCGCTAATCTATCAAGATAGCAACTGAACAGAGAAGTCCGCCCCGACACCAACGAAGATACGACATACAGGAATTAGAAACTTAGATCTGATGATTTTTGGGTGAAATTAATCGAGGATTGGAGGAGAGAAAGATACAGACGAGTGCAGGCGAGTGCCAGAAGCGGATAGGTGATCATAAAATTAAAGTTTTGATATCCCTACCTTCATCATCCCTGTCATCATCCTTCTTCACAAGCGGCTGCGCCATTGGAAGTCCTTGCCCACGATCTGCAGAGATTTGTTGTGAATCGAGGGTCAAAATCTCCTCGTTGTCTCGGGGAGAGAGAGAGAGAGAGAGATGCAGGCGTGGGAATTGAAAACGCCAGGAGTTAACACGAAGGGACTGTCGACAGGTCGGACCTTGAACTAGTTACTATATATATATATATATATATAGAGAGAGAGAGAGAGAGACATATTTTTTCATCTACAAAATGTAGATACATATGGTCACGAACTAGTTACTCTCTATAGAGAGAGAGGGAGATATAAAATCAATTGCAAATATCAAACCAAAACCACCCTTACAAAAATGAATCCTTTTCTTTCTTTATCCAACAACAACTAAGGCTTTATCCAACAACAACTAAGGCTTTTCTAATAATAAATGAGGTCGGCTACATAGATTCTTTATTTCTTGTGTCATGATAATAGTTAACTCAATATAAGCTAGATTGTTCTTTGATGTTTCCTTTTAATACTTTAGTGGTATTCTTCTGTCCAACACTCCTAACTATATAATATAGTGGGTCTAATTGCTACTTTATAATATTTTTTTAACTTTAATGATATCTCCTTGTCATATAAAATACATTATACAAACCTCCATTAACCAACCTATACTAATTTTATGTATAATATATATCCATCAAGTTTTACATCGCTTTCAAAAATGGATTCTCATTATGACCACTTATATTACGTTTTACTAAATTGAAAACTTTTACTTTTTAATATTTCCATCAATAGTTTTAATTTCTTATTAGCTTTTTTCTTTAGACTCATTCATTAAGGGAATGTTATTCATAAAAAATATACACAAAGTACTTTGTCTTAAATATGTTTTGTTAACTCATCAATAACCAATATAAATAAACATGAACTTAAAGAAGATCATTGACATAATTCAATATTAACTTCAAATAAATCATTTATTGTATTATTTTTCTTCACATATGCTTGTGCACTATTATACATATCTTTTATAAGATTGATATATGCCAGTAGAATTCATCTTTTTTCCATACTCTCTAAAAATATCTTTTATGCATCCGGGCTCTACAATGCGTCGCTAAGAGAAAATACCTCAATAAAATGCTTATAATATTTGGAATTCATGACAATAAATTCAACAAAGTTTTATGTGGACTATTAGAATATTAATGCAATCCTCCTCCTTTCACATTGCCTTTGTACTGGCCACGACGAAGTCAAGTGGCTCTTAGAATGCATTATAAAAAAAGAGGACTTGTTGAGCTTATATATATATATATATTATTTATGTCAATCGTTCAATTAGAAAGATAAATTATTTCAATTTAAAAAGTAAACAGTGGAAAACTACGAATAGTTTGTATTTTTCTTTCCAATTTTTGCTGTTTAATCTAGGCTAGCAACTCCCACTCTCCACACTTTCTACCGTGTCAACAATATCTAACTCTAAATAAGCAATCCTATGTTTTGGGCCTTTCTTATGGAATATACAATGCAGACTGCTGGATTAGAGTCCAAATCCAAAATTTTGTTTCATTCTAATTTTACTAGAAGAAGTACCTTTTTGTGTGTTATATGCAATGATATTGTGATGGTGAATAAATCTAAGGAAAAAGTTAATAGGAAATTAAAATTATAGAGTAAAACATTATAAAATAAAGGTTTTGGGTTTAGTATAACAAAGACAGAATGTATGGAATGTAAGTAAAAATTAAGATTGACACACATTGCATTTATGACTAGAAAAGTTTTAAATACATAGGGTCAAATTTTCAAAGTGATGAAAAATTTGACAAAGAAGGGCATCATGTATTTTATGTGACAAGAAGATACCATTAAATATAAAAGGTAAATATTATAGAGTATTAATTAGACTTCTATATATTTATGGTTCTAAATGTTGAGCTTAGTCATCAACATATAAAAAAGTTTTTGGTGATATAAATGAAGATGTTGAGATTAACGAGTGGCCACAAAAGAAAATATTGTATTCATAACGAGGTTATTAGAAATAAATTGGGAGTGACACCAATAGAGGATAAAATAAGAGAAAATCGTTTAAGAGAGTTTGAATGTATAGAACAACGACTAAAAGAAGTTTCAATAAAAGATATGAAAAACTAAATTACGAAAATATTAAAAGAGGAAGAAAAAGACCACAAAAGCATTGAAAAGAAACAATGTAGAATGATTTAACTTGAGTTAACTCTCGACATGACACATGATAAAACTCAATAGAAATGCCTACTCTATCTAACATGAGAAAAATGCTTAGTTGTTGTTGTTTTGTTGTATAATTTTGCCGAATGTCTATCAACGATCTAAACCTGATTGTGTTTGTTCTAACCTGAGATGGGTTGGCAGTTCTACATGTGCAGCGTCCCATTGACTCAATTGGGCACCAAAGTGGTGAGTAAGAGAACACATCTGAGCACAATAAAGAGAAACGTGGGCTAGGTTAGGTTTACGTGAACTGGAAACTAAATATCAATCTTGTTTGTGACACGAACTGGAATTGGAAACGACCTACGATGGATCCGATTAAAATTCAACCCATTGACCCGATTTGGCAACTGAGACGAGTGCAAATAAGAGTAAAAAGAAAGAAAAGAGAGCGCCACACAGATAGAGACTTGCATGTGATAACGACCAAAGCGAGTGAGCGAGAGAGGGAGAGAGATATCTGTCTTCGTCCCCATCACTCGTAGCATCACATACACCACAGGATTCGTTACCAACACATATATCCCATCCCCATTCTACTTCCTGATATAATGGTTTCTGGGGAAGCGGCGAGGGGACGATCATTGATTGAAGAGGAGGGACTCGGAGAGAATGCCGGAAAACTCGGCGGAGTTCGATCTGCCGGAGGAAATTGTGGCGGTGCTTCCGGCGGACCCTTACGAGCAGCTCGACGTCGCCCGCAAGATCACGTCCATAGCGCTCGCGATGCGCGTGTCCAAGCTTGAGGCTGAGGCGGCCAGGCTCAGGCAGAGTATTCTCGAGAAGGACGACGCAATTGCGGAGCTTCATGAGAGGCTTCAGGAACTCGAGGAATCCCTTGGTGAGGCCGAGGACAGGCTCTCGATTGCCACCCATGAGAAGGTTAGTGGATTTTGATTGTTTACTCCAAGCACCAAAATGATTCTTCTTCTTCTCCTCTCTCTCTCTCTCTCTTTTGTTTTCTGTCCTCATCCCCGCACGCCACAATGAGAGGTTGGTGAGTTTTATGGTCCGTTTTTCCTGGCACCAACATGAATATTCCTCCTCCTAATCTTGTCGGATTTCTTCGTATCTATCTTCTGTTCCTGTTACAGAACGGCGCTTCGGATGTTTGATTTGGATTTGGTTTTCTAGATTCTTGTATTTTGTTGCTCTTCTTGCTAATCTTAGATAATTTTGGGTAATTGGAGTTAGTTGTACTATTGGTTTCTCTCTCTCTATATATATTCCAAGTTGTTTCAATCTGCTGGTATTTTTCGTCTACATCAGTTTCCTACTATCTTTAAGTCCAAAGGTTCTAATATTTCTGTGTATGCTTGCGCGGGCTTGTGGAGACAGGAAAGCCTTTCGAATGAGAACGACTCTCTCTCCAACGCGGTGAAGAAGCTCAACCGAGATGTGGCCAAGGTAGGCGAGATACTTCTTTTTGCTTTGAACTTTGTTGTCTCGATCCTTCTTGCTTCTTCCTATGTTAGAGAATTGGAAGTGTCAGCCCTTAGTCGCATAATTTTCTGCTGTTTTGGGTTCTGAGCGCCTTTGGCTTAGATTTGTACATTTGCTATTTCAAACTTCAATGCGCTATTCCTACTTGTTCTCATTGACCGTCAATCCTACCGACTCTGGTTTGTATGCCGTACATCAACCATCCCGCGTACAAACCAATCTTGGATTAATATTGGGAATCATTAACTTGATTATGTTTTGAGGTGTGAATATCTTAAATTATGACCTCAGTGATTAAAGATAACAACTAGATTGACGTATCCGCTACTTTTGTGTTTGCACTTTTCTAAATGATGTCAGCAATTTCGCTGATTCAATTTGTCTATGACATTCTCCTGCCTAGTCGGGCATTTGTAATTTCCATCACCTCTATTTGGAGGTGGCTCTTAACTGCCAATTGGGATTTCTCTCTGTTATTGTTAAGCATGGTAGTTTTCATACAATTAGCCCCTTCCATGCTGAGTCAAATAGCAGATTCTGCAGATCTAGTTCTAAGTTTAAACAACCTGTTGAAATCGTTTGGTGGTTCCTTGTTGACAATCCAACCATAAGGAAACATATCTGGGTACTTCCTCTTGCAAACCTGGGCATTGTAGAATTTTGTCTATGCTTCTCTCCATGTCCTCCTAGTTTAACCTAGGCATGAACCAAAATTTATAGATTGTAAAATGTGTTATTATGATTATAGACAAAATGGTAGTTCATACTTCATAGTCATACTCGTCTCCTTTCTCGAGTTTTGATGAGGGAAACCCACGTTCATTCACTCCCCACCTCCAACAGGATAAAGGAAAGACTATAGAGATGGAAAAAGAATAAGGAAAATAAGGAGAAATCACTGAAACATGAGAAGTATGTCTTGAAAACGTGATTTCATACAGTAAACCATAATTCTTTTTTAATTTTTTCGAACTATGTCTACCTTATGAAAAAGCAAAGGAGACATAAATAAAGATTCAGGGGATATAAATGTTCACAAGAGACAAGTGGGTTGGAGAAAAAGCAAAGGAGATTAAGGATAAAGGTTTTAAATTATGGTACTCCGGTAAGGAAAATGCTCGAAACAGAGTTGGTATTATCATAAATAAAGATTTAAAGGATAGTGTAGTAGACATACAACGATATGGTGACTGAATCATGACGTTGAAATTAGTGTTAGGAGTAGAGATTTTGAATATAGTTCGTGCTTACGTACCCCAAATAGGACTAGAAGATAGTATGAAGACGGTTTTTTTGGAAGAGTTAGATAAGGTGATTCAAAGAATTCCACAAAGGCAGATGATTTGTTTAGGAAGAGACTTAAATAGACATGTCGATAAAGAGGCATTAGGATATCAAGGTATTCAAGAAACTTTGGTTTTGGGGATATAAATGAGGAAGTTAGGGAGATTTTAAATTTTGTTATGGCATTTTATCTCTTTATAGTTAATACAATCTTCAAAAAATGAGATGAACATTTAATTACTTATAAGAGTGGCTTATCACAAACACAAATTGATTACTTTATTTGTAGAAAAAAAGATAGAGCGTGTTGTAAAGATTGTAAGGTAATTTCAGGAGAAAGCTTAACCACCTAACATCGACTTTTAATTATGGGTTTATAAGTAAAAAAATGAACAAAGAAGAAAAGAGTGCATCGAGCTATTCGGACTAAATGGTGGAATCTCAAAAGCGAGAAAAAAGGTATATTTAAACAGAAAGTCCTTCAAGGAGATGCTTAGAATTATGTTGGTACACCTTGTGATATGTGGAACAATATGACTATACATATTAGGAAAGTGGCAAAAGGTGTCTTAGGTGAATCTAAGGGAGGTGTACCGTCACAAAAAGAAGCTTGGTGGTGGAGTGAAGTAGTGCAAAATAAAATCAAGGCAAAGAGGGTGTGTTATAAATTATATTATGCTAAGAAAACTAGTGAAACTTTAAAGGCTTATAAGAAAGCAAAGAAGGAAGCGAAAAAGGCCGTTAGTGAAGCAAAAGCTAAGATTTGGGATGACTTATATAAAAAACTCAACTCAAAAGAAGGTGAAAGAGATATTTTTAGGATAGGTAGGGTTAGAGATAAGAAAACTAAGGATCTTAGTGTTGTTACATGCATTAAAGATGAGGATGAAAAAATTCTAGTGGCAAATGATGATATAAGAAATAGATGAAAAAACTATTTTTATAAGATTTTTAATGAAAATGAAGATATTATTATTAGCTTAGGAGAGTTAGCCAAATCATAAAAGAATATAAACCACAATTTCTATCGACGTATTCAAAATAATGAAGTCAAAGAGGCTCTTAAACATATGAAGGGTGGTAAATCGGTACGAGGAGACAATATTCCTATAGAAGTTTGGAAAATACTAGGAGAAACAGGAATCACATTCCTCACAAGACTATTTAATGAAATATGGAGAAACCAAAAGATGCCCGAGGAATGGAGAGTGAGTACACTCATACCCATATACAAGAATAAGAGAGACATTCAGAATTAGTGTGAATTATCGGGGTATCAAGTTAATGAGCTATACTATGAAATTAGAGGAAAGAATTATCGAAAGTAGTTTAAGACAAGTATCGAGTACAACGAAGAACCAATCTGGATTCATGCCAGACAAATCTATTGTTGAAGCAATTCACCTTTTAAGATGTCTTATGGAACATTTTAGAGTAAAAAGAAGTCATTCACATAATATTTATTGATATAGGAAAAGCTTACGATAGGGTACCTGTTGGAAGACGTTTTATAAACTTTACAAGCTTTAGTGTTTTGCTGTATTATGATAGTTAGTTAGTTATAGGTTAACAATGATTTTAAAGGTAGCTTTAAAATAAAGCCTCATTAATGGCATACTAGTAAATAATGAATTGTAATCTCAATATTTAAAGGGTGAAAACCCTTAACCGTGTAATCTGAAAAAAGATCAGAAATAAAGATAGGACTAGGGCGGCCGTGTGCAAGTTGATTCCCTCCATCATTCTGTGCTGATCTCATTTTGATGTTTATGTATGAACACATGAAAAAGTCGATTATGGTATCAGAGCCTCCTATGGGAGTGTAGCAGCCCACGGTACCTGAAAAAGAGACAACAGTAAGTATATATTTTTTTAAATAAAATTTCTTGGATAGGCGGTATTTTCCAACAACTAGTTCAACGTGCAAGTCTAATACAGACTGCACGTCATTATATGTGAAAGACATTGAAGATTGGTGTCGTAGGATCAATTTTTTGGTAGCTATAACAATCACGACAGGAAAAATTCCAGCGTGAAACTTGCATAAAATATTGGATCAACAAGAACTAGGGTAAATTCCCATCACTGCAGAAGGATAAATCTCAGCTAGCGCTAGAGGAAGGGCTAGAAGTTTTCGGATTGACTTGCACATATTTTCACGGCCAGTGATATTGTGAAGATACCAAGTCACATATCTTGTTGTGCTTGTTAAGTCTTCCATGCTCTTTCAGTAGATTCTGTAAATGTATTGAATGCAGACTCAACATGCTTCAGAAACACGTTGTGAGCACTTAAATGCTCTCCATCGTTTTGCACATCCAACATCAAAGAATACTTGCTTTATCAAATATTAGAGAAGAACCACAGTTCCAATAATTTAAAGAGGAACCGCAGAACTGACATTGCCCATTGAAGCAAATTGGTGTATCAAATAAAAATCGCAGATAGCAGATTGACTTGTCAAATCAGAACTGTAGAATCAATATTGCTCATTAAAGAACACACATATTAGAAAAACAGTGGCAGTTACAAACTATAGCAGAGAAGATATCTATACAATCAATCAAACAATATGGATGGGAAATTGAAAGAGGAATCCTTACCTGCTTCCTATGGAAATGATAAAAAACTAGAACCATTCCAAATCACAAATATCCGATTAGATGGAAGGAACTATAGAGAATGGACTCGGTCTATTGACTTATCCGAAGATAGAGAGGAAATGCTTCTATCATCAGACAGTCCACCCCTAGAGGGAAGCAATGCAGATTTTGAAAAGTGGTTTAAAGATGATGCACTTGTAAGTTCATGGTTAATTTAATCCATGAATCCATCAATTAGTAAAACATTTATGTATATGGAATCAGCTGTCAAAATTTGGTCTACAGTGGAAGAAGCATACTCTAGATAGAGAAACATTGCCAAAGAATATGAGATTATTGAAAGGATAAGAAAATGTCGCCAAGGAACCAGATTAGTCAGTGAATACTACGGGGAACTACGTGAACTTTGGAATGAACAGAGATATATTGTAAAAAATAAATGCAGTCACTGTGTAAAAGAAAGAATTGCTGAAGGAGAAATTAGAAAAGTGTTTGATCTACTCTGGGGAGTCTCATCAGATTACGAATCCATCAAATTAAATATTTTAAGCAATGAAGAACTACCATCTCTTTGAACACTATATTCACTTCTTTTAAGGGAAGAAGATAGAAATAATTTAGAAAAGGTAAACACATACAGACTGAGAGATCTGCATTTGTTGGTAGGGGACAGAGTCGTTATCAGAGAAGAAGAGATTCGACCAGAGGTAGATCAAGAGGTATAAATCAATATTATGATGATAAGAACAAGCTGCAGTGCACTCATTGCGGGAAGAACAGACACACGTAAATATTATTAGAAAGCCTCCATAATATAAAGATCAGGGCAGAAGAAACACAAAATATAAAGATTATGGCAGTCATGTGGCAACCATACTTGACAAGAAAGCAGAATTGAGTCCTGCAGATGAAATGATAGAATTGAAGAAACAGATTGCTGAAATTGAGATACGGTTACGTGATCAAACATCTACTTCTTTATGAAAGATAGAGTCAACTCCTCCTCTGGCATCTTACAATGTTAGTGGTAACCATTCTTTTACATATTTTACATCTTCTTCTAATTGGATAATAGATTCAGGGGCTACTGATCATATGGTAGGAACCAAATCTAACATTCTGCAATATGAAAAGATTCAAGCTCCACAGTACGTGAAAGTACTAAATGACTCTTTAATTCCTATGGAAGGAAAATGAGAAATGATCTCAGACTCAATTCAGTGATATACATTCCAAAATTTCTAGTGAATCTTCTTTCAGTAAGTTCCTTGGTTAGAGATATGAATTGTACAGTAACATTTTCTTCTCATGGTTGTGTTTTTCAGGATATGAAAACGGAAAAAACCTTTGGACATGGTGAACTACGCAATGGATTATACATATTATCTGGAGATCAGATCTTAAGGCAAAAAAGAGCATTGACAGCTATTACTACTAAAGAAGAAATAAAAATTTGGCATAGTAGATTATGACATTTACCTCTTTCTAAAATAAGAGAGTTTGTCGTGATGTATGTCAGAGGGCTAAACATCATAGAGCTACTTTTCCTAATAGTGATTCAAGATCAATTATTCCTTTTGAATTGATACATTCAGATGTTTGGGGACCATGTGTGATACCTTCTTTGGGAGATTTTAAATATTTTATGATTTTTATTGATGATTGTTCCAGACTTACCTTTGTTTAGCTCATGAAGTCCAAAACAGAAATACCCACAATTTTCTCTCTATTTCATAATCTTATTAAGACTCAGTTTGGTTATCCTATTAAAACTTTCATATCAGATAATGGTGGTGAATTTTATAATACTCAGTTGAGATCATATCTCCAGTCTCATGGTATTATACATCAGACATCATGTGTTTACACCCCACAACAGAATGGAGTGACAGAAAGGAAGAATCGTCATATCTTGGAAATTGCTAGAACATTACTTCATGAACACAATGTTCCAAAGTATTTTTGGCCAGAAGCTATTCTTACAGCAGTATACATTATGAATGGAATTCCTACTGTGATCCTTGGGGGAAAGTCTCCATTTAAAGCGATTAAACATGAAGATAATCCGTTTCATCTCATTCATAGAATATTTGGATGTGAATGTTATGTGCATGTACATTAATAATTCAGAGATAAGCTTGATCTAAGGGCAATTAAATGTATCTTTATTGGGTATTCTTGTGAGAAGAAAGGATATGTCTGTTATGATCCTAATTCTCATAGAAAATATATTTCTATGGATGTAACTTTCTTTAAAAATATCCCATACTACAGGAATTCAAATGATATGTCGAAGACTAATGTTGAAGAGACAGTTCTACCAAAGATCAATATGAGTGAAGAATTTGAGGAAGAAAGATCTCTTACGAGAACAGATCAATCAACAGAAGAAAACATGATGTTAGTATACAAAAAGGGGGAGAGAAATATATTTAGTAACAAACAGGTAGAGAGTATGAATCAAGGGGGAGAAACAATAATTGATTCAGATGGAACAGTGGAAGAAGCAGGTGATAAGGATCTAGATGATTCAAATATTCCTATAGCACTCAAAAAAGGCAAGAGAACATGTTGTAGGTATCCAATTTCTAAATTCATTTTCTATGATAAATTATCAGAAAGCTATTACAATTTTGTACTAACGGTTGGGATACATCAAATTCCGAAAAACTACTATAAAGCATCCAAGCACAAACAGTGGATTGAAGCCATGAAATCCGAAATTCAAGCAATAGAAAAGAATCAAACTTGGGAACTTAGTGATTTACCAAAAGATAGAAAGGCACTATCATGTAAATGGGTGTATACAATAAAATACTTGGAAAGATATAAAGCAAGGCTAGTAGCTCGTGGATATAGTGAAGAATATGGGATAGACTATGAGGAAACATTTGCCCCAGTAGCAAAGCTTACGTCTATACGAGTTATCATTAGCATTGCTGCTCAGAAGAATTGGAAATTATGGCAACTTGATGTGAAAAATGCATTCTTGCAAGGGGAGCTTAAAGAAGAAATTTATATAGAATTACCACCAGGTTATTAGAACCCTGAAAAGAAGGTATGTAAATTAAGAAAAACTATCTGTGGATTAAAACAATCTCCAAGAGGTTGGCTTGAAAAGTTTAGCCGAAGTATTATAAACTTGGGATATCAAAAGAGCCCATGTGATCATACACTATTCTTTAAAAAGGGAAGTAAATTGACACTACTATTGGTATATGTAGATGATATTATTGTAACAGGTGATGACATTGAAGAAATCCAAAAATTAAAGGCAGAGGTGATGACATTGAAGAAATCCAAAAATTAAAGGCAGAACTTCATTGGCTATTTGATATTAAGGATCTTGGAAGGTTACATTACTTCTTAGGCATTGAAGTAGCCTACTCAGATAAAGATATTTTTCTGAATCAGAGAAAGTATACCTTGGATTTATTACAAGATGTGAAAATGGAAAATTATAGACCTACATATACCCCAATGGACGTAATCATAAGTTTCTTATAGAAGATGGAGTTGAAAAAGTTGATGCAACTAGATATCAACAGTTAGTTGGAAAATTGATATATTTGACCATTACACGTTCAGACATTGCATATGCTGTCAGCATAGTAAGCCAGTTTATGAAATCACCATCAAAATATCATATGGATGCAGTGTATCATATATTACGATAGATATGAGATTACATACAAAGCCAATGGTCACACAGATATTGAGATTTATACAGATGCAGATTGGGCAGGTTCCACTGAAGATAGAAAATCAACCACATGATATATAACATTGGTTGGAGGTAACATAGTCTCGTGAAAAAGTAAGAAACAATCAATTGTAGCTAAATCAACAACTGAGGCAGAATATAGGGCAATAGCATCAGGTATGCATGAAGGAAAGTGGTTACGGTCTTTACTCATGGAAATGAACTTATTTGCTAGAAAATCTATACCTATATTTTGTGACAGTAAGGCATTGATACAGATAGCTTCAAATCCAATGTATCATGAGCGAACAAAACATATTGAAATAGATTGTCACTTTATACGGGACAATGTACCGACAAAAGAATTTCAGTTGGAACATGTACATTCAGGACATCAATGTGCGGATATGTTAACCAAAGCTATCAAGAGAAATCTACTTCAGAGATTAAGTAGCAAGTTGGGTGTGACATCCATCTTTCACCCAACTTGAGGGGGAGTGTTGGAAGACGTTTTATAAACTTTACAAGCTTTAGTGTTTTGCTGTATTATGATAGATAGTTAGTTATAGGTTAACAATGATTTTAAAGGTAGCTTTAAAATAAAGCCTCATTAATGGCATACTAGTAAATAATGAATTGTAATCTCAGTATTTAAAGGGTGAAAACCCTTAACCGTATAATCTGAAAAAAGATCACAAATAAAGATAGGACTAGGGCGGCCGTGTGCAAGCTGATTCCCTCCATCATTCTCTGCTGATCTCATTTTGATGAACGCATGAAAAAGTCGATTAGTACCGAGAGAGGTTCTTTGGAGAACCTTAGAAAAAAGAGGTATCCCATTGACATAAATAAACCTTATAAGAGACATGTACGATGGTGCAAAAATATGTGTGAGGACTCATTAAGGAATGACAAACTTCTTTGAAATTAATATTGGGTTACATCAAGGATCAACTTTAAGTCTATACTTATTTATAATGGTGATTGATGAGTTAACAAAACATATTCAAGATGAAGTACCTTGGTGTATGTTATTTGCATATGACATTGTGTTAGTGGAGGAGTCTAAGGAAAAAATTAATAGAAAATTGGAACTATGGAGAGAAGCATTAGAAAGCAAAGGCCTCCGACTTAGTAGAACAAAGACAGAATATATGGAATGTAAGTTTGATCATTTTGTTACTTCAAAGGACACATAGAAATTAAAATTGGCACACATTATATCCTCCATAAAGAAAGTTTTAAATACCTAGGGTCAAATTTTCAGAGTGATGGAAGAATTGATGGAGATGTTACACATAAAATTAATGCTTGTTGGTTAAAATGGAGAGGAACATCATGTATTCTTTGTGATAAGAAGATACCATTAAAGTTAAAAAGGTAAATATTATAGAGCAGCAATTAGACCTGCCATGTTTTATGGTTCTGAGTGTTGGGTAGTTAATCATCAACATGTACAAAAGATGTGTGTGACAGAAATAAAGATGTTGAGATGGATGAGTGGCCATACAAGAAAAGACTTTATACATAATGAGGTTATTAGAAACAAATTAGGAGTGACATCAATAGAGCATAAAAAGAGAGAATATCGTTTAAGATGGTTTGGAAATATAGAAGGTATGAAAAACTAGATTTTGAAAGTATTAAAAGAGGTAGAGGACGACCACAAAAGTGTTGGAAAGAAACAATAAAGAATGATCTAGCTTATTGGTGAGTTAACTGCTAATATGGCACATGATAGGGCTCTGTGGAAACAAAGAATCCATTTAGCCGACCCCCTCTAGTATGGGAAAAGGCTTAGTTGTTGTTGTTGTTGTTGTATGAAAGACCTATGGAAGGTCCAATCATGCTTTTCTTTGTTCTTTTTCTTCATCACCAACTTGTTATGTTAGTTGGCTTGCTATGTGTGTTCTATTACACCTTCTGAATTGATCTACTAAATTGCAGCTTGATGTATTCAGGAAGACGCTTATGCAGTCACTCCAAGATGAGGAGGAATCGTCTGTAAGTGATATATTATGAGATCTGTTGATGAATTGCATTTTCTAGTACTTGGTGTGAAATGGAATTCCTCTGATGTCAAGTAGTATTTTTAAAAATAAAACTGCTTCTCACTGCTTGAATTAGGTCCTTTGGACATGTTTTTTCTTTGCTCATTTCTGTTTTCTTTAAGCAGACGGCATCTTCCACTGCTTTTAGAAAGTCCTCTCCAGAAAATGCCAGTTTCTCTTCTGAAGCAGTCAGAGGTAATTGTCCTAGGCTTGCACCTATCCACTTGTATTTTCTGTTGAGCAGATTTTTGGGCATGGTCTCTGAATGCTTTTGCAACTCTCTGGAAACGATGTCAGGAAAAATAAAACAGCTGTCTCTGTTGTAATATTTATATTACTTGCAATTTTACCCATACAGAATCATCTTCAGTGCAGAATCAATACTCGGAAACCGGAAGTTTGGTTGCTGAAGATCCCAATTCAAATGATGTAGATGGTATATCTTTTGTTAGCATTCAAAATGAAGTTTACCCTTTCCGCATGACAATGATTTCATTCTTTGGCAGTATCTAGACGAGGCATTTCCAGTAGCCTTCTTTTAGCATCTCAGAGTAGCACTCCGAGGGTTACGCCTCCAGACTCACCTACAATGTTCTCTTCTGTATCTCCTACAAGAACTTCTAAGACTGCATCTCCTCCACGACAACATTCAAGTTCAATTTCAAGTGCAAGGCATACATTTGGTTCGTCTATATCTACAAGCCGTCATTCTTCAGAGTCGAGTGGCTCAGACATGGGTAACTACATCGATTCACTTGTATAAAACTTAATGCTTGGTGTATTTACATTCTTATCATCTGTTACATTGATAAATAGAGGATTCTGGACTGTCAAAATCATTAATGTTATTGTATAACAATTGCTTTTATTTTGCTTGTTTAATTTTTCGTTGTCCATGACTCCATGGTGCGCATTTTGTGTTCAGCGCCCCTTCGGCGTTTAGGAACCCAATCTCAGTGCTACGGCATGTAACATATTTTATTGACATGCAATCTCTTAAGCAAATAGAGAATAAAAAACGAAAATATATTAATTTTAATTTTATTTCATTTTACATTTCTTTAAGATATTGCATATAAATAAGTAAATGCTCCTATTTGAGTTCATTGAAAATAGTTAAAAAATTAGGATTATAGAATATTTAAAATGTCAACTCTTATATTCAGATAGAAAATTTAAAATTTTATGAGCCACTTCAGTTGTCTGTGCATCTAATGCATTTATATTGACTTAATATTTTTAAAATTCCTATTAGGACATGATTTATCTTCAAGTTCTGAGAGCAAAACTCATAAAACTTGTTGGGATTGTTCTTCATGGGCATAGTTGCTATACTTGAACAAATACGGATATTTGTTTAATTATTATGGTAGAAGTGTATTCAATCATATAATACACATACATGAGGTAGAGTTCTATTTTTCAAGGTGTTTTCTTTTGTTGAACTTTCTAGAAGTTTTCACAACTTGTACAATATTTTAGAAAATTTGACCTTGAACGCTATGATATGCTACAGCACAGGTCTTTAATTTGACCCTAACGACTATAGTCCTGATTGAAAGTTGATATCTTTTCTATTTATCATTTATAATTGTTCATATTCATGAAATGTTTGTTGAATTAACCTTCTTTTTACTTTTTCAGAATAATTATCAACTCTTATGTATTTTCTTATTTTTGAATGATAGTGTACCGTTAGATCCACTGAAGCTCTTAGGTGTTCAACCGCTTAAGTGGTGCTAAACACTATCGAGAAAATAGTGCTACTTTTCTGAGTTCTTTTGGGTGTGCTCTTGACGTGCAATCTGTTATAGTAGACCGGAAAGGGAAGCTGCAGGAGCCATGCCACGTGAAAAGGATGAGCTGGTTGTACATACAACGCATAGTCAGTATCTCTTAGAGAATACCAAACTGTAAATAAATACAATTGTATACTTACAGTTGTTCTTTGTATATGTCAGAGGCATGTTTGTTTCTTTTCTATTGATTTGTCATGAAGCCTCAAAAGAGGGTCGCCTGTCATGTTCTCCTACTTCTTTGAATAACAATTGCGGCATTTGGCCCTTAATGCAACTCGAATGTTGCATATATTTCAAGACAGCACCCAACAGAGTTTGAGGAGCTACAGGGTCTCATCCATTGAGATTCTTTATTGAATAAGGCTTAGAATGCCATGAACTGACATTGAACCTATCTGAAAAGATGGAGAAGAGAATGAAAAGACCATACAGCCCATGGTTTCCCTTGATGCCAATATTTATTTCGTGTGTGGCAGCTACGGTATCAACTTTCTGAACCTTAAAATCCAGATTAGCAGAAATCCTACCAGCCAACGATGAATTTAAATTACAATATTAAGTCAATGCAGTGCCATTCCATAAAACACATCACTTAGCTCAAATGAAGCACGAAACAACATCATGTCTCTCACTACTTAGAGTGGCATAAGCAATTTCTCTCTTCTGTGCAAGTTGTGCCTCCGGGATCACCATGTGCTGTCTATTCTCTAAATGGTAGAACCTACCCCACTGAGAGACTCTTATTATGTAAAAAGTTGATGAAATCAAGACCTTTCTTTTTCTATGCCTTTCAACAACAACAACAACTACAATAACAACTAAGCTTTTCTCATACTGGATGGGGTCGGCTACATGGATTCTTTGTTTTCCGGCTGGTGCATTTTTGAACTCCACTCATGTATGAGATCATGACCGGTCCCAAGCTTGGATAAAGGAGGAGGGTTGCGTTAGGCTTGTGACAGCCCACGTAAAACTTTGTCGGAGTTATCTACCATAAATTCTACAAATTCTTTTTATATACCTTTCTTGAACAAAATTTGATTAATGCTGATATGATTCGATCTATGAAACAAGGCGTTTGCAGCTGGCACTGGGATGCTTTTGTTATCATAGAAAATGACTGATGCTTTTACGTTGAAGCTCAAGCCATCTAACAAATGTCTAATTCATACCCTTTCATTATTTTCTAGCTAAAGGCTCATATTTAGTAGTCCTGCGCTTTCTCCTTGTCCATGATATCAGATTGCTTCAAACAACAACTAAGCCTTTTCCCATACTAGACGGTGTCGGCTACATAGATTCTTTGTTTCTACAGAGCCTTATCATGTGCCATGATATCATATTGCTTATGACATAAAAACATAACCTAGAGTGTCTATGTTTTCCCTGAATCTGGATCACTTGCCCAGTATGCATCTAACATCTAGATTACCAAATCTGAACTTTTAACCTTATATAAAATATTTTTCCTGGGACATTCATTTCAGTTGATAAATCTTCTAATGTTTCCTTATCTGTGGTGGGGATTAGGTTCCCTATTGTTGGTTTGGCTATTCACTTAAGCTTTTCCTCTATGGGACATTGACCATTATCAATTCTTGTCTCCTTCAACCCTCTTGAGATTGAAGGATAACTGGGAGTCACAAGCGAGCTTGACAATGATTTCACTGGTGGAATATTGCTGCTTCTTATAATTGTGGCAACTGCTTGGGTTGCAATTTTTCTTTCTTAAGGGCCATAAAACATATTTTCTCTTTATTGATTGGCCACCAAATTAACTCTCTCTCATCATACACATGGATACATGAATATTTCACTTGGCGTTCTAACATTGATCCTTTTTCCTGCTTCAGGTCATGGCCGAGTGGATGGCAAGGAGTTCTTTCATCAAGTCAGGTATTCAGGGAAGCTGACAGTCTCTCTCCTCTTTTTTCTTTTCTTGTCCAACTGAGCATTGATCAGCATCCATGTCAGTTAAATTCGATTCTGATTTGTTGTTCCTGCTGGAGAGCATCATTATCATGAAAAATGCAGAGCCTTTTAGTTCATTGATTCATCACCTCGAAAGTATCATTCCTGAGTTCATCATTTGCTGAAATCTTCATTTTCATTAGGCGCCGCCTGTCTTACGAACAGTTTGCTGCATTCCTTGCCAATGTTAAGGAACTAAACTCACACAAGCAAACAAGAGAGGTAACACTTTTGCAATTTCCCAACCTCGTTTGTTCTTAAAGCTAGACTCTGCAACAAGTGCTACAGTGACAAAACCTGCAACCATATTCTCATCCCACTCCTTTTTGGTTAGCTTTGATTAGCTGACTCGGGTAATTTTACTTGAGTCTCATTATCTGAATTCATGCTTTCAGGAAACACTGCAGAAGGCAGATCAGATTTTTGGGCCTGAAAACAAGGACCTCTATGTTATATTTGAGGGACTGATCACTCGCAGCATGCATTAGAGTCCAGTAGTTTACACCGGATGGTCGAAGTGCAAATTGCAGGAGGTCCATTTCATCGGATAATGAAACAGAAAAGTCCTGTGCTGACCTTTATTGAGTTGGTAATAGATTGCTGTTGGAGTGGAGCATCTGTGTGTGGGTGGGTGTGCAATAGATTGCTGATGGGAGGGGGCTTAACAATAGTTCGAAGGAGTTGGTAATAAAGCCTGATGTCACACCATCTTGGTTTGTCCGCTTGTACATATGATCTGTTGTTGCTACCCATTGTCTGTAGACATGACCTTTATTGAGTTTGCTTGTCTATTTTTGCCCTTAAATATTGCTCATTCGAGAGGAAGAAATCTCGAAAGACTTAATTTCTTGCATGGGATTGGCGTATAATTAATTCTTGTCAGCGTGGTGTCTGTCCTGTGAATCTACTTTCTAGAGGGGGAAGGACTTGGATTCTCTCACCTTTTAACAATTTAAATCATTCTCTTGAGCAAGGTTCTTATCAGATGCATACCGTAGCATGTAATGGTGTATCGTAAAACTTGTCTGTGTGTGCGCATGCGTGCATGTGTTTTCTTTTTCTCGATGAAGAACATCGAGGATGTGTGTATATTGCGGCGGATCCAGGTTTCGTCTGCTTTAAATCTGAAACCCATCAACATCGTAGTCCCGACAAGTATGGAATTCTCCTTTCGTATCCATAACAAGAAAAACGCAGGTTGCTTACATCTCTCAATAAGAGCTTGCATATTTATACAGAAACTGCAGGATTTGTCACATTACATCTAGGCACCTACTTTATTATGATGATGTGATTTATATAAGTGACAATTTGTGTCTGCGTAGTTTTTAAGAACTACCTATTCCTCGTGGCTGCTAGCCCATCCTCTATCTAGAACTGCTACAGCACTCGGTTGCAAAGAGTCCTGTTCTAGTTCGATCAACAGCTCGAGTCCGCTGTAAGTGCAACAAAATTTAACTTGCAAGTCAACTGGTTCCTCTTATGATGCTAATAGCACGGTTGCATTTTACTTCTCCTGCAACATCTACTACTTGCCTTTTATAATCTAAATTGCAGTTTGTCAGTGAACTGGGCAGGGCAGGATTGGCGGCAACTTTCAATCGCACAACTCTTACTCAAAGGCTCCCAAAAGGATGTGAAATCCTCAATGTATTCACGAACTCGGCTTATAGCTGAATATCTTTTGGGTTTTATCTCGATGATCATTGGTTATAGCTGGATAAGATCTCCATCTAGGTCCCCTTTGTATGGCTAAGGCTCTTCATAAGGGTTTAGACGTGGTTTGCCAGCTTTCTTGCCTTTGCCTAGAGTTTGGTTTCTCTCAAAGTTTTCTACTCGGGTCTTCAAGAAGTAAACGATTCCCATTCAACGCTGGAGTTGATCATCCTTAGCTTTTAGTTTTGTTGTAAAGTTGACTAAAATCTTTCTTAATTTCTGTACCAAAAAAGAGAGAGCCTTTCTTAAGTTTTCCATCGAAGCACACAAGGTGACATAATTTCATTAGTTTTTCGATTTTGCTCTTCAACAAGCTATCTTGTGCATCACCTTTACAAGATTTGTTTTCGTCCTTTTGGGACTTAGGTTTCATTATCTTGTGGTCGATTGAAGTCATCAGTGGCTGCATCGACTGTTAAATCTTTTCCTGATACACAGCCTGGCTTTTGGTACCAAGTTATCACGGTCCTTCCACACCCCCAGTGACAGCATCATAGAGACTTGACTCTTTTTTGTTACAAAGGGAGGCCAAAGCCGAAGGTGCATGCCCTGGGAGTCGAACTCCCCACTAGCAGCAACGACGTCAAAGGGGCCTGCCAGTTGAGCTAACACTGTAGGTGCGCGTCATAGAGACTTGTTACTCAAACTTCACAAGACCGAAGCATGGTATGCATGCTCCAAGCATCATATTCATGACCTTCATCTCTTGAGTCGAGATCTCTACCAGTTCAGCTACCGCTTTCAGTGGGGCAATTTGAGAAAGAAGGTGCATCTTGGTAAGAAGGGATGTTCCTTTAGCAACTACGATGATTTTATTGACGAAGAGGAAAAGGTGCGCACCCTCCAGTCGTGTGCACTACACAGGATTGGAAAACTCCTAAAATCGATTTGGTGCCAGAAAGGATGCTGAACTTAGGCCCAAAGGGAAAATTACAACAGGGATTCGACAGAAAATCTACTACTTATTACAATAATCTGAGGTCTTGGTTACTAATCACTTTTCTCTTCAATGCAAACTTGTCTACTTCCTGCATCGACAATCCAGGCTCAGACTCACTGTTTCTCTCTACCCTCTCCTTCATCTCCTCTACCATCTTTCTCACCTCTTTGCCTTCTTCCACCATTACCGCCTGATTCCTTTTGCTATCTCACCCTTGGTGAACCCGCCACCTTTTTCTCTCTGTACCATGAATCCCACACCCAATACATATACATATATATTTTCACTTCTAAATTAATAATATGCAATTTTAGAGTAAAATTTTCATTTTATGTAAAATATACAATATAAACAAAATTTATTTTTATAAATTGAAGTGGGGTAGAATAGGACAATACCAAAACCGGTGTGAAGTTTGATCTCCGAGACTCATGGGGTAGGGTGGACGTGTTCTAATAGTGGGTTTCCAGTGTGGAGTGGGTGTGGGTGGAGTGAAAACCTGCCTCGTCTCGACCCGTTGCCATCAGTAATTTACGGGTAAAATAGACGTTCTCAGTAATATTACAATATCGGTTCGAAAATGAGTCGAAACGAACATGGGCCCAAGTTCAAACACGAGCCGTAGTTTATATACTTTTTTTACAATTAAATGATTTCTGCCATGCCTTCGATACCCAGAATTTTTTATTTCTTCTCATTTTAATTTTTCTAGAGATGCTGCAGCCCACGTCTACGGTCCCTAGTTTATATACTTTTTTTTTCACACGCAAGTAGAGTTAGGCAGACCCCTATTAAATATATTTAATGTAGAACTAATATAGGGGAAGCTGTCGTATATGATGATTATTAAAGGTTTTTTTTTTTATGTTCAACTTTACTAGTTTCAAGTATACATAATCAGTATGGAGATTTTAGTGATAGAATTAATGTTGGTTAGTTAAAATAGAGAGGAGCATCGAGTATTCTTTGTGATAAAAAAATATCATTAAAGTTAAAAGATAAATATTATAGAACAACAATTAGACCTACCATATTTTATGGTTATGAGTGTTGGGCAATTAATCATCAACATGTACAAAAGATGTTTGTGATAAAAATGAAAATATTGAGATGAATGAGTGGTCATACAAGAAAAGACCGTATACATAATGTGGTTATTAGAAATAAATTATGTCTAACACTACTATAAGATAAAATGAGAGAATATCGTTTATGGTGGTTTGGACATATAGAAAAAAGATTAAAAGAATAACTTATAAGAAGGTATGAAAAACTAGATTTTTAAAATATTAAAATAGGTAGAGGACGACCACAAAAGTGTTGAAAAGAAACAATAAAGAATTATATAGCTTATTATGAGTTAACTGCTAACATGACACATGATAGGGCTATGTGTAAATAAAGAATCCACGTAGCCGACCGCGTCCAGTATGGGAAAAGGCTTAGTTCTTGTTGTTGTAACTTTACTAGTTTCATCAAGGAAATTACTACAAAAACATATTGAAATTTAAAAGTTTCGGAGTATTTAAGAGCTTATTGTCCCCACCTTCCTACTTATCTAAGACAAAAATTTATTATGCTATTTGAAAACATGATTTTCCTTTTTTTTTCGTTAGTAAACTGGATTAGGAAGGCGATGCACGCCCCTGGTGGGTATTGAAGTCGGAACCACCATCTTCAAGGTTCTTATCAGTGATTTAACCTCCATTAGAAAACAGGATTTCCTCAAACTTATATTGAAGTAAATTTCAGAGTTGTCACAGCTGTATCTTGCAGGTCCAACTTGTGTCCACCCAATGTAAGCGTACGAAATGCTGAAAATGTTAATGGACATTGTACATCATAACAATACCATGCCACGAACAGTTCTGTGAAAGATCCTAAAGAGGTGCTTGGAAATCGGAGGCAAAGAAATCTTATTGAACTAGTTGAAGCAATCTGGATCGTTTATTTCAACCCCTACATAGGAGACTTCTTATATATATATATATATATAATCTAGATTTAAAGAACCTATAAAAATACAAAACCACCCAAAGAATTCATCATCTCTACCGGTTTCATTAATATGGTAAACCGTATATATTCATTCATTTCTATCATGTGTATTTAATGCACCATATTTTATATTTTATAACTTCAACCATCCATTTCAAAGATCAAAGGGTTGTGATAGGTTTCTTATGATTCTTTACACTGGTAAGTTTTTTAAATCTAGCCTTTTTTATTATATATAAAAAATTATAAATATGCATATTCATTCGTACTCAAATCTACTTGAACATCTTCATCACTTGTAAACAACATAGATTTAAATTTAAAAAATAAAAAGTATCGTTATATTTTCTATATTTTACATTTAATGCATTAAATGTTTTTCATTTTATCATCTCAACATTTAATCTTAAAGATCAAAAGATTGAAATAGATAAAATAAATTTAAACAGTTGTAAGTCTGGCCTATTTTTTCTCTGTCTGTCTCTCTATTCGGTTTTACGTTTCTTAACTTTGAGGGCAGACACATTTGTACCGTTGTCAGATGATATTAGAATTTGCGTAATCGAGTTGAAATGGAAAACTACGTGGTTTCCATCTTTGCTTCGGATAAGGTCAGCTCGACTCAACGAAACGGATCGAGCTGAAGCCCCGGGATGAGAGTTGCGACGCTGATTATGACGTGGGCGTGGCATTCTCGTAGTAAATCTTGGACTTTTAATTTTTCTTTGAAACTTCTTGAACCTTAAAAATGGCTTCCCAGCAAGGCTAAAAGCAATGCATTTTCTGGGCTCTCTCTCTCTCTCAACACCGAATAAGGAAGGGCACGACCACCCATCTCATCATCTGGACAATGGCGGAGGTGCCATGCTTGGAGAAGAGAGACACCATCAATCGCCCCCTGCTCGTCTCCGAAGAAGGTGACATTGCTAATGATGGATCCTTGTTCATGGTGCTGCTTAGCACGTTGGTGGCTGTTGCCGGATCTTTCGAATTCGGCGTCGCCGTAAGCACCTCTCTCTCTCTGTGTGTGTGTCTCTTCTTCTTATCTCTCGACTCTCATATATCAAGAACTGATCAATTCTCGGAATTCAATGCAGGGGGGTTTCTCTTCGCCGACTCAGGCAGGGATTACAAGAGATCTGGGTCTCACCCTTGCGGAGGTACGTTACGAATTCTATATGATAGCGTTCAAGTTGATAGGATCACCACCGTTCATCTTCAATTTGAGTTCTTCGTGCTGCTCCTTTTTCTTCAAGCATTAGTGTTCCTTTTTTGTCTGAACCACTGGTATCCCGGAAGCCCACTGGACCCCGATTAATCCGGGTTGTTGGCCATATAAAATATCCTTACCCCCTGCCGCCATTTTGGCCAGGCCTAGGTGGGTTTTCTTGTCATTAAAAGTGAAGAAAAATTTAAGGTGGTGCCTCGAGAAGATAAAATCTCTCTGCTTTCACCAAAAAGAAAAACTGTGTTGAGTTTTCTTTCTTAGATTATCATCTTGGAGTCACACGGATTCCTTAACGGGTGCAACATGCACCTAAGTGTCCCCTGTGCGATCGAACTCCTCACCTCTTGCACCCAACCATTATACCATGCTACGTGATGACGAAACCCTGCTTTGCTGTGTCACCTAGATCACCAGGCTGTCGATAAAAATCTAGTAGAGCCCAAAAGCCACTGCTCTCTTGGCTAGATGGTCGACTTGGATGAACTTCCAAGTTAAAATGTCATGAGTTTGATGCCTGAAAGCCTCAATACGCCTAACCCAGCTTTTCATCGAGGAAAAAAAAAGAAACAATTGGTGACAACAGTTTGTCTTGCATCCATAAATTTTCTGTCTCTGTTTCTTTCTCTCTCTCTGTATATTCATTGTAGCAGTCAAGTCAATAATGGTTATGTTCAAATTTGGATGGTGCTGATGAATTTCACCGACCGTGTTGATTTGGAAAATGTGAGTTGCAGATATAAAATAGTATATTTGCCCACAACAAAATAATGTAGTATCCTATATGACAAATGTGAACACGTTGTTCACCACACCATTATTATTTTACAAAGATGTTTCTGATATAAAATAGTAGTAATATCCTATATGACAAATGCGAACACGTTGTCCACCACACCATAATTATTTTACAAAGATGTTTCTGTAAGGACATATTCGGATGCTGTGCTTTCTGTACACGAAATGTGTAGTAGACATCAACACCAGACAAGACATTTTGTCCTTTTTCTCTTGATGACAAGTCGGGTTCGATTCTTACCAACTTCTGCTTGGAGGATGTTGGTTAGCGCCCGCTCTCGATAAATAAATAAATAAATAAATAAATAAATAAATAAATATATATATATATAAAATACCACTTTAATAAAATACTATACAATAGATTTTATTTGTTATATAAAGTATGTGATGTAAATTAACTTTTGTTTTAATAAATTATTTTTATATGTTGAAATGGAGGCGGGGCAGGGCAGGTTGTACCAAAGTAGGTGCGTAATGAGTGCTGGGTTTGATCCCCAAGATTCACAAGGTAGGAGGGTTTTAGTGTAGGGCGGGTACTGGAGCGCTGAAAACCCGCCTTCATCTGCACTCGAACCCACTACTGAGTCAAGCATAATCAGGTCGAGGACCAAACTTACTCTCTGTGTTTGTAGTTGGTGAGCTAACTAGAGTTTGGATAATTAGCTCAATCACATCAACATGAATAAGCTAAGAACAAAGTCCACTCAACCATGCATGACTTGCTCGCCCCCTTCCATTATATTCTTTTGTTGTAGTTATTGAGTACATGATGATGAGATGAATGAAAAATTGTATATATAGTGAGGTTATTAAAAAGTAAGAATGATACCAATAAAACGATAAAGTGAGAGAAAATCTAAGATGGTTTAAACTTTAATGAAACTCTAATAAAAAGATATGAGAAAAAATATGATAAAAATATTAAACTATAAAGGATAATCTAGTTTATGTTGAGGTAACTATTAGCGTGAAAGACTCAATGAAAACAAAAAAAATTCATGTAGTCGATCCCATATAGTATGAGAAAAGACTTAGTTGTTGTTAGGTTTTATGACGTAAAGATTCACTACTTAGTATCAAATACTGTATCATACTTGATATGCATTCCCACCTAGCAGGGATCTCGATCGCATGGGTGGCTGCGAGTTTGACTCCTCAAGCATGCATACTGGCTTTGGTCTCCTGTTTGTAACCAAAAAAAAAAATGTATTACCTATATAAAAATTTTAACAAAATATACTTTTGTTTGCTTGGTTTTGTATGTCAACGTAAATGATCACCTTGCATGACCAGTTCCAAGTCCGGATAAAGGAGGAGGGTTGCGTTAGGCTTTTGATAAACAATGTAAAACTTTATCGGACTTAAGTGAATTGTACAAATTATGTTAGGGCAATGTAGAAACAAGAAATCCATTTAGCCGACCCTATCTAGTATGGGAAAAAGCTTAGTTGTTGTTGTCAATGTATTATGTTGTGGCTAACTGGTGGAATATTTGATTTGCAGTATTCAGTGTTCGGGTCCATCTTGACCGTCGGTGCAATGGTTGGTGCAATCATGAGCGGTCGAATTGCTGACTTTCTTGGACGTAAAGGGGTAAGAGATTTTTCACTAGATTTTCCTGTTGTCGATATCTAATTTCTGGCCCGAAGGTTTTCGTGAGCACAGCGGTTCATGTCCGGTTCTGAGTAGGAATCATGAGGTCAAACTGAACAAGAATGAGGATGGTTCGAGTTACGGTTCGGGACTGCCAGTGTTGGTTCCCGATTCGAACCAAGAACCATGAAAAACTGGATTTTTTTAATTGAAAAAGTTAATAAAAAAAACATATATCCGCATATACAACACTAAAGGGACCAAACTAGAAGCTTAAACTGCAGGTTGCAGTTTTGAATTCAGTTCCGTCGGTTTCGGTTTGAAACCAGTTTGGTTTGGGTTGGCACTGTCTGGGCCTCCCCAAGTGGAACCCTCAGAGGGTTACTTCCACGGTACTCAACTCGCAAGACGTCAGTTTCGTAACTAGGAGGTCCATGTCTATTCTAAAAAGATTAAGATGGACGGTGAAGATTATAGAAGTAGTTTCTCTCTCTCTCTCACCGTGGGCGCACCTCTAGTTTTACGATGTTTCGTCATCTTCCCAAAAGAAGGAACGACAGGACAGTCGCAATGGGGCCTAGAGCTGTCACAGTTAGGACCCACATTCCTGTGGATGCAGTGCATCTGAATCCTCAGTCGAGTTGGATAACCAAAATAGGATCCCAATATCTATGGTTTTGTTTTTTGGATCAGATTCAGAGTTAAGTCCAGATTTGTGTTCAGATTCAAATACATAGAATATGTATCCAATATCTTTTCAAGTATGAAGTATAGAGAGAGAAAATAGTCTTATGCGCATACTCATTCATACTTAAATAAAAGCATCTAAATACAAAGTATGAAAAGATGCATTTTTTTTTTCTTTTTAAATTCAAATGTTTACTGTTGATAATATGGTAGATGATTAAATAGGTTTGAGCGTGGACGACTATGCACATTTACCACGTTCTCTCTCTCTGTATATATATCGGAAAGTCAGTTTGGGCATTTAGTGGGACAGAATAACGAAATTTGAACCCTTTTCTTGTGCAGGCAATGACCATCTCGTCAATAATTTGTGCGGCGGGATGGCTATCCATTTATTTCTCAAAGGTCTGTTTTCCATGCTCACACACTCTTAATTATGTTATTCCCTTCTCTTTCTCGTAAAACCAACTGTTCCCTACTTGTATCCTTATAAATTTAAATTGAAATTACGTTCAATGTGGCACAAAGATTATCGTTCTTTCCTTTCAAAATTTCTATGATCAGCTTTTCTTGATGTTCGTTAGTAAATGAATACAATTTTGTACCTTGAATGATACACTTAGCGCTGTTAAACGAGCTGAACGATTCATAGATTGTTAGCCAACTCAAGATCATGTTGGTTGGTTAGTTCGTTTAAGCTGAAGTCGTTTTAAGAGTTCAGCAATTGATCAAGTCTCAAATATGTTCGCAATATTGCAGAGGATGATGATTTGCTGAAGTCGTTTTCTGTTTGTATTCTTGTTATTTACGAATAGTGACTCAAATATGTTCTCTCATGGAAGGGTGCATGGTCGCTGGATGTAGGCAGGCTCTTTCTAGGATATGGGATCGGTATCCATTCTTACGTGGTACGTCTCTCTCTCTCTCTCTCTCTCTCTCTCTCTCTCTCTCTCTCTCAATTTGAATATATCTATATTGAAACAGGTTCCTATATACATAGCCGAGATAACACCCAAAAATTTGAGAGGTGGCCTCACAACTGCAAATCAGGTAAATCAAATCAACCAAAGTGGACTTTATTACATACATAAGTACATGTGTGTATTCATCTGGGAATAACAGCACTCTATTCATCTGAACTTCTGCAGCTACTGATAGTTTGTGGAGGTTCGTTTTCATTTCTTTTTGGAACTATCGTTACATGGCGCACGCTAGCTTTAATGGGTAATTCCTTATTCTCCGTGTCTTAGCAATGTTGTTAATGTTTGACCATCAAAATGCTAAATTCAGTGAATATGATCAGATACTTGGGTTCTTGATTTGTAGGACTCTTGCCATCCATATTGCAGATTTTGGGGCTCTTCTTCGTTCCTGAATCTCCAAGATGGCTGGTTGGTCAGTTTTCCTTTCTTTGTTTCGAGTCCGATAGGACTTTGTTGCACCTTGGTAACATAAAATCCCGAGGCTTTGAGAACCTCAACCTCAAGGCGGGTTTCCGCTGTGGCTTATGAACCACAACCACAACGCCCATTGTACTCGAACAGTGAATGGTTTCATTGCCGAACTTTAGATTGTATTGGCTGAGCCCTAAAACGAATTGAGCCGATCTTTCAGGCAAAGGTGGGTCGGCAGGATGAATTCAATGCAGAGCTACGCCGACTTCGTGGTGATTCTGCTGACATATCAAAAGAATCAGTTGAAATTCAGGTTTCCTAATCATAGACTCGTTCAAATAATTCAACATTCTTGAAGATACGTATTTCCAACATCTGTGGCATTTGGTGTAATATCCAGGACTACGTAAAGATCCTACAAGGTCTTCCAAAAGAAAGAATAAGTGACTTGTTTCAGAGAATCTATGCACATTCAGTCATTGTAAGTTAACATATTCTTGTTCACTTCTCTTTGTTTGGTTTTTGCCTATAGATTAATATAGAAGTCATTGAGGGATCATAGCTTGATCTCGGATGTTTCAAGTGCCGCTGTCGTCTGGAGGGTTTCCGCAGAGTGCCCATCGTGGCCACTCATCCGTAAGGAATCATCACATCAAGCAATTTGAGCCGTCCCCTACTACTCTTATCCCTTAGGCCGGCCAACTAAGAATATTTCTTTTTCCTCTCGTGGATTTTCATTTTCAGTACCAACATTGCATTTGGTTCAGGTTGGAGTTGGCCTATTGATATTCCAACAGTTTGGAGGAATAAATGGAATTGGGTTTTATGCAAGTGAAACATTTGTAGCAGCAGGTAAAAAGATAACCTTTTACAACAGTAGTATCTTTCCATGGTGGTCTATGTTTTCCTTGGTTCCCTTTTCTGTTTGAAAAATTGCGAGTATTGGTTCATTTTCTTGTGAAATTCCATTCAGAGCACCTTCATTATTCGTGAAATCGATTCACATTGGTGTTTTAATCTGATATTCCTTGATTGATGGAGTCAAGAGATTTCAGGGACATTCAATTTACACATGGATTCACATGAGAGATTTATTCTTGAGTTCTTTCCACGACGTTTTAGAGGATAATTAGATTCTCTCCTAGAGAAAGACCAATTCTGAAAAGGGTTGCTGAAGCTGACATTATAATGTGAATTATTTTGTCATGTTTGCTGCAGCTGCTCAATAATTAAAATTTGAATTGGATTCTAAAAGATTTAGAATCCAAATCAAACAAAGTGAACTAAGGATGTGTGCATTTTGCTACAATATCTGCAGACAGAACCATTTTACATTAAAGGTGACAATCCCATGTGTCTTCTTGGCAGGCTTTTCCTCAGGAAATCTTGGAACTGTAGCCATGGCTACTATTCAGGTATGGCTGCTGTCTGTTGTCAACAATGAAAATTGGGATTTATGCATCCGTTATAACATATACATCTATAGATCATAATTGGTTGCTCTGCTTGGTGAATTGCAATGGCACAGGTTCCACTCACACTACTGGGTGCCTTATTGTTGGATAGGGTGGGAAGAAAACCACTTATTATGGTATGTTCAAGACAACAGATTGATGCACACACACACACACAAATACACACAAGATGTTCTTATCAAACTGACAGTGAAGGCTGTCTAACTGAACGGCTAAGATTAGCTAATGGCCCCAACTTTCCAAATGGCATTTTATTGAATGGCCTTGATCCAATGCAATATAGCTAATAAATGTTCTGCCCTCTGAATGGGAAACAGAGATGCAACACATAGATATAGTCATACATGCACTTAGTAAATCTCCTATTTGGGCTGCTATGTCAGATTTCTGCTGCAGGATGTTGCTTGGGTTGCTTTCTAGCTGGACTTTCGTTCTTGATTAAGGTAAACACAAGTACAGAGAGTGGCTTCATTTTTCTTGTGCTGGTAAACAAGTTGAATGAACTTAATGGTGGATGTTCAGGCTCATCTCATTAACGTAAATTTGTTCTCCCGATTTTGGCTTATCATTTCAGCTATGCCCAGCAAAAGCTCAGACAGGCAGAGAGTTAAATGAGAAAAACTACAAGTTTTTGTACTTAAGTTAAAACATGTTTAATTATATATAGGCAGCAAATTGGAACTTTTGCATTTTTTTTATTTTGAAAACTAATTAATATTGGCAAGAATTTCAACTTGCGATGTTGTATTATTGGAACTTCTAACTGCCTTGAGCTATACGAGATGAGATAAACACCATTGGTTGTCATGCATGGCTCATTCAACTCCAATAAGCTCCTGATGTTCAGCTCATTAGACTGAATAGGAACAAGTTCCAGATTAGCTCAATGGAGCTGGGCTGGAGCTACTCAGTTCGTTTACCAGTGCTGCATGTTCCATACTGCATATCTTTCCAATATTCATTAGTTGGATTGTATTTTAGACAAATGGATGTCCTCCTTACAGGCTCATGATTCATCAAGAGAGATGGCTCTAATACTTGCCCTCACTGGCATACTGGTAAGATCTCAAGAACCAAAAACATCTTTTCTTTGAAAGTCTGCAGTATGATTAGATTAAGTGGGTTGATTTCTTGTGCTACAATCAGGTGTACATAGGTTCGTTTTCTATAGGCATGGGTGGGGTGCCATGGCTTATAATGTCAGAGGTAAGTTCTCTGTTATGAAATTTCATTGAGAACATAGATGCTGACTTCAACTAATATTCATTGATTCTGATCGCATATAACCCAAATGCAGATATTCCCCTTGCATGTCAAAGGGATTGCAGGAAGTCTGGTGACTTTAGTGCACTGGTTTGGTTCATGGGCTATTTCCTATGCTTTTAACTTCCTCATGAGTTGGAGTTCATCTGGTAAATAAATTATACCTCATTGTTTCCCTTTTTCTTTTAGAACTTTGCAAATAGATCAGATACTCGGGGGAGGCCATCTAACTTTTCTAATATATTTTATAACCTTCTCTTGAAGATAGACTATCCCCATATACACACAAGGGAAGTCCTCTGCTGTCGTCTGTATATGTTTTTGTATTTGTTGTTGAAATTTGCAAAAGTACATTTTCAGGCACCTTATTCGTCTTCTCAGCCGTGAATCTCTTGGCAATATTGTTCGTGGAGAAGTTGGTTCCGGAGACGAAGGGCCGAACCCTTGAAGAAATAACAGCAGCTATGTCTACCATGTCATACAGAAAAGCATGATAAAGGGGTCCTGTTTGGTCAGGAGTTCGCTACACAAGGTCTGACGTGCATTCTAGGGGGTCTGTCAACCCCAGCTTGGCAATAAGAAAAAGAAAGAAAGCATTGTGCCCCTTTCACTTGACATATTGTCACCATGTCAGTGCATTCGTGTACTATTTTGCCTCCGAAGTTCATTATTGAACAGTAAAATGAAATCAGGAGGAAACAATCAAGATAAGTCTTTTTGACAAATGCTGGTGGTTTGATCATGAATTTTATTCATTAAAAAGTTACTAACTTTATATATTTTCTTTTATAGTATCTATATTAGTCCCCACCTTGGGGGAGGGGGTTTCTAGTCATATAAATTTTACAAAATTAAAAGAAAACTATGTAAACTCTGCTCAAGTAAGGGATTACTCTTGCATGATTGGTCCCCGAAGAGGATCGCATTAGATAGCCAAAGGTGAGTGTAAAACTTTGTTGGGTCTTACGGGATGCGATGTTTCGAACATGAATGCACCAGATCCTGTGCCAACTTTGAAGTCAAGCTAGTATGGGTGTCCTTCTAAGGACCCTCTAGCTGACTCTACTTTCAGTATGGGGAAAGGCTTAGGTAAAACACAAAAGAAAAAATGCATAACCACGATTAAATCCATGGGCTATAACTATAGTTACTCAGCTTAACCAAGGTCATTCACCTATACGAGAAAATTCACTGTTATAACATGGCATGATGGCTCACAACTTCAATGATGATTACAATGCAGCAATACAGTATTACTGTGGGCTATAACAAAGCCCATGGTCAAATGGTGGGCTATTCACCTTAACCTAATACATTTTCTAGATCTGCCTCTCTACACCAGATCGCATTCTGGAAACTAATTGTACCATCAAATCGATGACAAGCACCGTAATAATTTCATCTACAGCAACAACTTGGCAATCAAAACAAATCGGACACCAATAATTGAATACTTTCTCCTGCCACCGGAAGGAGAAGAATTGATCTCTGACAAGTTGTTTCTGGCATCTGTGTATCCTCCACTACCAGACGCGAGAAGTCTCTTAAGCCACAATCTGAAAACATTACAGAATTCCAGGGTTCAATCCAATGCATGAAACACCCTCTTATAAGGGTACTGTATAAGCTCCTCGGCTTATCTAATAGTGAACACCTCTTGATTTATCTCTCTGTCCAGATTTTCCATGTCACAGAATGAAAACAAAGTTCCCAATGCTTAGTAGCCCGGACATGGCAGTTGATGGGATCGAAGAATTTTCTAGCCCTTATATTTAGAGATGCGAGTAGAAATTGGAATTCTCTTCACCATAAAGCTCCAAAATATTTTGTATAAAGGATTTTTTGAGAAAGATGACGATGAGTCTTATCTGCATTCCTCCGCTTATAGCATCTATTAACAAGTGAGAATGTGTGTTGGATCTCATTCTAGGTATTCAACCAAACAAAGCCAGTTAGAAATACCATGATGCTTATGGGATATGACCACACATACGATTTGCCGGGTTCTTAAGATGAATATATTTCCAGTGCTGTTTACTCTACAATTGCCAAAGAGAAGGGTGGTCGACTTGATTTCTAGAACTTCTCCAAAACAGCGCCCATAAATGTGTGCTTAGAATGCACAAAAACTATGGAATCAACTATACACAATATTGCTTTAGAATGCCCATAAATATAAGCTAAAACAGTTTTTTGATGAATACAGCAGACTTTGAAAGTCAGAAAAGCTAAGACTGTTGATTCATTTAACATTACAATATCTGATCTTTTCCTCCAAAAGAGATGCAGAAATTCCGAGTCTTCTGAGCACGGAGATCACATAATAGAGTAGCTCGTCACTATAATGTGCTTTTCTGCTTGCACTCTTTGCAGTTGAGAACACAAATCATTGCACACGCACGCAACACCCAAACATGCAATGGTGCTCCATCATGTATTACTATGTCTAATTGTTCTGCAACACCAGTTCACTTTGCGGTTCCAAAATTCTTATTCTTCTATAATTCTGTTTAGATGAAGCTGTTGAAATCATGCACAAGACATCGTATTTCAACAACTGTCATTAAAGACAAAAATCTAGCTTCTACATGTTCAGCAAGGCTGGGGTTAATCATGAACTGATTTGAAGAATTCAAAGCACCTGCGACTGATCAAGCGAACTTATCGTATTAAAGATCTCGCCCAGGATACCAAGACCAAGAAGATTAATGGACTCTTCTTAGACATTCTCCATCAGGCCTTCATTTCTATGCATGCACAACTTTTGAAAACTTTTCCGTTGACAATTTGGTTGAATATATAACATTGAAAGATCGGATCGTAAACTTTATGTGTACCCTCCAAACAAAAAGATCGTTTACTTGGAAGAGGCATTTGCCTCCTTCCAAGGATATTTGGAGACTTGGAGTATGGTGTTGGTACACCGCTGTTATCTCTTTGGCTGAATTATTTTCTGATTACTACAGCAAAGCACGTATGGTGATAAGTGGTGAGACCCAAATTTTTTTAAAAAAAAGCCGTGCTTGTACTTCGGTGAAGCACATTTGATTTGTATATCACGTCTACAAAATATTAATATTTTATATATACAAAGACGGACTTAAAAAGAGGCGATCATCTAATCCTGAGGACCTGACGGCAGGAATGAATGCATTTGGACGACTGTATTCCAATGTACACTGGGGTGCAATAATTACTCAGCACCAAGTTTTTTTATTTTTTGAATTTTCCGACTTATATTCATTTCTTTATGTGGTTCCAACGAATTTGGAGATCTCCAGGCTGTTTGGGTTGTTGGAATGGCCGTCCACGTTAAATGGTCCCTGAGATTGACACATAACTGATGATATATATATGTGACCTTTTACCTTTGTTGACTCCCACACTGCACTTCTAAGGAGGCCTTTACTTGGTTGTGTGAACTTTGTCAAAAGCAAAACGAGAGGTAAGGATAAAATGGAAACAGGGTAGAAGTAGCACGTTATATATATATATATATATATATATATATATATATATATATATATATATATATATATATATATATATATATATATATATATATATATATATATATATATATATATATATATATATATATATATATATATATATATATACTTACTGCTATGGGATTGCGTACTTTTATGCACTTTTATAGAAGGAATTAACGCGAAATTTTCCTTCTGTGATGCAGAGAGAATACATCAACTTCGTCCGAAAATTACATGCCATCATGTTTAATGAATTGCACAAAGCTGCAGTTTCATGTAAAAGAGAAATAGGCAAATAGATAAGGTGCACTGAGTACGCGAGAATACATCCTTTTTCTATACCCATTGATTTAGCTTTTAAAGTTCAAGTAACGAAACGAGATTAATGATTTTGCGTCCAAGAGCAAGAAGGCTTTGATGTTCACAGTTGGCGCTCCATGTGGATGATCTAAGACGCAGTTAAACTGAATTGCGACGCATAGTCAGGCTTCGCCGGCGCCCCACAATTGGTCATCCACGTAGTTAAATCCCTTGCCATCATCATTGAGGGCAATATAGACGACCATGCTTTTCCTTATCTGGATTGCTTATCTGATTAAGGAGGAATTATGACTCAGGTTGTGCACAGAGAACCGGTAGACACCAGTTTTGTTTGACGTTAAAGAAGCCGACCCTCTTTATCTTCGATAAAAGGCGTAATATTTATCTATTTGATGGGCACCAAAAGATAGGAGCTTTATAAGGGGCTCGGTAGAGCATCATACAAGAACAAGAGAACGGTGAATACCCGTTTGTTTCGAGGTAAAAATGATGAGATTTTACATGAAAAGAAGAGAAAAAATTACTCACAAGCACCGAACACCTTTACCACCTAGAAGTATCTTTAAGAAGTACCTTGCTTCCGTTATTCGGCATACAAACACTTGTCCAGAAAACTTAGCCAGTATAAAAGACCACACGAACAAAAGGAACGTTCCGTTTATCGCTCCTTACTCTCATACCTTTATCCAAAGAGAGAAAAAGGGAGGGAGAGAGAAGAATGAAGAGATTAGAGGGGAAAAAAAGTTGCAGGAAGTCAAACGATCGTCGTTCCTTTTCACGATAAGAAAAACTCTTTTTTTATCCCCTTTCACACTCTCCTACTCCACAAAGAGAAAAGACAGAGAGAACGAGGAAGAGAAGGGAGAGAAAGGAGGAATTACCACAAAGCGGAAAGACAAACGGTCACCCTGTTCAGTTCTCCCTCTTTGTCTCAATTATGTTTCCTCTTTTCTTTGGCCATACATTTGGGTGGGATGATGTTACCTTGCTTGTACCATCTTACCAGGGGCATGGATCCACAACGCATCATTAAAAAAAAATAATTTGACCTCTGTATGGAAGCTTTTATTTGATAAGACTTCAACTTTTGACATTTTCTTTTAATCAAGTAAAGAAATAGCTTGTAGTAAATATCCTTAAATTATGTGTCTTCATTGTATCCAACTGCCACCATTCAATTTATGTGCACAAAGTCCTATTTAATTTTTAATTGCTTTGTCAAAATCTAGTAATTCCCTGTAAATTTGATTTTTTCTTATATAAAGCTTGAGAAATTACTACGCTGTTTCACTGCAATGACACGGTTCGTTTGCGGTGTCAAACTTTTGGGTTTGAATTGGATTTAAGCTCTACAAAGTCCAACAAACTAAATATGGGCTAATCTGATTCAAATTGAACAAACAAAAGCATGATCATATCCAAATAAATCCACTCTAATCAGATCAGGTAGCCGTTAAAACTTGAATTTTTTTTTGAACCAAAAACAAAAAACACAGTGTCTGTAGGCCTACTGTCTATACATGAGTCTTCAAAAATATAAGTACCTCTACAGGTGAGTTTGCTGGTCTATTAGGGCAGGCCCATTTAGGGTTTGGGGTTTGAGTTCATTTTAAGGTGAATCCAGTCTTCTAGTCATCTCTAGATCAGGATTTCTCATGATCCTTCGTCTCCAAAGCACATATGGATTATGTCATTAAAGTGCACAAACTGATGCAAGGATTTTCATGATGAGTTAAAGGAATAGAAAACTGGGGAGTGCTCTCCCATCTGGAAGAGGTTTGCATGTTGTACCTCGCAAAGGAGAAGGCTTTTCCTGCCTTAGTCCACATGGAGGAGAAGGTAATCCACTTGATCATCGATCCCAACTTGGCAACTCCATCTTGGAATAGTTCAAGAAGTCTCATCTGAACTCTCGCATTCCTCTATAACCTAAAGGGGACGATGGAGGCATATCAAGTAGAATTTAAGGATTTCAGCAATATTGTGATTGCTTGGCTAAAGATGATTTTTTGTAAGAGGGTTATCCAGCACTTTTCTTGGATTTTAAGCAGCATATAACAATACTTGGATGAAACTAATGCAATCCTATAAAGTTTGTCTTGGTTCTAAATCGGATAAGTCTAGTTGTATATGCAAGACAGAGATCTTGTACTATTGAGGAAATTTATGTAGATAAATGCTTGATGTAAACAACACCGTAGAGTAGGAGTTGGCTCACAAGGAACAGGATTCAATTGTACTTGAACTACATATTTCAAGCATACCTTGCATCTGTTGATGATTTCACTGACAATTCAGCATTAGATTGATATCTTTCGGGGTGCGGAAGTGCAGTTGATCGAATTGGCTATTATACTACTTTTGTATGTTTAGCCAAACACAGAAGTTTTTTCTTTTTGGTACAAAGGGTAGAGCCGAAGCCACAGGCTTTCTCCGGGTATCGAACTCATGACCTTCAACTTGTGAGTTGATTCTATATCCAGGTGAACTGTTGTTCTTTGTGCGCCTAAAGACCAAAGGTTGATAAAATGAAATTAGCTGAAATGAGTTGGAATCGGCTCCTTGTGTGATTTTCAATCGATGAGTATACATACCATCCCTATGCAAATTCCAAAAGACACTTGGTGATGTTTCTTCACCTCACTAAGTACAATTGTGGAGGAACCTTACAATATCGAAGAAAAAAAAATAGGGAGTCAATTATAAGTTTATACTATGACTTGTATAATCCATTCAATCTATTTGACAGTAAGGTTGTGAAATTGTTTGGTTAAACTCTCGGTACACTGATTCCTGCTTATTAAGCTCCATGGTGTGTGGGCAGATGCTCCGGCCAAAGCGTATTTGAGGATGGTGAACAGCAGCATTTGCGAACACTTGGGCTACTTGGTTTGCTGTTCGTGGAATTATCCTATGCAGCATTTCACGAGGAATTTTCTTAGGTTAATAGAATCCTTGATCATCATACCTCTATACCACTCGTGCTATATTCCTTTGAGTAAAACCTCCGCTGCCTCTTTACAACTCCACTTCAATCCTCTGTAATTGAAGTTACCTTGCCAGATACAATCACAGAGGATTGAAGTGGAATGTCTATATGTAGGACAGGGAATGCCGCGATTTCTCAAGTTTGTGCGCAGAGGCAAAGAGTAGTTACAGCAGACCCGACAAGCAAAATGTTTAGCTTTGCGTGGAATGTCTAACGCCAACAGGATTTTCCAACCCTTATGCCTAGTACCATTAGAGGAGGCACCTTCTTGCGATTTAGCTCTCCATCATTGAATGGGATGACATGCAGTTGGAGCAGTAAACTGACCATTTCGCGTCGCGGCCCATACAGAAGTCTCGTCCTCCTGGAGCAAGGAAAGGAAGGGGTAAACCCTAGTATTTGCCGCTTCCTGTGCCCTGTTGAAACAGATAGTCGACAGTGGTCTCCTCATCTATTGTTACCCTGGGCTGCAAATCTTAAACCTATGTTGATTCTGGAGCCAGTTCTCTTTCCATATCCTCAACTAGAGATTGGAGTGTATTGAGAGATGAAGCAAAATATAAAGAAGATTATATGGAGATTTAAGGGTTTCCGATTGAAATACACGTTTTGATGATGAGAGCAATGGTTCTTGTTTCGAAGATACAAATAACTTTGGCTGTCGCATATTGGACATGGATGTCTTCTTTTGAATTAAGCTGCGGGAGTGAAGAAACACATGAATACTTGCATATGTATTTAAGGTGTTGAGAGTTGTACCTCCTATGCAAGCTCACAATCACAAAATCGTAATTGTGGAGGGAGCCATTCTAGCAAAACAATCCCACCCATTTTGCATAAATTCAAAACGAAATCGTCAAGCAAAACCCATGAGTAATTCTCCTATACAAGTTCACGGGCAGTGTTACCATCTCATCTAATATAGTTAACCAAGAGCTTTGACTCGAACTCTAAAGATAACTTTCTTGAACCCCAGTTCTTGCGCAAGTTGAAGTCCATCCCATGCATTCTAAGCTTCAGTGGCGGATCCAAAAAAAACACTTGTTTCGGGTGAGACGGGCTTTAAAAAAACACACTAAATAATAGAATTTTGGGTGTCACGCCCCATCACAATGTGGATCCGCCACTGACCGTGACTTGAGGTTCACTGCACTTCAACCTAGATGGTAGTCGTCGCGAATTAAAAGCATTTAACTAATCCAACCAAAATCATCTACCAACTAGATGGACGGCAACTACCACCCTTTTTTCTTTTTGATACATAAGCTGGGGTTAGGCAGACTGCTCCAGAGATGCACATTGACCGAGCTCGAGATCTTCCACTTTGAGGGCTTCCACGCACGTCCCCAGGATCGAAGTCACCACCTGCTAGGTGGGAGTCACGGGACCCTGCCAGTTGAGAGGTAAGAGCTGCAGCTCCTCGTGCGATGACTCGCGTATCCATTGCTGAAAGTTTCGATAATCGGTCGTCGCCGAAAGCGACTCAACCGCGTATGAGTTATCAAAAGACGGGACACAATTACCCCCCCCCTTCTCTTTTACTTATCCATCACCGTCTCTCTCTTTCCTTCGTTCTTTATCAGCACCCAC
Source organism: Brasenia schreberi (assembly GCA_036023115.1). NCBI lineage: Eukaryota > Viridiplantae > Streptophyta > Magnoliopsida > Nymphaeales > Cabombaceae > Brasenia > Brasenia schreberi. The sequence continues at coordinate 1,850,432 of JAYKKT010000092.1, read as the reverse complement.
CATCATCATTTTCACGAATTAGTTATCCACCAGGGAATAGCAAAGGACAACAAAGCAATAATCTAAAAATTTGTTCATCTTTTCATTATTATTGTGACAAATGATCAACAACACCCATCATATACATGATATTACAACGATTCAATTCAGGCTCCAATGGGTCCGTGGTGTAAGACCAAAAGCCATGGATGATAGCCTTCATCTGAGATCACTCCGACAGAATTTCCTCCTTTTCTGCGCCTTCATTAATCATATGGGACACAATTCTTCATCACTATGATTTTCAGAAGAAGAAAAGCGCCCCATGAACATTTCTTACACGTACAGAGAGAGAGAGAGAGAGAGAGAGAGAGAGAGAGAGAGAGAGAGAGAGAGAGAGAGAGAGAGAGAGAGATTTCTACAACCTAATCTTCCATGGATAGCTGGCGAAAGTTAATATAAAAAAGCTAATTTTTGGATGATGGGGATGATTTGGAGTCGATTCAGTCATCACCCATCTCTTCAACGAGTTTCCGGAAGCGTCCCGTTGCGAGAAAAAATAACAAAAGGACGCCGGAAAACAGAGACAGGGTGACAAAGGGGAAGATTTTGGTGGCACATGAAGAAGGGAAAAGAGGAGAAAGAGAAACCGAAGGTCTAGTCGATCCGGAGAAGGCGACGGAGGTCCTTAGTGGCGGAATCTTCAAAGCATTTCTTGACGGAGAAACTTGGGAGGGGAAGAGAGCTCGGACACGGCGAGGTCGAGAACCCCGGTCCAGCGTACTTCGGCAGGGAAGATCCTGCCAGGCCAATCTGGCGCCGGACGAGGGATGGGTCCGGCCCGAGACGGTGGGTTCTGACGATGATGAGATCGCCAGGAAACCCTCCGCTTGTCGTACCAGCAACCGGAGGCGGCAAAGGCCGCCGATCCTTGACGGAGTCGAGGGATTGACCACGCTTCAAGATGGCCACCTGACCCATCCCTGTCACCGGATTCTTTGCCGCTGCTTTCCTTCCGGGATGTTTTCCGGCATCTCCCACCGGTTTTTTGGGGGGTTGCTTCTTTTGGTGGGTTGCCAGATCGGTCGGTTTCCTGGCCTGTCTTGGTGGATTTCCAGCCTGATAAGCGCATCTCCGGCGGGAAAACCCTATAGGAATCCCGAGACCTTGGTTGAGGCAATCCTGTGGCCGTAATACCTCCGTTCCCATGGCTAAGAGAAAGGGAGAGGGAGAGGATTTCTACAGAGAGAGAGAAATGAAGAGGAAGAGAAATCGTCTCCTTTTGTACAAAACGAAAAGTCAGTGGAGAGATTACAGATTGATAATAGAGAGAAGAGGAAGAGAAAATGGCCTCTTTATAAGAAAGAAACCTTCGTCTGTGGGTGGTCAAAAGAAGCCACCCACCCACCCACGTTCAGAGTTTCTTCCTCTTTCTCTCCCTCTCTTTCTTCTCGGCTTGCTTGCTTCGTTCTCCTTTCCTTTCAATCTCTCTCTTGCTCCCATTTTTTTTATTGTGTGAAGGTGAAAGCGAGAAAATGGAGGGTGGTGTCAATGCGTTTGACCACACTGGCCATTCATTATTGGAATGGCGTGGGTTGGGAGAAAGCCACCTACTTTAGTTGGCATGCTTGGTGCTCGACACGTGGACGATGTAGACTCGATCCTGAGGTGAATGAGCGCGTCTCAGCTTGTTGGCTTTGGTGTAGCTTTCTTACATGGAGGCCATCATAAATCCTAACCGTACATCTGAGGTAGAACATATTCATATGGACAGTAGGGATTTCAATATATGCTATAGATAGCTTATATGGATGTAAATTTTACAAGCTGGCTCATAAATTATTCATCAAGATACATATGAATTGACATGAATAATGCATTTTAGATTTGGCTCCACTCACCTTGTTTGGTATAATGTAATTAAATGATCAAATCTCTCAATTTACATTATAAGAAAAGGAGGACTTAGTTTCTAATCAAGAAATCAAGCGCATGAAAGATATGATTTTGGTTTATGCAATTAGGGGGATGCCCAAAGTTGATTTGGTCCAACGGTCCTTTTCAAGCGGATCCGGAAGTCACTGAATTCTATCTAGTAAAGCGGATTAATAAGCAAGAGTCACGATCTTATGATCTTGATCATTTGATTAACAAAGTTTAATGAATTTGCTTAAATTACCATGATGGTGTCATGAACTTGGTCATGTGTGTTTCACGTCCTTTGGTAAATAATGCTGCAGATACCAGCGTAGCTCGAACAGTCGAGTTGGGGCTGCCTTCGTCGGTTTTAATTTGCTAGAATCAGCTCTAACGCGTGTTCTAATCCCACCTCGAATCGGCTTAAACAACTATAAGGGTGCTCATCAAGTTGACAATGTAGTTATTTCGGAGTAAGATGCTAATATGATAACAAGATCTCAAGCATAATGGCAATTAACTAAGAATACATGTAGCTGACTGCAGCTCGTGTAGTAAAAGGCTCGATATTGGTTTCGGTGTGGATGAACTTGTATATGTGATAACCAAACTCGAAAGATGATCAATTCGTGTAAACCTGCTTCTCCCCATTTTGTATGGTGTTCATGAGTCTTGATAATATGAGGCCAACCAGCATTCTTTGGGATTTTGAGAGAGATCACTCATTCCTTTGTGATTTTATAGGACCAGGGAGCGGGTTGGCGCGGCGCAGCCACAGAGAAAGGCCAGGTTTGAGTTCCCTTCGAGCTCACCCGTGGCCAAAAATTCAGCCTCATGCACAATAAGCCCAACCACTTTATTGAGTCAGGCTAGAAAATTCTTAGGACTTGAAAGTACACACAACCGGTTCCTAATTGGCCCGGTGGTTCCAACCAGAACTGAAATTGGGGATCACCCGGTTCAGTTCCGCTTTGACCTTTCATAAAAACCGGAACCAAACCAGAACCGACAGTTCCAATACCTTTTCAAATTTTTTATAATTATTGCTTTTTTAAATAAAATTAATGGTTCCAAACTCAAATTGGAACTGCTCTGTAACCGGTGCCAGACCGATTCGGTTACGTTCCAGGTTCCCGGTTAACCGAAACTGGACATGTCTACTTGCACCCGATCAGGTCATCACACGGTCAGGCTATTTGCTAGTTTGGGTGACTGAGATCATCAACTTGCCTCAATGATTACCATTTGCATTGCCAAAGTTTGTTGGCCTTACATCAGACACATGATCCCACTTGTTCTTAAATTTACATTTATTATGATAGCTTTAAGCTAACAAAAGGCGTACACGACAATGCATGAATATTGATATAGAAGATTTTCTTCCTTTTAATATGATTCTTACCACAAAGAAAAAAGAAGTTCAAAAAAATAAGGTTGATTGTGGTAGATGGCTGATTAGATTTGCAATTTTTTTTTAACATATCATAATATGGAGTCTTGGATTCGAAGAGACACTAGCACAATTCTTTAGTCCTCAGAGCAAGTTGAACCAGCAAAAGAGATTGTTTCTTTTTTTTTGTTGCAGTGGGAGGATGAAGCCTAATGCGTGCATGCACACACAGTTGCACGCCCCTGGAGTCGAACTCACGACCAGTTAGCCCTGCAAGATGAGCTAAAGCTCTGCGTGCTAGAGTATGTCCATGAAAAGCTTCCTAGAACTTGAACAAGCTTGTTCTACGATTATCATAGATATGTCTAACAAGAACTTAGCTCCAATTTGGTGAAGCTCTATTAACTTCATCATCCATCTGATCTCCGAATGGCAGTTCGAGGAGCTGTCACAAACGAAAACGAAAACGAACCGCTACCATATCGCGAAAAAACTTGTATTGCAAAGAGAAATCCAATCTGAGAAAGGCAGTTGAGGGGCTATCACAAATGAAAATGAACCCCTACCATATTGTGAAGAAAATGGTATTGCAAAGAGAAGAGATCAAACACCTGACCCACCTCCGACAGTGACAAGAATCACTTGATCATGCTTAAATAAACAAAATTTCTGCGTCTCAGAAGTTCAAACATGATTTGTTTTGACTTACCCTACACATACCTATCTAGTTCCGAGTAAACAAGGGCTGCTGGTTCCACTCTGGCAGTTCTAGTTCCACCAAAACCCAGAACCAGAACTGAATCGTCCTTCTCTAGGTCAGGTTCTAGTTTCGGGCAGGGTTAGGTTTCTATATAATTCCAGTCTTCTCCTCGGGTGATGTCCAGTTTTTTTTTGCAGCGAATTATATTTGTTTTATAAAGCATGACAAATAAATAAATAAATCAGGACGCACATGCAGTGCGCACACACACACACATTAAGTATGTGTCTATGATTGAGTAGGTCCTGACATCATGAATAATAATTGCTTTTCAGGTTTGAAGTTATCCATATGTTTATGTATCTATTGTTTGAAAAGCATGCGCTAGATCAAGTAATTTCCATGTTCGTGTAAGTTACTTAAAGAGACATATTTTAGTCTGTTATATTGTTCCAGAATTTAGTGATTAACTAACAAATATACTTTTTAATTGATCCAAAGCAAAAATTGTTTCAAGTAAATAACCTATGACATGCACATTTGGGCCATTAATTTCTCAACGGAAAAGCTTTCAAAAGTTGTGCATGCATAGAAATGAAGGCCTGACGGAGAATGTTTAAGAAGAGTCCATTGATCTTCTTGGTCTTGGTATCCTGGGCGAGATCTTTAATACGATAAGTTCGCTTGATCAGGCGCAAGTGCTTTGAATTCTTCGAATCAGTCCCCAGCCTTGCTGAACATGTAGAAGCTAGATTTTTGTCTTTAATAGCAGATGTTGAATTACGATGTCTTGTGCATGATTTCAACAGCTTCCTCTAAACAGAATTATAGAAGAATAAGAATTTTGGAACATGACTGTACCGCAAAGTGAACTGGAATCCAGCTCACTCCGAAGGGTGGGGTTGCTGATGGGCCTCATAATCGGATAAAAAGCGGTGCCCCACAACTCCGCATTTTGCTGCGAGCTTCAGCCGCATTTGACAAGAAGGAGAACTGATACTACTGCAGTCTTAGTTATAGTCTCAAGCCTCTTAATCAAACAACCCCTAAATGTGTCAACCAGGGGTACCAATACGCCCACTCAACACAACTTCGTAACAAAGACATGAACAACTTGCAAAAAGAAAACTCAGAGCTCCTTTAAAGAAGAAAAGAAAAAGGACATCCTTAACGGCCTGTGCCGTGTGCATGGATACTTGGAAAAAGAAAAGCATCACAGAGACGCAGATACAGGGAAACACAATGAAATCCAACGATAGCAGACCTAAATAGAACCAAGACACGGAAATAATTAAAACACCACAGAACAAATTTACAGTCTCACAAGAAATACGATCAAGAAAGAGAAACAGCAACATCAATAGGACAGCAAATGCTCGACTACAACTGCACTTCAACAACAGGTACTTGTTGCAGCATCTGGTTCAGGAGGCTTTTGCTTGAAAATATTCTTTTTCACACCAGATGAACCTTCCACCAGGAGGTTTGGCGTGTCCAAGATCTGGGAAAACATTATGGTAGCCACATTTTAGCAGGACTCCTTAATAGCTAAAATGTGAATCTCAACAACAAACCTGAGCTAGATCCCACAAAAAGGTTACAAACATGTCTTATGAGCCAGGTGTCCAATGCCTGACTTGAGACCATCGAGCTCAAGTGCATTATAGGGAAAAGGAAAAGGAAAACAAAACACATCTTCAGACATTGAAGCACTGGATTCTACTGCCTACAACTACTAAGGAAGCTCAATCAGGATTTCTATGCAACAAAAGGAGATTGTTTCAAAGCTAAATTCATCATGATCAACTCCAAGGATTTAACATGAAAACCATCAAGCACCTCAGCAATTTGTCCGACATTGTGTATTGGTGACACAATACAAACATAAAAATTACAACTACTACATAATAAGCCAATAGATGAAGCACCTTTGGGCGAGATGACAGCTAATTTAGAACATGGTAAACAAGGAAAGAACCTTAACTAGACCTCATAAAGAACCCAAGGAAAAACCCAAAGAAAAGATCATGAGTACATGCAAAACCTACAAGATAAACTTTTCTACAGTTACGAATCTTAGACGGAAAAAATTAGAATCACTGAATATTGACCTTTAGAACAAGCTCTTCAAAGCACTGTTTTACGTTAACCTGAGTTTTTGCACTACATTCAAGAAAAAGGCATCCAAATTCCCTTGCAAACTCGATTCCTTCGCTCTTTGTCACAACCCTCTCACTTTCCTGCGAAGCAAGACACTTTTGGGATCAGCATGACCTGCAAAATTGTGCTTAATGCAGAACATAAGGCAATTCAGGAACAAATCCAGTAAAACTATTACGTACTCAAAGTATTGAATGAACAACTTTGTGTAGACAAACCACCTAATCAGAAGCAGCTTAAACTTGTATGGATTGATTCACGTGAAACTTTTACATGATTTTTTCTCCCTGACAGACAGATAGTTAATTAAGGTAATAAAATGTTATTCATAGACACACAAAGACAGTTCAAGAAGTTTCAACTTAAGCTATATATACTAAATTACTAATCATAGGTCCAGTATCATTTTAAACAAGAGGATGTAACATGTCCGTTTCTTTTCAGCAAAATTGAGAGATGTGACTTCCAACAAAATCAAACTTAATATTTACTCAAAGCTCTGGGCTATCAAGGAGCACCGTTGATTTTCTAATATACTAGTTAAATGCTCCTTGAATAGATTCAACGTACAAACAAGATTATGGATGGACATAGAAACTGGTGGTTGACAGGGGAATGCTCAATATTAAATGTTTGTGAATTCAAACACTGATGACTCGCAGTGCTTCAAAAATTTTCACTAAAGGGAAGAAACATATAGCAAAATCAGAACTAAAGCAGCTTCCAAATAATTAAATCATGCTAGAAGCATGCAAAAGGTCTAACTAAGCAAATAAAACACCATTTTCCAACAATACAATACAGAGCCCAGGACTAACTACAATTCCTCTAACTAGGATCTATAGATATAGCAAACATAAACAAAAGTTTTTCCCTTGGTCATTTTTTTGAAAAAACTTACAGTGTATACACAACCATAAAAATGTTACTAACACCGCTTCAGAATAGCTCATGAGAATACTCTAATAAGTAACAGATAATGATTAGGACCTTCTACTGTTAGAATTAACCGATTAAATATCAAACTTATCTGAGATTTTATAAAGCTTAGTCATACATGACACAACTCAATTGCCAATAACAATGGAAACAAGGTTGGGGTTCTTCCTTCTAGCAAAAGAATGGTAAGGCGCCTTTTGGTTCTAGATAGACTTTAAGTGCAACCGTTTGAATTACTGATAAAATTTCAAGGACAATGTGTCCATCTAATAACTGCATAACCTTTTGCATTTCCAAAGACATAAAATTAAAGAAAAACATAATATGGAAGAAGAAGATGGGCATTAATAACAAACATGTAAATATCACTATAGAATTTCACGGAAGATGCAGCCATCTGGTAACTGCATAATCTTTTGCATGCATTCCAAAGACTTCAAAAAAGAAAATGATAACCAGGACGTTCCTTTTTCCCAAAAAGGGAAAAAAGAAGACTGTCATCATCATAACTACCTTGTCAACTTTATTTCCAACAAGCATTTTGATGCAGTCTTGATTAGTAGAGTAGAGATCGATTTCCCTAGACCATATATCTGAAAGATCTGTAAATGTTTCACGCCTTGTGACATCATAAACTGCAGAAGTTATAAGACAAAGCACGTCACAAATCAAAAACAGTGGAAATAACAAAGGCAACTCGATCTCATACTTAAGGCTCGTCTTGACAATCATTAAACTGTTAAGAATAAATAGCTAACTAAACATTCCCACATACATCAAAGTTGTATATTATTAGCATCATAAAGCAAAAAAAAACAACTTTTATGATCTAGGTTGACATGCTACACTCCAGAAGAAAGCTAATACATCTATATAATACTTGTTTGACATACTAAAGTCCAAACTGATCCATGCAGGAGTCGTACTTCAAAGGTTAATCAAAATTTATATGAAACCGTTTCCCATAGGAAGCAAATTTAGCTGAATCTTATCACACAACATATTGCACTGATGAGGATGAAAACAAGATCAAAATCCAAAAGGACTAACAGATAGAGAGAGAAATACCCATTATTATTCCTTGCGCTCCTCGATAGTATGAACTGGTCAATGTTCTGAATCTCTCCTGTCCAGCTGCAACATGAAATATTGTTCAAAAAAGATCTTGAAGCATTAGACTATTTCTTCCAAGTTTAACACATCACTAAAAATGGACACAAGAGCCTTTTGGAAAACATTTTACAGGCAAATGTGTGCATGCACACCACACATGTACATAAAAATATACATATATGTATATGCACTTTTTTTCAGCTTTATTGGGGATAGAAAAATCTATTTTGGATGGATAGAAGTTTCTAAAACTATGGTTTTGCTAAACGTGTGTATACAGAGCAAGCCAAGCATCATATGGTTGAATGTTGCTCTTAACAGCTCCTCTTATGTAATATACAGCGTAAGACCAAGCATCAACTTAAGCATATTTTAGCTTAGACCTTCTTTACACAAAGACAACTTACAGAAAGCGTTAGCTCGTTGATGAAAGTAGACTTGATTTATGGTGTGTAAGCTTGTTTCATCCAATTTGAGACACTACCAAAAAGTGAGTGTACCAGTAAACATCTCTTTGTTTCTGATGAATAAGTCAGATCCCTCTTCTTTCCACACAACATATACACCATGGCTTAGTGCTCCAGTGAGAATGTCATCACAGTTATAAGCCAATAATGGTTCTCATTCACGAATAACATGGCACAGAACTTTACCTGTGTCCCAGATTGCCAGCTTCAGTCGTTTCCCACCAACGGTCACCATCTTAACCTTGAAGTCAACGCCTAGAAATGCACCAAAATTCAAAGTTACAAGACAAGATGGACAAACCAGAACTCCAGGGAAAAATAAACTAGGAAACATTATCTTACAAACTTAAAAGGTTTAAGTAATGACATTTTTCAGGTCTATCTTAGCTACTGTTCTCAATTTCCAACATTTTGTTAGGAACTTGGAATGGACTAGGGTCTCTCTCTCTCTCTCACACACACACACAGGGAAGAAGGAGAAGAGACATATACAATAATTTTCTTCCTTATGCAGGGACCTGGAAACAAAGAATCCATGTAGCTGACCCCGTCTAGTACGGGAAAAGGCTTAGTTGTTGTTGTTGTTGTAGTTGTTGTATGCAGGGACATACACGCAAAAGCTTATTCTTTTACCTATTGTCGGTGAAAGATCTTCAAATGTATTTGATGTGAAACTCAATAGAAGACTGCTCTTGCCAACACCCGAATCTCCAATCAGCAATAGCTTAAACAAGTAATCGAACTCCCCTGGACTTGGAGATCTCTCCATCAAATCTAGCTCTCAAGATTCCCACCTGTTGATGCCTAAAAACATCTATATAACCAAACAAGACAGATGCTCTGAAATACAGCACAGAAATTACAGAAACTAAAAGGAGAACTGGAAGAACTTTATGATTCTCCAAGTTCTAACAAAAGCATCCAACCACAACAAGAAATCATAACCAAATTTGGACCAAATTTTTTAAATCAAATACATAAAGGTCCTTATATAAAATTACAACAAATGAAAATTCCATCACTTACAGATCAAACAAACCAAGATACTAATTAGTTCTCACCATACCTTGAATAACCTGGAAGTCCTAATAAACCTCAACCCCAAATGTGAACCGATTGTAAGAAAGAAAATATATTGAGAAAAGTTTGCTTTGTGTTCACAAAGTAATAAACTAAAATTGCATAAGAAGTTCATGAAAACTGTGAACAGCTTATACCTAAGCAAATATAGTATGACTCAGAATCACAAGTACAATTCAGTTGAGTGCATATAATACGCTTGACCCTTCCTTGTGCAGCCCAATGTCTATTGAATCCAGTAAAGGTATCCTGGCTCTTGCTTACGTACTCTAAGCACCTAAACACTTTGGATAGGCTTAAACACAATATAAAATTTTTGAACATATTTTTCATATTCGTTTGGCACACTGATAAACTCCGTCCATGTAAGGGATCACCCTTGCATGGCCAGTCCCAAGCCCATATAAAGGAGGAGGGTTGTGTTAGGCTTTCGACAATCAACGTAAAACTTGGTCGAATTTATCTACCATGGATTCTACAAATTATGAGCATTATGTTAGAACATTTCCTCTTAGAGACACACTAAAGGGCCCGAATGTACTGAAAAGTAAGCAACAACCTCTATATATTCACCCAGATGTAGTGAATCAATTGCAGAGAGGGTTCCCACATCATGAACATGTGTGGATAAAGAAGTTAGTCCCACTACATTGTTTCCCGAATGTAGTGAACAAGTTACAATGAGGGTCTCCACATTTTCAACATGAACGAATGCGAGAGATAAGGAAACTAGTCCTAGATAATAAGATTTGTATTGAAAATTGGAATATCGGAACATTGACCAACAAGTTAATAGAGGTGGTAGATACTATGATTCGAAAAAAGATTCTATTTCTATGTTTACAAGAGACAAAGCGAGTTGGAGAAAAAGCAAAGGAGATTGAGAATACATGTTTTAAATTATGGTACTAAGAAAAGAAAAAGACTTGAAATAGAGTTGGTATTCTTATAAATAAATATTTAAAGGATAGTGTAGTAGACAAACAACGATATGGTGACCGAATTATGTTGGTGAAATTAGTGTTAGTCTAAGTCACACAGACACTTCTAAGGGGTGGAGTGTCGACCTCGACACTGGTGTGACACCGACACCGACACCGACACCGTGTCGGGTGCGGCATGGCAAAAAAAAAAAATTTTGCAAAAAAAAAAAAGTTTTGCAATTTTTTTTTTTTTGTAACTCACGGTTAAATGGGTCCGGATAATGAAGATTGATTTGTGTATTATGATGAAATTAGTAGTTGTTTACCATTTATATGTTTTGCTTTAATATAAACTTATAAAGTTGTGTACTTGCTATTGTAGTTGTATATCATATTAGCTTTAATGATTTTGGGTGCGAACAATTGGTTTCTTATTACTCAATCTGATTGGATTCTTGACTCCATACTGTATGCCTTTGCACAGAATAATCTTTGTCACCAAACACATTTAAAGACCAGGAACATTACCTGATCAATAGAACAGAAGAGTATGACATCACTAGTGGATCCTAGCACAAATACTAGTATATGTTATATCTTACTAAAGATCTCGAAACTCTTTGAATCCATAACTTCGATATTTTGTAGCTCATAAAATTATTGTAAGTTTCAAATCATTATGTGAGAACTTGCTAATTGATACCTATGTGCACCCAAAATTAGCAAATACTAGTTGTATTATGATTGATTTATTTAGGTTGAATATTATATATAATATATAATATTATATACCCTAGCCGTGTCGCCGCACCCAAAATTTTTGAAATTTGCCGTATCCCGCACCCGCACCCGCACCCGTGTGACATAGGTGTTAGTAGTAGATGCTTTGAATATAGTTTGTGCTTATGCACTCCAAGTAGGATTACAAAATAGTATAAAGAAAGCTTTTTGGGAGGAGTTAGATAAGGTAATTCAAAGAATTCCACAATGGGAGATGATTTGTTTGGGAAGAAACTTAAATGGACATGTCGGTAAAGAGGCATTAGGATATCAAGGTATTCATGAAAACTATCGTTTTAGGGATATAAATGAGAAGGGTAGGAAGATTTTAAATTTTGCTATGGATTTTGATCTCTTTATAGCCAATACAATTTAAAAAAAAAAGATATGAACATTTAATTATGTATAAGAGTGGCTTGTCACAAACACAAATTGATTATTTTGTTTATAGATAAAAAATAGATCATGTTGTAAAGATTGTAAGATAATTCTAGGAGGAAACTTAACTATTCATGTGACCGACCCCATCTAGAATGGGAAAAGGCTTTGTTGTTGTTGTTGTTGTTGTTTGGCAAGCTGATAGGCAGTAGGTTTGTTCATCTCTAACATCATTAAAGTATATTGTTGAAGGTACCAGTACCAACCTCTCATGGTTCATGAGTCGTAGAATGCCTACTAAATACCTGAAAAGAATATCTTAGGTAGAATATAGAAAAGAAAAGACCATAAAAAATTATAAAGGTTACTTTTGTTTTTGTATATATATAATACTAGCATAATAAATCAAAAGTATATGATATAGACAAAGGAGAGCATTTTCAAGTCTCGCGAGTTGGGATTCGTTTTGGAACCAAATTTCATTTGGCTTTTTCTTCAGTAGTGCAATTTGTGAATCTTTCAAAAATGAGATCCATAGTTATCTATACAAAGTTGTCATAATTAAACATTCATTAAAGTAAGCCTAATAAATATACAAATTGTTCTTCAGTATATTTGGCAGTAGGTTTGTTCATCTCTAACATCATTAAAGTATATTGTTGAAGGTACCAGTACCTACCTCTCATGGTTCATGAGTCGTAGAATGCCTAAATACCTGAAAAGAATATCTTGAGGTAGAATATAGAAAAGAAAAGACCATAAAAAATTATAAAGGTTACTTTTGTTTTTGTATATATATAATACTAGCATAATAAATCAAAAGTATATGACATAGACAAAGGAGAACATTTTCACGTCTCACGAGTTGGGATTCGTTTTGGAACCAAATTTCATTTGGCTTTTTCTTCAGTAGTGCAATTTGTGATTCTTTCAAAAATGAGAACCATAGTTATCTATACGAAGTTGTCATAATTAAACATTCATCTATCGGAAAAAAATGTTCTATTAAAAAGGCATAAGTCTCATCTCTAATGCTCCCACTTGGATGACACTCAGAATCTTGTCAAAAGTCAAGTTTTGAGCCAAAAGCATCCTAAAAACACAAAATGTAGCTGGCTTATATGATTGACTTGCATGTTAAATCAGATACTTAATCTAGCTTGTAAAAAAGTAGCTTAATAAGGGAGTGCATTAATTACACCCACACACCCACTCAAAATTGGTTGCTGGCCGACTTAATACTTCACATGCCAGGGCGATAGCTATCAAAGAACCTTCCGACCAGGCAGCCAGTTGAAAACAGCCAGATCTTGTTTCATCATGTCCTTTTCTCAATACCCGCAGGAGCCAAAAAGCAGGAATCAACAGTTGACACTAAGATCATGGGCTAGTCCCATCTCAACCATTTTACAGACAATGAACCACTAAAAGACGCTAGACATTGAAAATGAGAGCAAATCATTTTGCAATGACCTATAATAGGAAAATCATACAGGGATTTGAAACACCCCAAAGCAGTGGTTGAGGTGGTCACATCCTAACTGATTTTGGCAGAATTGGCTGATGAATTGCCACAGAAATGATCAGCTATTTTTTTTTCCAATGCATGAGACTAAGCCATAGCTGTATAGAGTATATGCAATATCAAAACTAAACCTACCTAACACATATCAATACGAAATTATCCTATAAGGAAATTAATATGTTTATAACAGGGTAATGCACCAAACATTAGTGCGATAAGCATACACGTGCACTCACTATTTGAGGTGATAGTCCTAACTCCATTGGTGTGTCTAAGCTTTGTCATTGTAATTTCTAGAATCTTTTGTTATTCCTTATTTGTTATTGATTTATTGCTTATAAATGTTGCATCTCAGTTTACCTGAATCCTAGTTTAGCTAGGTTGGCAAATCCAAGTTATCTGAAAGCCATACACAGGATGATAACGATTGAGATTTGTTACTTACAGTTATTTTATTTCTATGTTTTGAGGTAATTTCTAAAAGGAATTGTCATGTTCTTATCTCAGTTTACTACGTCCAGAGATTAGCATAGTACAATGGGAAACGATGGGAATTAGACAGTCTACCACCACTTACAAGCACAAATGATCATTTGAAGCCGGTTATTAGATTTCTTTTTTTTTTCAAGTCAACATTTCATGTAGATTATATTGTCTAGTCAGTCACATAGAATTGGTCAAAATGCCACCAGACAACGATATCAACTTGGGTGCAGAAATGCATGGTCAAATCCGATTTAGAATTTACTCCTATCTTCTCACTTTGAGACCGTATATGATTTAACTTCATTTGAAGTCAGATCTAAATCCAATGGAATGCATCCTATGGTAAGGAGAAGATCACCCCAAATCGTAGCTTTTAGTTTTTTAGTTCATCGGGACACACTCTCTCTTTCTCTAAAAGGTCATTCATGATTTATACCAATTTCCTAAGCAATTCTAGTTACTCATTTACTCATGCAAATTAATCTCCTCATAGTTATGTAATTTCTAGAAATAATAAGTGAACCGTCTGCAATTTAAGGTCATTACAAGGATTGCAATTTAATAGACTATATAAATACAGCATGACATAATAGTATAGGATAATATCAAGAGAGAGTGAAAAGTAAACATTGTACAAGACTACATCCAACAGAATTTTATCCACACAGTATGCAGACATTATTCACACAGTGGCAGAGCAAACGAAACATACGTTCAGATTCACAAATTAACACGCTGAAAAATCAATCGAATTCGTGTAAATAGGTTACATTATCGAGGCAGAAAACATAGACAAAAACAGAAAAGAAAGACTAAGAAGAGGGGACAAGTAAAAAGGGGAGAGAAAGATTACCAGTTTCCGGCAGGGTCAATAGCTTGGGCGACGGTGGCAGCCCGGACAGCGCAATTGGATAGATTGCTGCCCTCAAACTCGATCTGTCCCTTCTTTTTCTGCTTATAGCAGAGATGATCCCCAAATCGGTTCGTGAGCAGAGATTCCCCCCAAATCGATGCTTGACTTGGAAATTGGCTAACACGGCATACGTGACGTGGCGATCTACCGAAAGGGTTTTCAATCAGATCCCCGACGCTTAGTCATCTGGTTTATTATTTGTTCGGTCCGCGGCATCGAGTCAGGAAATTTTCCCTTTTATATTATCTTTAATATGGCTTTTGTCTTTTCTTTTCTTTTTTAGAGAGCGGAACTAGGCAGAGTTACCTACGCTGCAAATTGCAAACATCCAATCATACTAGTAAAAATCGCGACATTCAAACGTAAAATTTTAGAGTTTACCATTCTAAGCAGGAGACTGACTCGACTACTGATAAAATCGGTGATCCGTTAAAAGTTCGACGGGTTCGATATTGACAATGTTAAAACCAAGGCAAAATCTTCGGAGTTTACCTTAGCAAGTTGACATCGAGATAAAAAGAAACAAGTTTACCTCAATTGATTCTAGCACAAAAACTTTAATTTTAATCACCTTGTACAATCCTGATTTAAACCTTTATATTTTTTGTAACAACAATATAATTCACCTTTTTAGCAAGAAAATCATGGAGTGCTTTTGTCAAATCTTCTTTAATTTTTAAACACACACAACAAAGAAAAGCAAACAAATACTCGTGCACCTATTGGCCTTGGCAAATATCTGTCTTTACCATCAGTAGTTCACCTGGTAGAGCTTCATGATCAGTGGCGCATCCACTTTAGGACGAAAGTTAATTTATCGTTGTGTATAAAAATACCAAGTATGTTTCACCAGAAATACAACTATACGTATGACTCCCAAATGTCACTGCAGTAACAGTTCCAATGGCTTAAACCCAAGGATGAGTTGCAGTCGGGTCTACAATTAAGTAAAAAGCAAGATCGTATATTTTTCACTTTTTATTAGGTATTCAGACTCATGTTTGATTATTATAAGATTGTAAGAAGAACTGGTTTATAGTTTCAGTTTCACAAGACCAGACATCTAGTTTCATGAGACTCAGACGCCCGTCAGGCTTGAGCCTCTTGTTGTAAGAAAGAAAACTTACAACACTCATGAAGAACAACGAGATGAGCCAAGGAGACTGGTCAATCCCCAGACTTAAACTGTGTCAACTTTCGTCCCCAGACTGGTCAAGGGAATTAGGAGTGAGAATTGGAGAAATATCTTCGTTTCAAATTGCATTTATTAACCAGTACTGTTTATTATGTATTGGTGCATATCATGTGATACATATCAAAAAATAGCATACCACAGGCACATGACATACATAGAATCATTGGATCCTGCTCACCTCTTAAGCTCCTCACTTATACCCATTTATTGTTTTTGAGTTGCATGAATATAATAATAATAATTTTTATACTTTTTCAAAACTCTTTAAAAAAGTTTAAATTATACTCATGCCACTCAAAAGCAATGGAAAATAGAGATATGCATGATCAGGTTTTCCGGCATACATTATATGAAATGCGGGAAGCTATTAAGAGTATTTGGGAGAATTCTGTTTCAATTGTGCTTCTTGCATGCATATGAAAGAGGTACAAAAGTTAAACAAGGTAGCGCCGCCTGGCTGGTAAATGAGGCAGCAAAACAAATTTTCTTGATTGCGATCAGCTCATTTTGTATACAAAGAAGACAAACTAACCACTTGCGATAGCCTCTTGCTCAGCTCATTTTCTATTTATTTTATAATAATTTATTGAGTCTAATATCAAATTGATTTTAGCTAAAGAATATAGTTATGCGGCATGAAATTATAAATGGAGCAATAACTGAGTCCCAAATGTTTGTGCATGCATTGGACGTGCAACAGGGTGGGGTGACAAAGCCAGGCTTGGCCCAAACCCACACCGTTTACGTCCTTTTTTAACCGAGTACAATGGGGAGCCAAATTCAACGCACGCCCCCGGTGAACGGACCCGTGGCTAGGTGAGGTAGCGCTCTTTATGCGTTTACGTCCTTCTGTGTATTGGTAAGGTACGAAGAATTCCCTTCTATCCATGTCAAGGTAGCTGATCTAAATAAAAAACAAAAAAGTTCGCACTCAGTTGCCGACTAAGTCACCTGCTTAGCCAATTGACTAAGACTTGTTTTAGTCTTGCCAACACAAGGATGAATTCAAAGTTCTTGAGAGAAATAAGACCGGTGAGTATGTTACTTGCTGCTTGGTTGTAATAAGTATGAGGGTCGGTCTTATTTCTCTGAAGAATTTTGAGTATGAGGGCTGGTCTTATTTCTCTGAAGAATTTTGAATTCATCCTTGTATTGGCAAGACTAGAACAAGTCTTAGTATGTTACTTGATGTTATGATACTTGTGTAGTATTGCATACATAAGAATGTGAGTATGTTACTTGTTGTTTGGTTGTAATAAGTGTTGTTTGGATAAGCCACTTTATACATGATTTGAAGTTGGATATAAACAATGAACCCGTTGTCATTTATTGTGACAATGCAACAGTTAATGTGATTAAGAGTATAACTGATAGTTCCCGAAGCAAGCATATGATGGTTAAGTATCACTATGTTCATGATATGTTTAAGAGAAATGATATACTATATCATATATGCCAACTAATGATATATTTGTGACCCCTTGATCAAGAGCATAAAAGAGGATCACAACTTGGGAAAACTCACAAAAAAATGAGAGGTAAAACCCATGTTTCATAAAGGTTGGCTCAAATGGCCAAGTGGGAGATGTAAAGTCAGATTTGATTAAATGGATTAACTCATCCTAGTTGTATTTGATTGAGCTTTCGCTGTAAAGAGTCTTATTCATAATCATACACACGTGCTATCTGCGAAGTTGATTTTCCAGCAGTAGGTACCTTATAAGTCGCGATCTAATGTGGAATTCACATATCTCATCATCAAAGGCTTCTTGCATTTACTTCATTTCAAGTATCTGAACCGATCAGATTATTGGGCTGTGGTTAACCTTGTCTTGCCTTGACATCGATGTCTGTTTTAAGAAACGAGACAATTAACAATATGATACTGAAATTTTAGGTGATATTATCTTCGTTTTAAGATATTAGTTAGGCGGGCTTTCGTAAATTTTCTGTTCCATTTGGGTAGACCAAAGGAAAATTAACTGGTAGTTACTGAAATTGGGAAGACAGAGAACACATTTATGCCTAACTCCATCATAAATCCATGTGTAGCAAACAAGAAACGAAACTCGTGCATGACATGCAAATGCAAATCTTTTGAAACCAATAAACACAACACAATGCCATCGTACACGAGAAGTCAGTATATCTCCTGTATAGATAGTACACACAAGAAGAGAAGATTAGGCCGAACAGTACACAAATGGAATCTTCAATTTCATGCAGAAGGCTCACCGTACACGAGGAAATCGAGACTGAAGCAGCCACAACCATGTCTAACACACACAGGTACTGCAGATTTTTCCAAGAAAGTAGTACGAGGGATTAGAAATGTCGGCCAGAGTTCCCAAGAAACATCTACATGCATGATTATGAAGGAGAAGGCAGAAATCAAGTTTCTTCAATCGATATAGACATTACGAAGACCATCAAACATAAAGTAGTCGCTTACAACGTGATCTCAAGGTATTAACGTAGTAGGAGAGGGCTACCATACAGAATGTGAGGTGCTTGAATTGGTTTAATTCCACGGTAACCATCTTTTGTGCATGCCTGTGAAGAAAGGACAGTTCTGTTTACATTTATTTCGAAGACAGTTCACTTTCCCTCTTCTTAAGGGTAAACAATCACTCCCTTCGGAATCATTGTAGCCATCAGCGCAGAAAATAAATAGAAGGAGATACGTGAATGGAGAGTTAAATTAACACTTAACAGGAGGCCTGCTTCTTCGCAACTCTGGTTTTATTAGACGCCGGAGGTGATACTAGTGGAGCCAATGCTGTGGCGCTTGTTGGGAAAGAGCAGGAAGATGGAGCTGGCAATAGAACCAACGACTGGCGGGAGGACCATGTTGAGGACCTTCTCCTCCGTCTGCACCGCCGGATGATAGCAGCCTGCTGTATTGGGGTCCAGAAGCGCGACAGTGGCAAAGACGAGCACCGAAATGATTGCACGAACAAAATCTCCTAGTCTCAGTTTGTAGGCAGAGAGGTCACGGCCGCCATCTTCATCACCACCAAAGACGTACAAGCCCTTCGGCGTGACGATGCCGTAAGTGGTCTTGCCGTTAGCGCCGACGAAGCTATCAATGAAGGTTGAGAAGGCACAGGAGAGGCCGCAGAAGAAGAGGAGGAAGCCGGTTAAGTACTTGCTGACTAAGTGGCATTGGCCATTGTTGGTAACGAGAGGAGCTAACATTTGGAAGACCATCACCGTGCCCGTCGGCAGCATGTTTACCAGGTTCGATGCTCCGGCCATCACCTTGTTCGCCATGACCGATGTAACAGAAGAAGAAAGGTTTGTGACATTGTCACAAGGTTTATCCCGGGCTGCCATTGATGTGGTTTCTTATTTCTCTCCCTCTTAAGTATTTCTGATTGGAGTTGATGGAGATGGTAGGTTTGATTGCTTATATAGAGATGGAGAAGGCTGTTGATTCAAGGGAAGGTCGATTGTTGGTATTGGGTTTGGATTTTGTACATAATTATTTAATTAGGGTTCATCTTCCAAATTTAAATAATACAGTCTAGTATAGTTGCATTTGGAGAAAAAAAGAAGCCATATCCAGATTAATACAGTCTAATCTGAACGGATTCGCCATATCCACCAGAATTGATATCTAGTTGGTGAGCCTTAAACACTGGAATCATGCACGATCTGATTATTTGTTGATCTTCCTAAAACACTTATTTGACATCCGATATTATCATTTTACCGAATCCTTTTGATCATATTGGATCAGAATAATTGGTTCTGTTCCCAAAACATATGCAACCCGTTAAACGTTAGTTTAGATTCTAGTTATAAAAATTAAGATAATTAGGATCTTCATATACTTTTTTCAAGTTTTGAAGAACTGATGATCCCTTAGTGCTTCGACCCGAAGAAAATAACAATAGATGGAGTGTACGTCAAAATATACACACAAGTACCCAATTAAAGAGTTGCTTAAGCAATATGCACACACCAAAAGAAGAAGAAAGCTAGCATTTGTGTTATGGGTTTCTCTTTTCGGAGCACATTGACCCAAGCAAGTTTGATTGGCGTGTGTATCCAGCAAAGCAAATGTTTGCTTGTGCGTCCTTAAATTTGCGATGTATGTATGGTCTCTCTCTCTCTCTCTCTCATCAGCAGATCAGCCGTGTGGATTTAAGAGGCATATCATACAGCATATACCCATGTTTAGTAAAATAGGAGTTATATCGGACCTGGTCTCTTTCTTGCATGGACCGAGTTCCATTTAAGTTATGTGAATAAAAAAATATGTAGAAAATGAATATGCTCCCTTCTGTTGTATTCACAGTTCCGTTTGGTTCCGTGTATGTTTATCTCTTCCGTGTTCAATTCATGACATACATGAACTGAGTCGGTAACCTTTTTCAAGGTAACTAAGATTAGTGATTTTTACAGTAAATGACAGTAAACAATACGAGTGCCCCTCTATCCAACTTTGATGCTGCTATACATACGTGCGTACATATGTGCGTGTCTAATACATGTAGGTATACAAACATTTGTGTGTATACATACATACAGGAATACATGTATGAATGCATATATAATATGTACATAAATACGTGCATACATATACACACACGACCATACTATGAGTGGATTGGTTCAACTAAGAATCATCGACATTTTCTATCGATCTTACATGACCAGATAAAAATGAACTAGTCTCAAAATTATACATTTGCGAAGGTAAATTTTTTTCATTCATTCCCTTTGATTCTTACTATTAAATAGTGATCATAAATCTCCTGGTAAATGCTCAAAGCGTTCATACTGAACTTTGACGGGAAAGGCCCTTCGGAATCACGTTTAGTAATAAATTCCAAGCTGAGACATCGTTCATTCAATTGCAAGGACCCCCATCCCAAACCATGCGTGAGATTTCCATCTCAGATAACTTCATATGCGTAAAATAAGAGTAACAATACATGCAGCAAACAAAGAATATACTATAAGGAGAAGACAAGAGATATTCTGGATGTTTTCTCAACTAATAAATTTTTATGTCAGAGTTCTCCGTGTGATTTGATTTCTAAGATGAGGACTAACAAACACATTTCTCTCAGTAAAATGGCCGACCAAACTCTACAAAATCCAAGGTCCTTAAATGACCAGTCAGTGATAAATGTGGTACAGGTGTCTTAAAATTCAACAGAACAAAAAACTCAATTTTAAACCAAAAGTTCCTAAGAATTTTACAGCGAAATGCCGATCGAGCTTCATTCTATATCGAAACATTTGTCATCAAAATGAATGAGTTCAACATAGTTGACATCCCACAAGATATTCAGGCATCATTTGCACGACTAAAAGAAAACAATTAAGATGTACCCTTCACGAAATCAAACAGACATATTGCTTAGTTCAAGCATTGAATAAACAAACAGAGGATGTGAAAAGAAAGAATTCCAGGAAACTCACCAGAGCCAACGTTAGCGAAAGAAGATCACCACCAATAAGATCTTCTCCTACGTTCAGATCTGATCAATCAATCAACGGTACAGTGCCTAAAACAAAACATGCACCAAACCTAGGAACTCTTAATTAAGTGGAAACTTCATATGAGAGAAGGGAAGGCGGAGCCATATGAAAAGGTTAGAACGGTATCGTAGCTTACCGAGAGAGAGAGATGCCCCCGAAAACCTTTAAAAACCGTGTAAAGTTTTCACAGGCGCAACAGGAGTGAGCCGAAGAGAAGGCGGGTGGTGTGACAGGGTTGTCAGGGTTATTATTATTTACGGTTTTACCCCTCCCCCACACGAGGATAAAGAACACAAACACATAGATATATATATATAGAGAGAGAGAGAGACATCAATCTTCCTTCGTACCAAAATCTACTCTAACATCTAATTAGTGTGATCAAGAGTCGATATTTAAATCTAAAAAGCAACTTTATATTATTATATTTTTTATATTTACATTTAATACACAATACTATAATCATCTTTTTTTATTAAAATCTTCATTGTTCATGTGTTGATTAAACAGTCAAGTTGAGGTGAGGCAAACCACTACCAAATATGCACTCTCTTGGGATATGGATCTTTCATAATTTTTATATCTATTTTATAGGTTAAAAATGGTTTGTGACAAACCAAAACCGACCTGGGTGAAGTGGAGGTCCCTTATGTTAGTTTTTTGCCTAACCAACACCAACCAGCAAAGCACTAACTAACCTGCCGTATAGTTGAGATCTTTGACGAATCTATCGAGCAACTATCACTCTTAGAGTAACGGTTGGAGCGAGTACTTTGACGCTAGCAAATATATAATTCTTTATCAAAAACTACTTGGAGGAGTAGCTTATGGACGCTTCTTGTACCGCTTATATTAGAATTATGATAGGATGAGATAATTTTAGTAATTTACACGGGAAAAGTTTTAGGACAGGTTCTGTTGAATAGCAGCTTTCTTTAGAACCTGAATGGAAGAGTGTCTACACAAATAAAAAGAATACAGGAGTGCAATATATATATATATATATATATATATATAGGAAAATCGGATTCTGCATACTACTACATGCAACTGCTGTTTACCTATTGTTTTTTGGTGGCATAATTATAATTTAAAAAGTTTTTAAAAAAAGTGCGTAGAATAATGTTTTTAATGCTCATATCTCCAAAAATAATGATCAAGCATATGAGTGAGAAACGTTAGTATGAACAAGATCCAATCTCTCTCTCTCTCTCTCTCTCTCTCTCTCTCTCTCTTCTTCATATATATATATATATATATATATATATATATACATATATTATTGTCTACACAAATAAAAAGAATATATATACACCTTGCTCGTCCGACTTTGGATGTCATTGAGGCTTAGTGCTATTCTTTCGATGAAATTCTCTTTCCACACTATCGGGCAGTGAACTAGGATTTCAAATCATTCATCCAGAGGAATTTCCCATTCATCTTTCTTTTGGCCCTTAGCATGTCCAGATATGCCCGGAATTTCCAACAAATTTTCGATTCCTTGAAAACAATGGGATTTCACAGCCAGTGAACCTCTCTCAAACTCCTCTGATCAATAATGCCCATGATGTTCCTACAAATTAAGATCATGGCCGGGATATGTGAGCAAATATATACTGTCAAACTTTGGCAGTAAATCCTTTCTCACAGGAGAAAAGTACAAGGACATTCCTTGGCAGAACCCCTCTTTATTCGTCAGCACTTTACTGCCAAGAGGAGAGAATAATACACCGAGGTTTACCTAAGGTTAACAGTTTCCAATTCCAACATTCTAGTTTGAAGCACAATAGCAGCATGGTTCTATATAACCTGCATCATTGTGATCAGGTGTTGGCCATACGTAAGTCAATTGAAGATGTTCATGGTTGGAGATCACACATCATCGCAGCAGCATGCTCTATCCTTCAAGTCACACTGGCATGAATGACGATGCGAAGAGGAAAGTATACAGTCTTACGAGCCAGGGCCAAGACGACACGTTTTGATTTCTTTCCTCTCCTGCGTTTGCATTTGGTCATGGACACCATCAAAGGTCCAAATTCAGGGAAGGGTCCGTCGTCCACTTTGGCTTTTCTTTTCTGTGCAGGTTTGCCTCCACTTCAATGAAATACTGTTGAAAATGCAATATGGTCGTAAACTATTTGCTTTACTAAAGTAAAGATCAATCGCTCCCTAATGGTTAAAGTACCCACAGATTGACTTTGGAGCTCCTGAACTCCTACAAGACCTGGCAAGATCAAATTCACAATTGTACATTGAAAATAATGCGAATAGTCCAACCACAGTATCCTAATTTACAGGTAACATGAAGATCCAACTGTTGCGCCCAGACACTACTGTGCTGCATCATGCAAAGATGCAGGGACTGAGCTCTTGAGACAGTGGTCTGCTTTGCGAGATAGTCTCCTGCGTTTGTTGATTTGCAGTAATTTGTTCCTTTTTACTCCTCCAAATTATAATCTGCCTATTCTTGATTAAGAGCGGAACACAAGGCACCAGATCCTGTGAACAGTAGACCATGAAGACTTGAATGATCACATAAAACGTTAAAAATAGAGTCCGTACTACCTCAAGGTTCTTAAATGATACAGAAGATCAGCAGAACAAATAAGTGCAATTATGAGTGTTGATAGAATGAACACAGTACCCTTAGCTTCACGGTGATCTTTTTGCAGTCGTTGCTCTCAACATAGGTACAATCTATGCGCAAGACCTCCTCCACCTTGAAGGCTTCCCTAACTTTCTCCACCACATTCACATACACACCATTCTGAGCTGCACATGGGGACTATACGAACATAAGCACTACTACGACCATCACATTTCCAAGGAGAGAACAGTAATGTACATGAACTCGAACATACTCAGCTTCACTAAAGCGGGAGAGTTGAGTCCCTTGTTCCTCATCTCCTTTGTTTCTTCGAAAGTTAAGCCATCTGGCACATTCTTCACAAGCTTAGGATAGATGGGAGCGTGGGGCTTCCAGAGCATTAGAGGAACAGTGGGTCGCTTCTTGGGGTCATAATGCCTACCCCTGTACAAGAGGAGAATGTTGGTTCTCTGAGAGATGACCTTTCCCCCAGTTTTGTCCTAAACGTGGAAAATGTAAGCAATAAAGAAAAAAAGAAAACATGCGTATGTGTATGTGTATGTGTGTGTGTGGGAGAGAGAGGTGTTTGGAAAAAGAAACGAGCATTATTGCTGATTCACTAGTGTATCTGTATGTACCTCAAGATGGAAGCAGACATTGTCCATGTCTAAGGTGGGCACACCCAGACACTTGATCCTTACAGCTTCTGCTTTCTTCCAGTGGTTGTGGATGTCATCAAGCATGTTGTGAGTCACACCACCTTTGCCTTTCCTTAGAAACATATAAAACCAAAATGATAGTTGACTAGAATGGATAGGGGTATGCTTTGAACCGTAATGAATGCTAACAAGCAAAACCACCTGTGTACCTAAATTAATCTGCCGGGAACAATTGCTGTGACCATACTTCTCGACAAGCTCTTCAACCTCCAGTTCAGTCAAGGGCTCCCCCAGCACACCACTCTTCCACTCATCAAAGGCTGATCTTTCCAAGCTCACCTCACCTGAATTTACAGGTGCTGACCACCCGTTCCACTTACGGTCAAGCCTGCCTGGACCAAACGGAGAGAATTTTGGTTCTCTGAAGCTGATGGGTTTTATTGAGGGGTTGGTTTCAGAATAAGAATACTGGAAGTCGAAGGGGAGATCAGAATGCAAGGGAGGTTCTGTGGGGGAATCTAGCGTTCTGCTGGTGTTGCTTTTGTTGGGCTTGTTGGTCAGAGATTGAGGGATCTTCGCCTTTTTCTTATTGTGGTGACTATTACGAGTACCACTGATAGGAAATGTGTTAAGGACTGGGGAGAAGGATGGATCAGCAAGGTCATCTTCTGCAAGAATGGTCGCAACCTGCTTGACAGATCGAAGAGAGTGGAGATTGAATGGGTGATGATGGTGATGGGGAATCAGAGTTTGCAGGTGTTTGAGTGGGAGACTCCATGGAAGAAGCTTTCTTTGCATCTTAGGCACCAGAGATGAAGTTTCACAGGTAATTGTTCTTCCCACACTTGAGTTTCATAGGTAGTCGTTCTTAAGGCAACACAGGTGATGTTCAATCCCTAGAACAAAATTTATGCGCTAAGCCCAGAAACACTGAAAGGATCATGACAGAAAGGAAGGGAGAGCAAAATTCCACAAGTTTAAAGGGCATTCATATCTTACAAGAGAGAGACAGGGAGAGACATGCCAAAGGCCCTCGCAACCCCTTAAAAACCACAGGTTTCAAGAGGGGCGAGAGGAGAGAAAGCAAGCAAGAAAGCCGAAGTGTGGGTTGCAAGGGCTTTCACTTCATTGGTTATTTTTTAGGTAAACCGCTATATTGTCATAGTCTCTCTCCTTGTTGAAGTTGTTACAGTCGCATCCTTCTACCTGTTTTTCGCATCTAATTGGCTAGCTCTCTCCAATAAACCCTTGTGCTTCACTATGTCGCATAATGTTGTTGTGTCACTCTCACATACTTCTCAATGATTATTTGTGGTTTTTAAGGTTATTTCTACTGAAGATCTGATCATATGAGATTATAAGATTCTCAAACACTCCTTCCTCATCAAGTGAAACAAGCTAAGTTTTAGTAGAGAATATGCGGAGGTCGTTGAAAGCTCCAGTAAACTCATGAGAGCTTTCCTTAGAATATGAATTTCGGCTGTCAGTTTACATAACTAAAAATACAAACTTGCAAGGAAAACCTTTTTAATAAGGTTATGTGTTTTATAGTGTGTTGTAAGTCCAAAATACATCTCTTTTCTTACATTTCAAGGCCCATAAACAAAATAAGCAAAGGGAGAATGCATTGGGATGTTCAGTTGAATGTCAAAAGGCATGAGCAATGAGAATATGTGGAGGTTCTTTAAAGCTCCAGTAAACTCATGAGAGCTTTCCTTAGAACCTAAATTTGGACTGTCAGTTTAACTTTAAACATCTAAAAAGACAAACTAGTAAAGAAAACCCTTTTAATATAGTTATGTGTCTTATAGTGTATTGTAAACCCACTGAGCACTATAGGCTATAGGTGACCCCATGGGAAAGGGCAAGTATAGTCAGCCGCTCCGTCGGCTTGTTCGCTACCTTTCACTCCCATGAAGCGATGCCTACTTGGTGAGTAAGGTGATCACTCCCACGTGGGTGGCAGGTACTTCCCTTACAGCGGAGTAACTGCTACCCAATATGGTTGTTTTATAGTGTATTGTAAGTGCAAAATAAATCCCCTTTCTTAAATAAAATAAGGAAAGGGAGGACGCAATGGGATGTTCCAGTGGATGTCAAAGGGCATGAGGGATGCATGCAACTGATATCCATCTTCTAAGGCATATCTCTGATTTTAGAACGAAGAATCCCCTTGTTGGATCGTTACATTATTCCGAACTCCTTCGCTTGTTTTGTTCCATTAATACTCTCATTTGAGTTAAGCTTATAACGTGGCTAGAATTTAGAGGCATGAAACAAGGGATTGATTCAGAGTCCTTTCAGCAATGTGACCTCGTGTGTCAGCTTGGTTGATCAGTTTAGTCAATATAAACCTTACGAAGTACTTACAAGATAGTTTATGGTTGACAACTCTTTGGAGACAGTAAGGCTTGTCATAGATATGATTTCAGCCACATCCAATATCCAATTTAAGTTCTTGTTGTTTGTATCCCTTGCCAAAAGCTCTTTATCCTATCTTGTGACCTCACCAAGCTTCCATTTGATAATTTCAGAACTTCATTTTGATTTTTGCGGATGCAATCCACTGTTTTTACCTTTGAACAACTATATTCTCACACCACAAAGAATCACTTAGATGTAAGTGTAAGAATTCAAAATGCGTTATTTTTATGGAGTTATGTAGTTGGAGTTATATGACAATCCAACTCAATGAAAGATCAATCAGGTATGTAGTTTTCTTAACAAGTTTCAAGGATATAGTTCACCGCTTCAGTTTGAGCATCAATTTAAGGATGGTGGGATAAGAATAAACAATAAGTTTTAAATATGTTTCTAAGGCCCCATGTATGTGAGTTATGATATTCTTTTAGTACTTGATCAAACAAAACAAATACTTTGTAAGATACAACGAATCAACACGTTAAAATGTGTCTCTAAAGGAGTAGCATGGATGGTAACGTAGATCATGATTCAAGTTTACCTTGATCTTCTTGATATAGTATTCGTAGTCTTGCATTATGTCTTTAACATGATTGTGAGTTAAGATATTCTTTTAGTACTTGATCAAACAAAACACATAATTTGTAAGATACAACGCAACACGTTAAAATGTGTCTCTAAAGGAGTAGCATGGATGGTAACGTAGATCATGATTCAAGTTTAGCTTGACCTTCTTGATATAGTCATCATAGTCTTGCATCATGTCTTTAACATGATTGGCAAGACTTGACTTCACCATGGAAAAGGAAAGGAATGTCTCATTCTTTTGTATAGACATGGCGTTCCTACTTGAATTTTCTTTACCTTTCTTGAAATCAATTCTAAAAATCCTGTCCTGAAGTTCAGAAAACAACTAACGTTGTTGTTGGGTGGTGATTTCTTATTCTAAATGTGAATTTTGATATGTTGTGATTCAGTTACAATGATGACATTATCCAAAAGGAATGGTTGTCACTTATCAATGTCTAACAGCATGGCTAGGAGTTCATTGTCATGGTTGGAGCAACCCTTTCTTTTTGTGATAGCCTTCTATATAAATTACGTTTCATTAAAAGGCAAGACAAACAATAAAAGTAGAACAAGCAAATGAGAAATGATCGCATCTTCAAATGGATGTCCAATCCAATACATCTGGGTGCCGCATGTGGTGACACCATGCAGAATCCAATTAAAGACGCTTTTCTCGTAGACCCTCCACTACCATATATGAGTTCCAAATAATCGAAGCATAATAAGGCAATGCCTCATGAATCTCAAATGAGTTAATATCCACAACTTAACATGACATTTGACATAGGCCTCAATGGACAGAAAAAAGATTTACATCATATTGCGGAAGCATAGTTAGGCACATAAAGGAAACAGAATCAATTAAGCATATAAAGGCACTCGTACAGGCACCATCATGACATAATTGTAAAACAAGTATGGATAGCAAGGAATGCATATGCAGGCAGCAATACTTTCTATCCCCTTAAATCATGCCATAAAGAAAAAGTAAAGACAAACACGACGTACAATGGATGAGGAAGGAAGTTCCTAGAGAGAAGAACTCAAAATTCTAAGATACTTATGTGTAGAAAGTTACAATATTACAAATTCCAAATATCACTGCAGCTAGACCTACGGATCAAACTCTTAAGACTCAAGACTTAAGGAGTATCATCATACAAGTCATAAAGGTGCTTGCTTGTGAAGTTGACCTGTATGCCGCTTACATCCTTGCTAGTTTAGCTCGTAAGACTCAAGACTGAAATTCCGACTCGCAAATCCTCAAGAAAGTAAACTAGACGCCACACAACATAGCACCATCATCCAGGAACCAATTTGAGTTATTTAACCTAACACCCACGAAAAAGAGTACCAGACTTCCGTGAACCGTGACCTTCACAACAAAAGTAGTAAATCAATAAAACAACTCAAGAATCCTACTACGAACATTCCAAATAATCGAATCAAATACATTCCCAACAAACAACATCTCAAAAGCAGAGTGGGAGAACAAACAACCCCGTAAAAAAGAAATCAAACAGAAGGGATTATAGGTTCAAGGAAGAACACAATCACAACCACGAAAGGACAAAAAGAAAAGGAAATCGCATGGAAGGAAAGAAGAGGAAAATGACCTACCTCGCCGCCACGCTTGGAGGAGCTGCAATCAGAGAAACGGGAGGCGAGGTCATCGAACTTGGGGCAGCTCCGGGCCGGGTACATGTATACTCGCTCCTGTATCTGAATCTCAATTTTGAGCGCAATAGCATCCTTAAAAGAATAATTTGGATTAAAATTCAACCATTTATAAATGTAATCAAACGATTAAAGGTTTGCAGGGGTTTGGGCATGGGTTGGATTCATCCCATACCCAACAAGTACCTGTCAAAGATATTCTGGCTTTCACCAAACCCAAACCTGCCCCATCCGTCTCTCTGCTCATTACTTTTGCACTTACTGGCCGTGTTTGCACTCAGATATTGCCATGTTTGAGAAACTCTCAAGTATGTTATGAATATTAAGATCGAAGCTTAATGCTAGTTGTTTTGTTTGTTTCCTTTGAAGTGCAAAGGCCTTTGGATTAGTTTTTTTATGTCAGTAACCACAAAGAAATCTAGCATAAACTCCAATTAGGCTCAGCTACTGCTTTGTTTAAGGGCATCAGAAATGTTTAGGTTAACGTCTAATTAAAAACCCTAGGTATCCTGCCCAACTTCATTTACCGATGACAAGAGTAACAAGAGGTAATAATATTTCCCGGAAAATGGAAGTTCTTCGTTCCATCATATAAAAACATTTAGGGTATATAACACTCGAATAATTTTGGTGCTTTCCTTTTCTAATGAAGCATAAGATTAAATAAGTGGCACCAACCATCATACCTCAGATGATGGATATGATCATCATTTGGACTTGCCTAAATGTGGGGGTCCTAAACTATGAATCAGCATCATTGTTGGAAATTTAAGGATGACGATAGGTCAACCAACGCTTCGTTGGTTCAAGTGGTTCAGCACTTGTTCCCCCTTAAGCAAGATCGCGAGTTTGAGTCTTGCGAATGGAGAAAAACTGGTGGAGAGCTTTACCCGGTAGCGGACTGGCTGGTTGGGGTCCTTGTGGACTTTGCAGGGGAGGAGATATCAATAGGTTAGACTTGAGTTGGATTTGGACGTCACCAAACTCCAACTTAACCAAACCTGCATGACTGGCTTTTAGGTTTAGATTCAGCTTTGGTTGCAGTTATCGGAGTATTGAATCCAACTAATTTAGATAATTAGGTGGCATTTTCGTGTAACAAAACCTAATGAGGCTTTTATTGTCCATTGAATTTGATCTGACCAATCTGGTTCTAATTTGGATTGTTTTCATGTTTGGAACTCCAAAGTTCCGAGCACTTCTATCCAGAAAAAGAAACATTTATAAGGAAGCTCAATCTTCTTCTTGATCGATAGGAGGAAGTTATAGTCAAGCATACGCCTCCCAATCATCATACAGGAGTAGAGATAATCAGATGGCAGTGCTGGTAAATGAACTGAGCTGCTCTAGAACGGTTTAATCCAGCTTGTCCAAGCTCATTCGTGTTCAGCTCATGACCTTAACTGAGTTGAACATGAACCCTGTGTGTTTGGCTCAGGTTGGCTCATGAAGCTTGCCAAAAAGGAGCTGTTTGTGAAGTCATCTCCTGTAAAATGTGCAAACTTTCTCTTTTCTGCTCCGTTCTTCAACCATCACGGTTGATTATCTAAAAGTCAAATGCTATATGTTCCTTTAGGCATTCTAGAATATGTTCTGAACACGGATTAAAAAGAATGCAAACACAAATCTAAACAAGCTTAAATAAGAACAGATGGTTTCAAACAAGTCAGTCTGACCTCGTCTCATTATGAAACAAGCTTAAACGTAAGCACATGAATATGAACACGATCGTAAAAGAAATGAGCTGATGGCTTGCTTACCAGCCCTATCAGAAGGAAAAGAAGCACAAGCATATCTTTGTATTAATCTCTCTTCTCCCTTCATGAAATTTGTAACAAGACAAGCTATGAAACTGTATAATGAATGAGGAAGTAGATAGAGAAACTCTTGTTATTTCATTCACTCATTCTCAGATGTCAATAAATCATTCTTTACAATCTGTCTAAATCAACAGTCCTTTGTGATGTCACTCACATCTTTCCTGTTGTTTCTTTAGAACGTCAGTTACAGTGACAATCTATACACCCGAAGCCAAAAACCAAAACCACCACACAAAGAAAAATATTGATATTTCTTTGAGAAAACAGATTAACAACAAGCAGAAACTGTTAGAAAAATAAGGATGACTCATAAATTCATGAGTTCATTCTCCAAATGCCTCTGGATGAGGGAGTTCTCATCTTTATCAACTTTGACCTGCGGCCATGGCGTACACTGGCTCCCTCCTGGTTGTCCGTTATTTGTATATCGACTTTCACCAAATGGTGATCGGAGGTGCCTTTGGAGGAGACTACGGTATATGATCTGGGGATGAATTTGTAAGGAGAATCTGGGGAAGCTAGGATGTAGTCGACCCGTGTTCCATATTTGCATGTTCCTTGCACATCTAAAATTGGATGTTACCATCCGAACTTTCAGGTAAAAGTGCATCAGCGTATTCATGATGATTTTAAGCATAGAATTTAGAAATTGAACATGGAAAGTGTGCTTTAAACAAGGAAAAACTTAGTTTACCTTGTCCTTTTGCAAGGACTACAACAGATTCACACTCCCCTGCAAAATTTTTAGCATCAACATACTTTTTGTCCTTCAGGAATTTCATCACCTCTGCCTTTGGAGTTGGTTTTCCGATCTCTCCACAATACTGCAGTCAACAATTCTTTTTTAATATTGAGGTTTAAGCTTGTAGCATTGTTACTAGGTTTTCAATTTGATGACTAGACCTTTTCATTTCTCACCTTAACCATGTCTGTCCATCTTTCTTCAGAGTAGTCTGTTTCGTCAAGGGCATTCAGGCATCCTGCTAGTATATGCGGTGGATCACCAGTGTCCACTACAGCTTTTATTTGATTCATCCTCCAATTCTCTTTTAAATGGTCAAGATGTGTACAATAGAAATTAATTTCACCTACTGTGGGTATGTCAACTACAACCTTCAAAATGTTCCTGCATTGCATCACGAATAACACATCAGCTGTGGGTTTGTCATTAAAAAAGAAAAAAGAATCAGTTATGGGGTTACAAAGAATTTCCTTTTGTAACACCGAGTGCAAATGAATTACACATAGAATTAATGGTGATGTTACACAGAATTAACGCTGGTTGGTTAAAATGGAGAGGAGCATCAGGTATTCTTTGTGATAAGAAGATACCATTAAAATTAAAAGATAAATATTATAGAGCAGCAATTAGGCCTGCTATGTTTTATGGTTCCGAGTGTTGGTCAGTTAATCATCAACATGTACAAAAGATGTCTGTGACAGAAATGAAGATGTTGAGATAGATGAGTGGTCATACAAGAAAAGACCATATACATAATGAGGTTATTAGAAACAAATTAGGAGTGGCACCAATAGAGGATAAAATGAGAGAACATCATTTAAGATGGTTTGGACATATAGAAAGAAGATCAAAAGAAGAACCTGTAAGAAGGTTAGAAAAACTAAATTTGGAAAGTATTAAAAGAGGTAGAGGACGACCACAAAAGTGTTGGAAAGAAACAATAAAGAATGATCTAGCTTATTGGGAGTTAACTGCTAACATGGCACACGATAGGGATCCGTCTAGTATGGGAAAAGGCTTAGTTGTTGTTGTTGTTGTTGTAACACCGAGTGAAAATGAATCAGGGAGCGTCCATATGAGCTACAGTGATACTAGATACAGATCCTGACCTTATCTAGTTATTTGTTGCTTATGAAACTATGCATCTATTGTTTAGGATCACAGTTTTAAACTTTCGCTTGGATTATTTGGTGCAAATATATCAGCGGTACTTTTTCTAGTGGAAATTCAATTCTACAATGTTTTTGCTTAGAAGCTTGCTCATTGTATTATGCAATATGCTCTAAAAAATACTGTAGAATTATTTAGCAACCATTACAAGATTTTGCTTTTGCTTCATGACATGATTGAGCAATGAATAGCTAATGGTTTAGGAGCATATGCAGTAGGCATGAAAAGATGCAACTTCTGCTTATCAAATATGCTACAACATAGGTATCGATTCAGGACATCAAAGGAAATTCCTCCCTTAGGTGCTTCAGAGATTTTGGTGATTCAGGGCAAATGGTGGTGATATACTGCTGATTACTAACACCTAGGAAGGAGGGATGTTATGACATATCAAGGGGTGCAACATTTCCAACATTGATGCACATCAGATACCATCTGAACTCCAAAGTTAAGTATGCTCGAGTGAGAATAGTACTAGGATATGTGACCTCTTAGAAAGTACTCATGTTAGTACACCTCTACCGACACCAGTTAGTGTGGGAAAAGGCATAGGTAAGTTAAGGATTCTCAAATGGACGTTGTTTGATATATGCCTTAGTTTCATGTCGTACCTATTCAAAATCACATGAACAGATTTTGCTTTGTTTGCTACCCTTATGCCTCTAGCACTTGAAATTTTACCTGAACTGTGGTGACAATCTTTTCTGTAAGCGTCTAATTGAGACTGCATATGACTACTTCCATTTTGTATCAAATTTGTTCCAACTATAGCTATCAATATCTCCAGTACCAGGGATCTCTGCTTCCGCCTTCAATCTTCCTACTGTGTACCACTCTGATCTTTATAGTCATTGTTACTCGTCAAGACAATATACTTTTTTCACTTAAGCGAACATTGATATGGAGATGGTAATCATGGTATCTGTTTCCTTTGGTTTGTGTTGCCCCTCAGATTGTTGAGAAATTTTTCGATGCTAAATGGTTCATTGGTGTTCAAAATTCAACCATCTATTGGATGAGATAACTCGCACCATAGAAACATCAAATTTCGAGAATCATTGATATAATCCTTGGCACACAAGTGGTGAAAAGCCTGGACAAGAATTAGGCAGTATACAAAAATGTGTGTATCCTGACTACACGTATCAGTAGTTAATAGATATATCAAACTAGAATGTTCTAAAAAGTTTGCAAGTTTGCAAGACTATAGAAAGCATACCTGAAATCAGAATCATTGAAGATCTTTTGAATGTTCCATCTCTTTATGGGCCATTTTGAAAGAACAGCATTCCCGTACTCAGGCGCCCAGCTTTCTGCAAACACATACTTCATTCCTAAAGCTTCTGCTAAATCAGACAAAGGCTTCATCCCTTTCTCTTCCTGTGCCTTGACATCTTGGAGAGCCAAAAGATCAGCATTCACCTCCTTCAGGATTTCAAAAATCGACCTGTTTGTTTTGACGTTCTCTCTATTGCTAGGGCTTGATCTGTGAGAAGGAAAGCTATAACTTGATAACAGTGGAGCCTTTCCATTTCTATGTCCACTATGATCCATGCTGATCGTGCGTGCCAAATCCTCTTGGCTGTCAAAATTGCTCATTTGCCTGTTCCTCTCCATTGATATTTCATTATCAGGAAGGTTGATTGACACCCTTAATTTTGTCTTCTTTTCTTTTTGCTGTTTCACACGGCTGTCTGAAGGGTTCTTTATAGAATTGATGTTCGAACTTTGCTTCAATATGCCTTTTGGTCTATCCTTTGGATGCACCCCATTAACACCTGATTCAACAGACCACCTCCAGCTGCCTGCTGCCTCCCCACGGTAGTTCTCATCGCAATTTGCAGTAGGAATTGCAGGTGCCATTGAGAACAAGGCCACATTGAATGTCGCAATCCGAATCACCCTGGTGGCCTCAGGAACTTGCAATTGATCGTTAACACTCACTGACTCCAGTTCTGCTGATACTCCCTTTGCTAAAACTTCCTCCTTGCTGAACCTCCTAACAACTATCTTGGTTTTTGACTTTCTCCGACGTAGACACCATAATTCAGAGTAAAGATGCTGAAATTTGTGGCCGAGTGCCGTCAGCATCATGGACAAGTGAGTCATGAATGCAGAAGGCTTCAGTTTTGTAAGATGGCAGAAAATTGTATTCCTGTAAAATTGTTTCCTATATAAGAAGTTTTCTTGGTTCTCTAAATTAGAACTAGACGAGAATCAAAGATCATAACATGATTATTCTCTTATCCTCAAGAAAAAAGGATCACAGTTTGTTTTCTTGTGAGAGGAATCTAACCATTCTCCACTATTTATGTGTGTTAATGACCAAGATCACGACTTGCTAGTAAGTACTAGGGAAACTTTCATTCACCAGAACCATATATATATATATATATGTGTGTGTGTGTGTGTGTGTGTGTGTGTGTGTGTGTGTGTAGAAGAGAGAGAGAGAGAGAGATTCCGGTTACTGCTTCCCTTATGTCTATGTCTCCACATCTCAGTGGTTTTAATTTATCAGATAGAGACCCTAGGTGTGCACAAGGTTGGTGATGAGGTTTGTCCTTATAAGAAAGAAAACATCATTGAATTCTCATAAATTCTACAAAAATAGTGACTAGTGCATTCACAGTTTCATGCATAATTGCCCCTATGTAAGATAAAAATACTGTGCACCATGCTAGCTACCCCATTTATAACTTATGTTAGTACTGATATACAGTTTCCAGCAGTTCAGGTGCCCGAATATAAAGTCAGCAGGGTAGATTAATATGTAAACGGGTACCTAGATATAATCATAAAGTTACAGCAAAGCTCCCAAATATTCAGAATCCAAACAGGGAAATAAGTAAAAATGACCACCAGAATGTCAATCCCAAAATGGAATTCGTCTATTTGGTGCTCAAGGCAATAGCATAGTACTCTAGTGGTCAAAGTAGCATTTTCTAGATTACGCATTCCATGAGAGGGTAAAGTTCTCCTCTTGGCTAGGGAGATGACTCGAAACATCCTGGGACTTGAAGGCCACGAGTTCAACACCCGCTGCATGTGTTCTTTCATATATGGTAGGGATCCTTTTTTCCTTTCTATGGTACAAGGGGGAGGTCGAACGAGATGCAGTCGGCGGGTATCGAATTCATGATTGTGAGTCGACCCTTTAGCCAGGTGACATTTGCTCGTTGTGCGTAGGGATCTTCCTAACCGTCAAAAAGAACAAAACGGAGGGCTATTCCCGTTATTCATCAATACTTGAGGGATGATTTGGACAAAAAACCCTTTTCTTTCTCTGAAGTTTGAATTCTCAAGAAACGCATCTCTCGTTTTCTCTAAAAAGAAAAAGAAGAGGGCTTCTCTTCTCAGGAAGGATGACGAAGAGTGTGGTCTGCTCGCCCGTGCTGAGGAAACCGGCGGTTCTCACTCGAAACCTGCCGGAAGTTCTGCCACAGTACAGGAAAAACAGGGGTTCGGAACCAAGCGGCTCATCTGTAGCTCGCAACTAAATGCTCTTCCTAATGGTGAAGAAACACGACGGAAAACGGCAACTTTTCCGCCGGTAAGAGCCTCACTCTCTTTCTTTCTCTGTTCAGATCTACATAAGATTCTGTAAATTGCCTCTCTTTTTTCTCTTTCAATGTTTTTTGTTCTTCCAGATTGTATGGAGAGGCTAACCTCAGTATGCACTCCTAATTTTCCCTGCAGATTACAGAGACACTAACCTCTGTATCCTTACCTCCTCTCTGGTTTTCTTCGGATCTTTGACAAGAAGAAAATCAGGGAGAATGAGAGGAGAAGAACGAAAGAGAGGATATCGTGCGTGGTGAGCTTTCAGCGTCAAATCAACAAAAGGTGGCGCGATCTTTCAGTTGTGTTATCTATCACTTACGTGTGGCGTGTGGATCTCACTCCTATCCGTGTAATTTTTTTCAATTAACAACCGGAGGAGAAGAATTTTTCATAGCTCAAAGGTAACCAGCTTCCTAAGGATTACTCGCACCGGAAGCATTAAAACGTACCTATCAATTGATTTTCTCGCTTTGTCGTTACTTTTATCTGCTCCTTTTCTTGAACTGTCTATAAAACAAACAGAACGATCACACAGAACCGGAGAGTG
The DNA here is from genome assembly GCA_036023115.1 of Brasenia schreberi. Classification (NCBI taxonomy): domain Eukaryota; kingdom Viridiplantae; phylum Streptophyta; class Magnoliopsida; order Nymphaeales; family Cabombaceae; genus Brasenia; species Brasenia schreberi. Next base: position 1,813,234 of record JAYKKT010000092.1, on the reverse strand, counting down.
TCAGTTTATACTGTAGACTACTTAAATGCCGCAAAGAGGCAGAGGTAGAAGCCGCACCATTTTCTGTTTGAACAGCGGATGTACAGCACCACATGCCGAACCATCACGAAGCAGACGACCGCTGGAAACGTGTAAAAGTCCGTAGTCGAAGTTCCTTTGCAGCGAATCGAACGTACATCGTCCAAAGGGCGATCCAGACGATCTCTGAGCGAGAAAAAACAAATTGAGGAAGTAACTGAAGCCTCTGGTAATCTCCTTCGTCTTCAGCGTACGTCAGAGTTGCTTGATCACAACACCGGTAAAGCCATAGGGGTTCGATTGTATTCACATACGGCGTGCGGCCCCATCGATCCCCCTCCCTTACGACGTCCCCACTGTGACGGCCCTGTCCCCTGCCCCAATGATTCCAACTTTTTCCGTGTTATTAATTATCATGAGAATAAGAACCTATGGTCGGCCCCACTCGAACGAATTGCGTCCCTTCATGCGAAATTATGGAAACGCCCTCCTATATGAAGAAGAATGATATGGTTACAAAGAGCTCTGAGTGGAGAAGAAGACTCAGTAAATCCTTGTTGGGTGTGTGTGGCAAATTTTGAATTGAAATAACGTTTCACAAAGATTCAGTGAAAGAATTGAATCAATCTGCATGAGAAAAATTTTAAGTAAAAGGCTATAAAAGTATGGAAAACTTATGAAAAGTAATTTGGAATAAGTAGAAAATGCACCAGGTGAAATATGTTCTACCAATTGAAATTGGTGGTCTGCACATGACGAGAAGACAGCATTGATCATCAAATTTTGAAGCATCATAATTCAAAATACACCATCAGCTTTGTGTGTGTGTGTGTTTGAGGACATCCGCTTCGTTTAGCTTGATTATGAGACTCCTATTAGATGAGCACACTCTGAGTATCCAACTCAAGAATTTTATTTATTTTTTCTTTCTCTTCTCAGCCAACTCCCTCCTCTTTAGGTGTCTTTCGTGTTACAATTGCACAAAAAATGCAAACGCTTTCTTTTTAGTTCGCTTCTCATAGTAGCAATAATAATAATAACGATAATGTCGAGATTGACGGATTGGTAAAGGATGTATTTGTAATTTAGACTCTGTATAATGCCAGGATGATGATCTTGGTTAGGTGGTGGGACCGGACAACTTGGGACTGGTTAACTCCGCCCATTTTTAAGTGGGACTTGCTCCGGGGCTGTACGGGCACACAGTGCATCTTTCACAAGGAAGTTAATTTTTTAAAGAGATGTTACAAATAAAATTAATGCCGGTTGATTAAAATGGAGAGGAGCATCAGGTATTCTGTGTGATAAGAAGATATCATTAAAGTTAAAAGCTAAATTATTATGGAGCATCAATTAGACCTGCTATGTTTTATGGTTTTGAGTATTGGGCAATTAATCAACATGTGCAAGAGATGTCCGTAACAGAATTGAAGATGTTAAGATAGATGAGTGGTCACATAAAGAAAGACCATATACATAATGAGGTTATTAGAAATCAATTGGGAGTAGCTCCAATGGAGGATAAAATGAGAAAAAATTGTTTAAGATGGTTTGGACATGTAAAAAGACGACCAAAGGATGCTCCCGTAAGAAGATATAAAAAATTAAATTGTAAAAATGTTAAAAGAGGAAGAGGACGACCACAAAAGTGTTAGAAAGAAATTATAAAGAATGATCTAGTTTATATTGAATTAACTGCTAGCATGGCATATCATAGGTCTCTGTGAACGTCCCTGTTCCACCCACATATATCAAGACCACCATTCTCTCACAAAAAAATTGATTGTTTTCGGCATCTTAGATCTTAACGCTAAAATGCACTTAGCTGGATAACGTAAAATTCGCAACTAGTTTTGAAGCACCTGCTGCTCTAGGTCTCAGGCAAGAGGTCGAGAGTTTGATACCCATGTGTGCATCTAGAAGGGGTACTCTAAATGTTGCGTTCTTTTCGTTTCTTTTTTTTTTTATGGGTTAAACCCGATATTCTTAAAAAAAGAAAAGAAAAAGAAAAAGAAAAGAATTAAGTATTGGGCACCATCATTAATTTAGTATAATTTTTTTCCTCGAATGGAAAACCAAAGGGGGCTAGACTCCTGAGCTCAGAAAATCAGGTACAACAAAGTACTTGGGTTGCTGCTTTAACAGTGATCTGCCAAACAGAGTTCTGGGTTTCAAATCTGAGAAACTTGGGCCCCAACACAATTGGGAAATTGGAACCAGCAAAAGTCAAATGAAAGGCCTCTAGGGCGTGTTTGAATGTGTCACTACTTAAAGCCTTGAACTAGATCTCGTAATGGGTCATTGGATGCTTGGTTTTTCATGTATAAGTGCCTGTGCATTTTAAGGATGCAAATAGTCCAGGTTCAGGCAAGATACAACATCATACATTAAGTTGATTGGATTTGGATCGAGAAGAGAGAAATTGGATCTCTCAAGTTACAAGATAATTTGATTAAATAACAATTTGTTTTCATTTGTTTCACCAAATCCAACTAAATGGAGTTGTATTCGGTTCAAGTGGTTTGACAGTTGTTCCACTTAAGCAACGTCTTCAGTTCGAATCTCTTGTGAATGGAGCAAATCAGTGCTGTGAGAGCTTTACGCTCATAGTGGACTGACCTAGATTTGGGTGTGCTTCCAAATACCAGTGATCTAGTTCACTCATGACACGGCGGGGATCTCAACTTGCCGATCAAAACTTACACTAAATCAGGTTTTCTGTGTCTTCATGGACTCTTTTTGGGCGACCCGTTCTAATCACATCAACCCATAAAACGTTGATGATTTGAGATGCAAAGGGATTGAAGAGAGTTGCCAGTACATGAACTCTAGAAGCAGAACTGACTATGCCCATATTTAGGGTGTAGAGATTTCAGAGATGATGGAAACCTGACATTATCCTGACCTGCTTTAACAAACGCAATAATGACATGATATTTTCAGGTACAACAGTAAAACACGACATTAAATGCGACTAAAATTATTTGTTTTACTTAAATGACCAAGTTCTTGGTATGGGTATACATTCATAGTTAAGCTTGTATTAAATAGCCCCACACTTGTGTTTGCTTATCATTCAAGCAACCTCACGAACCCCAACAGCGTACACAAGTTTCCAGTCAGTTGTACACGAATTCAAATTCGAAGCCACATGTAAGAACTAAGAGTCTGACTAACTGGATTCGGAACGTAGGATCCGATCCAAACAGTCAACATCATGCGCACCTGGATTCATGTCATTAGGGAACTGAGTAGTGGCATCATTGAAATAACACAGCCTAGATTGGTCAAAACAATTGTGGAATATTTAAAGAGGTGACACCGTAGAAAACGTGAAAGAAGTTTGAATTAGAAAAGTTTATATTACTAAATCTTTACTATTTAAATAGATCACACCTCATGCGTGCATGAATCCCTCCCTGCTTAGGGGGCAAGAGCCACTCTGCCGTGTGGTTGTTGGCTGCAGCTGTGCATGCATGTGCTAGATGTGGATGCATCCTCACTCGGGGTTTACCTACGTAAATTTTCTGCTTTCGAGAAAGTCATTTTTGTTATTAAATATCGAGAAAATTATAGAGTTTTTGTTTTTGAAATAAAATATAATTAGCAACAAGAAGAAAGGAAGAAGAGGTATGTATAGATGGGTTTTCTCTAAGTAAAGTCCGTCAGCAAATTAAAATAAATAAGGTGCCATGATCAAGAAACCGCCCAAGTTCATCGTTTTCTGGCTTTGAGTCAAAGGATGATGAAACCCATCTTGAATGTTGAATCATTGAGCGATCAGCTTTGTTGAACTTCTGCTCTATCTTGCCATATAATATCGGCCTTCCATGTGGCTACCTGCTCATTGGCAGACCTCGAGAGTTGTTCAGCGTGGGAAAATAGCCCACGGTTATGCCTGCGAATTCGAACCATGGGCTAGATAGTTTGTGAAGCCTACTTTTACTACCTGTATGCTTAAGTAAACTGCATTCAAAGGAACCTTAACGCTTTGATGATTCATTTGTGAAGCCTCCAAAGAACAGGTTTAGTTTTTGATGTTCAGTACGTATACTCATGCGTGTCTGTCTGTGTGTGTGTGTGTGTGTGTGTATGAGAGAGAGAGAGAGCTTGTCTCCTCATAATGGTTATAAAAGCACTGCAGAAAAGTGTAGGGAATGATGGAAAAGAGCAACAACTTCGGAGAATGTGATGAAGCAGGTTGGTCATGGTGGAAACATCCTGAAGGCAACGCCACTGAGCAACTTGATGCGAATGGAACCGGCCACTAGAGAAGGAGGATTCAATCATCTCACTCACAAGATGCGGTCCATTGGACGTCCACGATTCTCTCTCTCTCTCTCTCAATTCAAAGAAACGAAATCCAGTTGTGCCCACCAATCGATCCTTTTCTTTTGAAATGTACAGAATGACGAGAGAAATGCGCCTAACCATGTCTTCAACTTGGTGTATTCTTCTAAGGTGGAACAATTATTCAAAGACAATTATAAATTTTGGGAAGAGGATTACAGATAAAACAAAGAAGCAGATGAGTACTATCTTGATCAGGCGCATACCCATAATAAAAAGGAAAAAGAAAAGGAATTCCTCTTTCCAATACTACTTTATTCACTTGACAAGAACTTTCACTTAAGTTCTTTATTTAAAGCAGGCTGTTTTCATCCTTATTTAAAGCACAGTTAAGTTGTCTCTGTCAGCAACGGCCGATTAGCATTCATATATAGTCTTCCCTTATGCATATGGCCTGATTCTGACTTCATAATTGGTTGTGGAATCTCTGGTGCAGATAGTTGTCACTCCAAAAATCAAAAGGCCCCGGATGTAAACTCTGGAGAATCTGGATATGAAGTCGATCACGATAGACTTCCAAGGTCGGTTTGGAATAGTTAAAGGTTGCAACAGACGAGCATGCTTCATGACATAGAGGACTGAACATAATCAGCAAAGTCAAGTGGCATGCGAGGCTCGTAAGCACATTCGAGTTTGAGTGGTTGAACATGTTCAATTTTAATTGTTTGATGCGACCTTGGCTTGGATGTAGGCTCAACCTGCACCTAGAAATCAAAACAATAGGTTTCTTAAATTAAATTGAATCAGCAATAGGAGATGAGTGATATCTGAATCCTAGGGTGCTTATTTCTAAGTAACACAATTAGGGTCCTTAAACCTAACTTAAAAGCATCCTAAGCTCATGTTGATTATGGATGTACCAGATAAGCTTATGTTGGGTTTAGTTGAACTCACATCAATCAACAAAGCTTGGTTCAACAATCTTGGACCAATGCTCAAGTGTAGATCATTTAGTTAGAGAAAAACCGAAGCAAATCGAGTACGGCTCGAGATTGAGTAGCTCAGCCGAACCTAATTACGGAGCCCTAATCGACATATTAAGATGAGTTAAATACCAAGTTGATTAACTGTTCAGCATAGAAAACATTTTGTATATTCACTAGCTTTTCCTTTAGACACCATGGAACAATCACTAGAATCAATGCCAAATTAATGAGAACTATTTGTACAGCACAAGGACTAGACGTAGTTACACTTCATTTATTGCTAACTATTTGTAAAATATAATCATTAGACGTAATTAAGGAGGAACTGTTTCTTTACCTAAGGTTAGTTTTATGCATTTAATCAGAAGACATTTTTCAGGTAAAAATTCTTAAAAAGAAGCAACAGTGATACACAGAAGCAGGAAATGAGTTGTAGAAGGAAATCATAAGAACCTACGGCTGTGAGTGTAGACTTGTTTCACTTGCCCACTATTTCTTCTTACCCTATTGTGACTTCTCCATGCAATAAAGAAAAGGGACAATCATGGCACACAAGATTCCGACGGTCCCAAGTGACGTGCTTTCGGCCTTCTGTTTACTTTTTTTAGTCGTTGGATTACAATTTATTGCGACAATTTTCATGAGCTGAGTGCAAGAGGTTTCAATCAATGTTATTGAAATCATATTGATATGATTGTATCACGTATCGGTACTTGAATCAATATGGTTCAGGTATTTGAATTGTTATGTACAATCTATTACGCCGTATATCATATGATATGGTGTAATATGGTCCTCTATCATTCGTATATCATTGTATCGAATGTAGATTTTTTAAAGATCATGCTTTTCAACTTTTGAGGCTTAAGGTTATTTTAAATTTTGTAAGACTATGTTCTTCGGCCTTCCTATCACTTTCTCTTTCTAAGAGACCTCATGCTCTCTCTCCTAAAAGTTAAAGTCTCAAATTTCTTGTATTCGTCAATGACTGCCAATCTAGATTCATGTTCGATTGAGAACTACTATATCAAGGAAGTTGGAGAACAACGATAATGAGATGCAGTTTTTGTGGCATTTAATGCATAATGGAGTTAGTCATGTAGACATGATCTAGTTTGAAAAAGAATGAAAGAAAATAGATAGATTTTCATGTTTAATTTATTTTTAAGTTTAAAACTTTGAGGATCTATAACTCTCCTGGTCTGTAATAGCTTAAAACTTTATGTAGCTTTTTAAACTTTTTAAGATAATATTATCTTTTATTTATACATACAAGGCATGACATTATGCATGTTACAAAATAGTTTGATATTTTTTCTAATATTTTTGTATTTTTAATAGTTTTTTTTAATTATAAAAAACCATACCGTTACACTGTCGACAGCAATAAGCTATTTACAACTGTGGTTTCAATTGTGGCGGCTCTTGGTGCAGATTCCTATCGTGGTGGCCCGTCGGACATGACATATTCCGACAAAACTTGTTCCGGCAAGTGTTATTGTATCTTGCATAAATTTCAACAGTCTAAACCGTCGAAATCTGCCGATTCCAAACGGTGAGAGGAGCGATTTGAGTTCTAAACGTCATTTGCTAATTGCATGTATCACAATTTAGTAATGTCAAGTTCGAATAATTTGGTTTTGAAGTGCATCGTTAACAAAATACAATAAGGTTACGTCGTGTTGATTTTGGTTTTGGATGTATTTCAGCATTTCATGCCAATGGTTGGTTTAATTGGAAAACATGCATACCGATCAAGATGAAAGGATTTGCCTTCATATTATTTGAAGGCCCTCGAAAATATGGGACAGAAATTATGACTTTCAAAGTTCAAAACTGATGCGGGTCCGGATTGTTTGTTTAGATTTGGAACCCGCTTCATTTGAAAACCCAGCTTTGATTTGTTGTTGATTTTAAATTCAATTTGCTCAACTCAATGCAATTTCACTTGGAGCTTCATAGTTCTTGACTGTATCCATCTACTTGTTCAGATAATCAAATGGCATCAGAATTGGATCTTTTCATTGTTTTAGAATCATTGCACACAGTTCAAGGGACAATATAAAAGGCTTGAAGGAAGATCATGTGCAAGTAATGGAAGATCACATGAATTCAGTTCAATAGATAATATGTGCATGATTTTTTTCAGCAGTCCCCCATTTCAAGATAAATACAAATCACTTTTAGCTAAATTAGTCTTCTGCAGTCGGCAAGCACATCGGCAAGTGGCCAATGCATGGGCAGCCACTTCCATAAGGCATGGTTAACCCTTTGAGGTTCATGAGATAAAGATTAAGGGTACATATAGCAGGCAGAAATTGGGGCATCAAGTCTCTATTTGACAACAACAACAACTAAGCCTTTCCCCAGACGGGGTCGGCTACATGGATTATTTATTTCCACAGATCTCTATCGTGTGCCATGTTAACACTTTTGTGGTCGTCCTCTAGCTCTTTTAATACTTTCCAAATTTAGTTTTTCATACCTTCTTACACGTTCTTCTTTTGATCTTCTTTCTATATGTCCAAACCATCTTAAACGATATTCTCTCATTTTATCCTCTATTGGTGACATTCCTAATTTGTTTCTAATAACCTCATTAACATAATCAAATTCAATTCAAACCAAACAAGATCCAGAGCCACCCTGACTCTACCATATGTTTTGGGTAAAAATAGAGTATGTTTCAGTCCCAAATCAATCAAGTGTGAAGAGGGTCAAATTTTGATTTGGATAAAGTGAAGTCCATTTCCAACATTATTTTGGGTTTGGATTTGTTTAGACTACTCCATACCCCAAAAGGTTCTCAATCCAAAATCCTATCCATATTGTTTCGGTTTAGTTGTACACTCAAACCCATTGATCTGATCCAATCTCCAATCAAATCCTATCTATATCCATCTTAATCACACAAAAAGAAAAACCCAATTCTCTAAATCAGGTAATTATAAAATCTTTTGATATTATATAGTTGCCATAAGATTGATGGTTGAGTTCGGAAAAAGGAAAACAAAAATACATAGGGGTCACATGTATATTTTTTGCTTTTAAACTCGACTATGTTTTGAAATAGATGGATAAGATTTTCAAGGATATAACATGTATATAACATGACAAGCATATTAAACTTAATATATATATATATATATATAGGCTTGCGTCTCCATGATCCCAAGAACCTTGAGAATCTCTATCCAAAAATTCGAAGAGTTTGACTGAATCATTTAACCAGTTGAAATTGTCTTCGGTGACAGACCTAACGATACCGCTTTTGAGTGATTCAATGTCCAACGAAGGATTGCCTCCGATCGAGTCTACGGCGATGAGCCAATCAACAGATTCCTTACATAGGTAAATCACTTAAATTTGCACAAATATTACACTAATTATGTATAAGAGACTAATTATATGAATTATCATGTCAACAATCAAAAGCTGAAAGCATATCTTTTACCCACTAAACATTTATGATATTATAGTTAGTTACCAGCTGCTGCTAAGGCTTGATAGATTTAGCCAACCTACCTATGATACAAACATATATATATATATATATATATATATATATATATATATATATATATATATATATATATTGATTGAATTTTGCTTATTCGTAAAGTTGTTCACTCATGCCCAATTCATGAGTAAATAACAATGTCTTTCGTATTTTTAAAATCCATTAAAAAATTTATAAGTTGTACTCATGTTGCACAACTAGGTCTGCCATGTTTTGTGGTTCTAAGTGCTGGGCAGTTAATCATCAACATGTACAACGACATAAATGAAGATGTTGAGATGGATGAGTGGTCATACAAGAAAAGACTGTATACATAATGAGGTTATTAGAAACAAATTAAGAGTGACACCAATAGAGGATAAAATAGAGGATAACATGATTTGGACATATAGAAAGAAGATGAAAAGAAAAACCTTTAAAAAGGTATGAAAAACTAAATTTGGAAAGTATTAAAAGAGGTAGAGGACGACTACAAAAGTGTTCGAAAGAAACAATAAAGAATGATCTAGCTTATTGTAAGTTAACTGCTAACATGGCATACGATAAGGATCTGTGGAAACAAAGAATCCATGTAGCCGACCCGTCTAGTATGGGAAAAGGCTTAGTTTGTTGTTAGTTGTTGTACTCATGATCCACAAAAATAGTAGATTAACACGCCATATTGTAAAATTCAGTTCCCACACACACACACACATATATATATTACATAGATAGACTTGGCTAGCTAATAGTCACTAGAGGAGGTCTAGTTGAGAAAACTAAATGTGTACGTATTACCGAGGATTATGACAATCTATGTGCCCTACTTTCAACATGTGATATTCTTAATCTATCGTGTACGAATGGCTCTCATTCTGACACGACTAGTTACATTTTGGGTCGTGCCTTTCACCCTTAACTTTTGACTAGGGCAAGACTACACGCAAAGTAGACTAGGTTCTACTGTTAATGCCCCTATACTGGGTGTTCTTTTGTTACATACTTGCATCCTCAGCCAGTCCGGCCTGTTGATCTTCCTACATACTGTGTGTTCTTTTGTTTCTCTGACAGGTAAGCTGGGGCGAGTCAGGAGGGCAAGCAATAAAACTAAAGAGATAACAAGAAGGAACACCCTGTGCGTGTATCTGGCTTCGAACTCCGCATCTCACCAAAAGGGAAAAAAATAGAAAGATAAGAATAATTATGTCAGTTTTAATTCAGGCACTAATCAAGAGGGTTCATCTTTTTCAAGTTTAGTTTGACTGAGCAGTCGGGCAAAATTATGAGAAAAGAAACTGAATGACAGTTACCAAATTCATAAATGTTGCCGCCTAGTAATAAATTTAGGATTAGTTTATCCAATGAATGTCGTATTTACCACAACATGATCGAAACTGATGAATATTTATTCCATATCAACTCCAATATGCCTCTCTATATCATGAATGTTTGTTGGCCTCCCCACGCTGCAGGTATTGGTAGACGACAGTAGAAGATTGTTGGTAGGTTTGTTTTGTGGCTGTCGTAGTACCTTGTGGCCGTCGTAGTACCTTGTGGCCTTCATAAACTACCATTAAAGACAAGGGACGCACCGCATATAGCAGAAGAAGAACGATTGCAGAGTGAAGGTGGATGGAAGCTATGGAGCATGACGCTGTTATCGTCGGCGGAGGGATCTGCGGACTCGCCACCGCCATCGCCCTGCACAAGTAAGATCGTGAACAAGACTCCACTGTTGGTCAAATTTCCTTTTACCAAGAAATAGAAAATGACGTATAAATCTGTAACACAGAAGAAAGTATCTCTTGTGTGACGACGGTTTATCACTGTCATTTGATTCTTTCTTTGACGCACTTTGCTAATGGCATGGGGCGCAGAAGAAAACGCTGTACTGATTCTGCTATTTCTTATTCTGTATGATACAATGTTGTTGAATCTATTGTACGCCTGTTGATCACTATAACAACGTTACATTAGTGAATTGAGAGTGATAAAAGGAAAAATGATTTAAGGTGGTTTGGATATACCAAAGACGACTAAAAGATTCAAGAAGGTTGGACAATATGAGAAAGGTTGGACAATATGAGATACTACATGATTAAAAAAATAGAAATCACAAAAATATTAGAAGAAAACAAAAAAATATATCTTCCACTGAGTTAAACGTTAGAATGACACAGAGGAGCAAACTTTATGAAAACAAAGAATCAATCAAGCCAGCTGCTTAGTTGTTGTTAGTATATAACGTAGAATAAAAACATGAGTTGAAGGACCTCGTCTCTCTGCTGCTGAAACCATGCAATTGGCGAGGGCCTTTAATTCTGAGCAAACCAACGCGACAGTTTTTTTATTTTTCTCTTTTAAATATTTCTTAGTTGTTGAAATAGGTTTTTTTCATACCTGTTAATTACTCTACTTAATCATATTGTTTTTGATGAATAATTCTGTAGGAATGGCATCAAAAGCCTGATTCTTGAACGGTCTAACACCACATGGTCACTTGGTGGGGCGATCGAGGTATACGCCAATGGATGGCGTGCTCTGGATGCACTTGGAATTGGAAGCAAGCTTCGGAAGAAGTCGATGGCCATCAAAATGTATGTACAATTACTTTGGGCAGCGTTGCTTGAAATAATCGTTTGGCAACAATTAATGTTTCCTTCTACGTGAAGTAGTTAAGGGTGCAAACACATGATACACGAAATATCTTCCATTGCTTAAAATGCTGCATTTTAAATAGTTTCAAAGTTATATTTATTTAAACAATGTCAGATAAAATTACTCCCTTATCTTACAAACTAATGAAGTTATATAGAAGAAGAAAGAATGTTAGAGGAAAATATATATGCTAACATTTCAAAAGGTAAATAATTAATGAAGATTCAGTAATAAGGTGGAAGAAATTACATGGCGAAACACTTAAAAAAGAGAGTGGGAACCTCAAATTTTAGTTGTTCCAAAGCTTTCTTTCTCTATCTCTAGATCTCTCGTGCGGGCAAATTTTAGTTGCCTTATCTGAACCCCATGCAATGCTTTATGCGCGTTTGTCTCTCTCTCTCTCTCTCTCTCAATGCGTATGAAACCAAGAAAGAGATGTTTCCTAGGTGTCTCGGAACCATGGAGACATATTATAGCATTTTTTGATGAATAGGCCATAAGACCATTCTTTTGTAAAGCTTTACAAAGTTCACTCTGTAATTTCCTCTAAAATAGCCATCTCCACACCTAAGAATCTTTGGAATAAACTATTTATGCACTTCTTTTGGAAACATGAAAATGGGATTTTATAATTCAAACCTTCTCATATTTGGGTGCTGCAACTGTAAAATACTAGATTTGATTGGATAATTTGTAAGCAGCTGCTATTCTTAATAAAATGCAGTATTAACAATAGCAAAGGCTATATAGTTGACTCTCCATCACAATATGACTGATTAACTTCTACCTACGTCTGTTCACTTTACGCTTTACTCGAGTAATTGGTCAATATTCATCATTGTGATTGTTTTCCAACTGAACATGCAGGATACGTGAACGCTTTCTTGATGACAAAGTAGAGAAGGAGATCCCTCTTGGGTAACCATATTTTAGTAAAACTTCATAAAAACACTGAAAGGATTCTATTTTCATAAAAAAACATTTGAATTTGGTTAGTGTTTATTCTCAGGAATGTTGAATTTCGACCTCTCAAAAGAAATGATCTAATCCATGCATTGGCTGATGAGTTGCCACCGGGAATCATTCGCTATGGCTGTCGGGTGGCCTCCGTCGAGACAGATCCCAACTCCTTTTCTACCATTCGTCTCGAGGATGGAAGTATTATCAAAGCCAAGGTAGCATTTCGTTTCAATCCCATATACAGCACTGAACTCCATTCACCAATCCTTATGTGGTATGCTTGAGATTAGTTGCAGACCTAAAAAAATTTTTGTGCTGATTTGAAGTTCAGTTCGGTGAAACTTGGTGAAAAAATTGGACTCACTAGACAAAACCAAGGGAAGCTGTGATGTGGCATATATATATATATATATATATATATATATATATATATATATAGAGAGAGAGAGAGAGAGAGAGAGAGAGAGAGAAAGAGAATAGTACATGCTCATACACATCTCAGACATTATCAAAGATTTCAATTGTTCAATTACATCGAAGATTGAAACTCAAATTTCAAAAATAAAAAAAGTATCTTAGCACTTTTTCCAGGTGTATTAAATGTATCCGATACTATTTGAATTGAAAATTAGAATATGAATGGATATGCACTGATTTCTCTCTCTCTCTCTCTCTTTATATATATATATATTATATTTACTAGTAATGCAAGTATATGTACAAATTAGATTATGGTGCCAATGCTGGAAAGAAAATTGTCTCTAATTTTCTGTAAGGCAAGCGTGATGGGTTTCGAACAATTTCCACCAAATTTAAACGTAATCACTTTTAGTAACATTTTGGTCAAGCAACTATAGAAATTACATTCTATGGAACTCCTCTGAACTGAATTCACTTGCTTTGGAACAGGTAGTAATAGGCTGTGATGGCTTGAACTCCGTGGTGTCCAAGTCCATGGGGAACGCCGGTCCCCAAAAGTCGTCATGTTGGTCCGTGGGAGGCTTCACGAACTATAGAGATGGCCACAGCTTTGCTCAATGTTTCACTAGGACCTTCAAAAGCGGGATGATTGTGGGGAGGTACCCCATCAATGAAAAAACAGTCTTCTGGTTTCTTGGAAGAGATACATATGATAACGGTAAATACGTTATTTTCAAATCTTCCAGCTTTTCAAAATTTTTCCAGGACCAAGGTTTTGGGATGAAAAGGTTTCAATATGTTTTAATAGAAAGATTGGTGTATACAAGGCACTCACAGCGGCGGATCCATATTGTATACTTGAAAATTTGTATGTTTGTATTGAAATCTTTAAAAAAACTGAAATCTTCTAAAGCCTGCCTCACTCGAATCTGAAGTCCACCCCACCCAAAACAAATTTATGAATCTGCCACTCAGCAGTTGCATGCAAACTAGGACAAACGCTACCTTCTCTACTGTTATAGTATACATTGTAGAAAACTCAAAGTTGCCTTGTCTTCCTCAATAAAAGCAAAAAGTTACTTTTTTTAATGTTTGAATCAAAATCATTTGAGCTCAATGAATATGGTTTAGATAGAATGATCAGTTTCAAACCACTGGTAATTCCAACTGAAACCGAACCGAGCCAGGAATTAGAACATGTGAAGCTGGACTCAAAACCGGGTACCACCAAGTTTGATTCTAGTTCCACCTTTGTAGAATCGAAACCAAAACATATTTTTATATTCTTTTAATAGTTTTTTTTGGTTCTCGACAGGTTTCAGGTTAACCGAAACCGGCTGTTTACTTGAAACCTGCCATGCCTAGGTCTAAATGTATCTGCACCCATTTACATGCACGGCCTCCTCAAAGGCTTAGCTTTTTCCTCATTAAATCTCTCCTTGCAATCATCTTATTTGAATTTTGTCTTTTCTTTTTGTTGGTCATTGGCGAAACTTGTTATCTCAATGAATAGATTATGAGATAATGAAAGACCGAGTGGCCATCAAAGCATCAACGATTGAAGCGGTGAAGGATTTCCCCGAAGAGATAGTTTCTATGATAGCGAACTGCGAGGTGGACTCTCTGTTCTCGACGCCAACCCGGTTTTACTCTCCCTGGGGACTCATAAAGACGAGGTACACCAGCGGGACGATCGTCTTGGCCGGAGACTCCATGCATGGGTTCGGCCCGTTCATAGGGCAGGGTGGTTCTTGTGCAATGGAGGACGCTGTCGTGCTCGGGAGATGCCTCGGGCGACACCTGCGGAGTGGCGACGATGCTGCGGATTTCAGGGCAAAGGTGGTGCAGGCGCTGCATGAGTACGTGAAGGAGAGGAGGGTGAGGGTGATGGCCTTGACTAGCCACAGCTATTTAGTGGGACTTCTGCGCGTCGTCAGTAGGCCGATTTTCAAGCTCGCCATGGTTTTGACATTAAAGCTTGTGTTTGGTCCTCCACTTAGCCATACTTATTATGATTGCGGCAAGGTGACCCCAACCGCCTGGTGATTGAGATCAATAATTAGCCATACACTTCATCACTGAAGCAAGGTGGATCTGTGTGTGTTTAAATAATTAAGTGATTGTAAGAGAGGATTTAACGGCTCTCTCTTTGTGCCTCAATATTTGTATGCGTGTTTGTTTCCTAAAAAGTTAAGTAGCTGCTTAAGTAATGGTAAATGACATAAATAAATATTTGCCAAGGCCAGTAGGTGCAGGCGTATTTGTTTGCTTTTTCTTGTTGTGGTTGTTTAAAAATTAAAGAAAATTTGACAAAATCCCTCATGATTTTTTATTTTGATACTTTTAGAACATAATTTTCTCACTTTATAAAATTGGGATATGTGGTTTTCATTCTTAATTAAAAAAAAAGCATCTACCATAACAACGTTAAATTTTGCTGACATCTTGAAAATGTTAGGGTGGCACTTGAGCCGGATCACGTACCACGAAGTACTTTTGTGTGAGAAGTAAATAATATATCGAGACCTTCCACTCTCACCTACTTAATGATAGCCCGCTATTTAGACTAACTAGTGTGTTATACTAAGGGGCCCAAGGTACACTCAAATGGGTCATGCGTGGTTTGCACTGTGCGCTTCAATCTTGCAATTCACTGTAGCTATTCCTTTGACGGCCATGAATGAATGAGACATACGCTAGTTTATTATTGTATATTATTTGTGTACAAATTTTAGGTTACGCTTAATCTTCAACTTGTATTCAATGTTCTTAATTTTAAGAAAGCAAAATAAAACCTAAGTTAAGATTGATTCACCTTTTATTCTTTTTTCTTCTTACCTTGTGCGTCATGTCTAGATTCTTTTCACAATTACCTTGTGCGTCACGATGAAATTAGTGTTAGGAGAAAAAGTTGTGAATATAGTTTGTACTTACGCACCCTAAGTAGGACTAGAAGATAGTATAAAGACACATTTTTGGGAAGAGTTAGATAAGGTGATTCAAATGATTCCGCAAAGGGAGATGATTTGTTTAGGAGGAGACTTAGATGAACATGTCGATAAAGAGGCATTAGGATATCAAGGTATTCATGAAAACTTTGGTTTTGGATATATAAACGAGGAAGGTAGGGAGATTTTAAATTTTGCTATGGCATTTGATCTCTTTATAGTCAATACAATCTTTAAACAACGAGATGAACATTTAATTACTTATAAGAGTGGTTTATTACAAACACAAATTGATTACTTTATTTGTAGAAAAAAAGATAGAGCGTGTTGTAAAGATTGCAAGGTAATTTCAGGAAAAAGCTTAACCACCCAACATCGACTTTTAGTTATAGATTTACAAATAAAAAAATGGACAAAGAAGAAAAGGGTGCATCGAGTAATTCAGACTAAATGGTAGAACCTCAAAAGCGAGAAAGAATATATATTTAAACGAAAGTCATTCAAGGAGATGTTTGGAATTATATTGGTACACCTTGTGATATGTGAAACAATATGGCTATACATATTAGGAAAGTGGCAAAAGATGTGTTATGTATATCTAAGAGAGATATATCAACACAAAAAGAAGCTTGGTGGTAGAGTGAAGTAGTGCAAAATAAAATCAAGGCAAAGAGGGCATGTTACAAATTACATTATGATAAGAAAACTATGGAAACTTTAGAGGTTTATAAGAAAGCAAAGAATGATGCGAAAAAAGGCCGTTAGTGAAACGAAAGCTAAAATTTGAGAGGATTTATATAAAAAACTCAACTCAAAAGAGGGTGAAAGAGATATTTTTAGGATAGCTAGTGCTAGAGATAAGAAAACTAAAGATCTTAATTATGTTAGATGCATCAAAGATGAGGATGAAAAAATTCTAGTGGCAAATGATAATATAAGAAATTGATGAAAAAACTATTTTTATAAGCTTTTTAATGAAAATAAAGATGTTAGTATTAGATTAGAAGAGTTAACCAAATAAAAAAAATATATAAACCATAATTTCTACCGATGTACTCAAAATAATGAAGTCAAAGAGGCTCTTAAACATGTGAAAGGTCATAAATCGGTAGGATCAAACAATATTTCTATAGAAGTTTGCAAAATACTAGGAGAAATAGGAATCACTTAGCTCACAAGACTATTTAATGAAATATGGAGAAACCAAAAGATGACCAAGAAATGGAGAGCAAGTACACTTATACCCATATATAAGAACAAGAGAGACATTCAGAATTGTGCGAATTATCGAGGTATCAAGTTAATGAGTCATACTATGAAATTGTGAGAACGAATTATCGAACATAGGTTAAGATAAGTAAGTATAAAGTATAATAGAGAACCAATTTGGATTCATGTCAGGCAAATCTACTGTTGAAGCGATTCACCTTTTGAGACGTCTTATGGAACATGTTAGAGCAAAAAAGAAAGACCTTTGCATGATATTTATTGATCTAGAAAAAACTTATGATAGGGTACTGAGAGAGGGAAAAAAGAGGTATACGATTGACATAAATAAACCTTATAAAAGACATGTATGATGGTGCGAAAACATGTGTAAGGACTCGTAAAGAAATGACGAACTAATTTGAAGTTAATATTGGGTTATACCAAGGATCAACTTTAAGTCCATACTTATTTATAATGGTGATGGATGAGTTAACAAAACATATTCAAGATGAAGTACCTTGGTGTATGTTATTTGCATATTACATTGTGTTAGTGGAGGAGTCTAAGGAAAAAGTTAATAGAAAATTGGAACTATGGACAAAAACATTAGAAAGTGAAGGCCTCCGACTTAGTAGAACAAAAACAGAATATATGAAATGTAAGTTTGATCATTTGGTTACTTTAGAAGACAAAAATTAAAATTGGCACACATTCATCCCCCAAAAGGAAAGTTTTAAATACCTAGGATCAATTTTTGAGAGTGGTGGAAGAATTGATGGAGATGTTACACATAGAATTAATGCTGGTTGGTTAAAATAGAGAGGAGCATCATGTATTCTTTGTGATAAGAAGATACAGATGTCTGGGACATAAATGAAGATATTGAGATGGATGAGTGATCATACAAGAAAAGACCGTATACATAATGAGGTTATTAGAAACAAATTAGGAGTGTCACGAATAGAGGATAAAATGAGAGAATATCATTTAAGATGGTTTGGAAATATATAAAGAAGATTAAAAGAAGAACCTCTAAAAAGGTATGAAAAACTAAATTTGGAAAGTATTAAAAGAAGTAGAGGATGACAACAAAAGTGTTGGAAGGAAACAATAAAGAATGATCTACCTTATTGTGAGTTAACTGTTAACATAGCACATGATAGGGCTATGTGGAAACAAAGAATCCATGTAGCGGACCCCGTCTAGTATGGGAAAAGGCTTAGTTGTTTTTTGTTGTACTCAACAAAAAAGAGTCAACTCTTGTGCTATAAAATTCCTAACTAATAAAAAAGGAAAATATATGCACACTTGAATTGAAATAAGAGCACAAAAAGAATCCCTATTCTTATTGGTTTTTTATCTTAAGGGATATAGATGTAAATTGGGTATGGGTCTAAAATGCATAGGCCAATAAATGAATATAGGACTCCATAAGGATATAAGTAGAATCAACACTAAAAAAGTGATACCCTAATTAATTAATAAATGGAATATATAATTAATTATAAAAATGTTAAGATAAATAAATATTAATATGCAGAAAATCTTGATTTGTGCAGATCTTACGATATAGAAAATCATGATTTGTAAAGATGCTAATATGTAGTGTGGAGGAATTTTAAATATTTTTATAAAATCAAATATGCACTAAAGTTAAAACCTACGCAAATAAAACTAAAACAAAACTATGATACTACTTCTCTTTTTTTATGCAATGCTAAGGAAGTAAGGGATCAACCTATAGATACAAAACAACTAGGATGAATGATAAAACTAATAGAAAAGAAAAACAAAATATGCACTTTACTTGAAGAAGTCATAGATCAAGCACTCTCCACAATTCTTGATTGAAATCATTTACAAACACACTTAAACAAATAAGACAAAAGACAAAAGAAGAAGGAACCAAAAAGTTATATATATATATATATCAAGAGAGTGAACCGTCGGCTTCAAAAGCATTAGCTAGGTGGTAAACTAAGCTGGGGTTTAGGTTTCTCAACAGTAACGCGTTTTTTTTATCTTCTATCTTATAGTACGGTTTCAGCATAATTCGGTTAAACTCAGGGGCACACGTTTCTCTCTGGCTGTCTTCCTTAATTTCTGCAACCAGAGGTTCCCTTCAGGGATATCACTTCATTTGTTTCTTTGCAGCACACCCATGTTGCCTAGTGTATGGAGAGACCCTACCAGATGCACGTCTTTTGTGTCCTCGTGGCCCGAGCCGGGTCAGGCTTGAGTACGGGCAAGCCTGACTTGGGCTTTGATCTTCATGCTCGAGCTCTGATTCATAAACTCCATTAAGCTCACTTCATGTAAGATAGAGTAGCAATACAAGAGAAAAGGTACTTGGGTTTTTGTTTGAAACCCTTAAGTTCAATTTCCGTGGCCCCATCTCGATCTTGGTGCCAAAGTTATTTGTTCAAATTGAACTTATGAAACCATAGTTTCACCTAGCGATGGGTTTCGCGTTTGATGCAAAATAAAACTTGAAACTTTAAGCACAAAAAAACGGGCAATTCTTCTAAAACCTTGTGACAAACACACTAAAAAAATTCGTGATTCAGATCCATCAAATCCATGATGGTGTCCTTTTCAAAATAAGCATAATCCATATCCAAATCCAAGAAAACGATCATGTTTTTTTCATTCTAGCTCCTTTCAAGAAATGGACCGGATTTCCCTTGGATCAAAATCAGCTAAATGAGGATGCTGCTCTTGAACACCAATATAATGTAAAGGTGAGGCGAGACAAATTCTAGCGGGTCGCGAGTGCCGGTTTTGAACCTTAAAGACCTACATGGCAAAAGCTTAACAAATTTTCCAGAGCGCGGGGCCGGTGTGGCTGGGATGCAAACCCACTCAGGCCCGCCCCATTGCAATCTGTAGTTTCATTGTCAGGGACCGCAAGGTATAAAAGACTATATCTACTGTTTAAACTGTGAGCCATCGTTTGGGCTTTTAATCAAACGAGTTGATGACAACCGTGGCTAAGATCATAGCCCACGGTTCTTGGATTCTTTGCTATATCAGCTATTGGTTTGGTCTAAATCTAAAACTCGTATACAAGTTCATCGTTCGGACCCGAACCGGACCATTTTCTAACGGGATGGTATTACGGTAAAATGAATTGAAGAACGGGGGTTTAACTAATAAGCTCCAAGTCGTCCGTACTGCGTCGGAGGCATCAAGATCGGACCGTCCTCTTCTGCTGATCCAAGCGCTCTCAGCCACACCGGGAAATCACTTTTGTTCTCCGGCGGGGACGTTTTCTCCGGCAGGACTTCGATTTCCTTCTCACGGAAACCCACCGGAAAGTCCGTCATTTCTATCTTCCGGTCTTGTTCTCCTCCTACTTTCATCTTTACCTCCTGGCCGTCATATTCCTCTTACGGTGCACCGGTCGTTCCCTTTTCCTTTCTTTTGCTGGGGTTTTCCTATTCAAATTCCCTTGTCCGCTTAAATCTAGGGTTTAAGGCTACTGGAAACCTCGATTTTGATCTCTGGCGCTCCGGTTTCTCTTTCCATGCCCATGCGGATCTTCATAGGGTTAGAATTTACGCGTTGGAGAGGAAAAAGTTAGGGTTCAGCTACAGAGAATTTACGTACTTTGTGGCGAATTTGAGAGAATGCTTTTGATTAAGGGTTTAAATTTAGGGACCGGATTGGTTCTTCGATGTGCTGATTAGCTGTAATTTGCGGTATGCGAGAGATCGATGGCGGAGAGCCATAATGGTCGGAAGGGGCAGGACTTGCTGAGGCATCATCCCGGCGTTCACGTGCAAGGAAATCCGGGAGAACAGGAGCATGCGAACTCGCACCACATGCACATGCACAACATGCGTCTGCCCGGGCAGATCAACGACGCCCACGAAGACGCCGGCCAGATGCAGCACGGGGATACTGCGGGGCATATGCAAGTGCACTACCTGCAGGATCACGGGCATTCGGCGCAGCACAACGAGAGCGGGATCGATGACGATCAGGAAGATGGCGAAAGCGATGGGATGGAGGGAGATATGCCTTCCGACGCCATTAACGTTGCTGACCCCATCTCCGTCATGCCACCAAGGAACCAGGGACCCAACCAGCTTACTCTGTCGTTTCAGGGAGAAGTATATGTGTTTGACGCGGTCTCACCGGAAAAGGTTTTCCTTTTCCTTGTCGTGACCTTGTTTTCAGCCAACCTGCTTCTATAGAAAATCTTTCTGTTTGGTTTCCATTTTAGTTACATCGTTATAAGATTCCTAGTAGGGTGCATATCTTCAGTTATTTATGCTGATTCAATCTAGTAGTTAGCATCTTTACCAATCTACGTTAGGAACAATTTACAGTGATGTCTCTTGTTTCTGTTGATTTGTCTATAGTGAATCTCTTGTCCTTCTCAATTTGAACTAGTTAAACCAGCCTCCTAATAGAGGATCGTTTATGAAGGAAGAATGTGATTAACGTTTTCAAAGTTCAAGAAGAAGTTATATTGTCCTCGGTGTACCGCTGGGGGCATTAAAAACAAGCGATTTTAATAATTTGATAAAAGTTGATCAACTCACTAACCCTTTTTCTTCTTTGCCAAATGGAGTTGATGTTTTTTCTATTAGCCACTATCAAGCTTAACTGGTTAAGATACGAATTTGTTTGGTTCTTAACACAATATATAATAAGCTATGACCAATAGCATAACTTTTAAATACTAAGGATTAGTTTTTCAATAAGATAGAACAATTGATGGAGATGTGACCCATAAAATTAATTCAAAGTTCAAACTAATTGATAGAGAGGTGCAAAACGAATTTTTTGTGATAAAAAGATAAGACTAAAATTGAAAGGTAAGTATTATATGGTGGCTGTAAGGCCTACATGCTTTATGGCGTTCGGTGTTCGGCAGTCAACATTTACAGAAGAAGATGACAATAGCAGTGTGTAAGGGAAGACCGGTTTCATCATGAGATGATTAGAAAAAGAGTTGGTGTGACACTGTTAGAAGATAAAATGGAAGAGACACCCTTAAGGTGATTCGGATGTTATGTTGATTACGTGGAGTTTTGTGGCTATGACTGTGACCTAAGATAGACCTCAATGGCAACTGAAACCTATGCAACCAATGCCACTTAATATGGGAAAAAATTTGGCTTTGGTGAGTTTGAAACTGTACCCTCTGCAATAAAAGCCATTTAGGATACGGATGGCTTAAATGCCCAATCACTTGACCAACTCATTTTCAGTTGAACTTTTTACCTCTCATAGTCGTTAAGAAGGGTGATTATGAATTAAGATCAAGCATGTCCATTTTTCTCCCCTTGTGTTAGAGAGATTGAAATATTCTTATCCACCTACTTGTAGAAATAACAAACAAAAGTCATGGGAATATCATGAAAGAACTCTGTTTTAGGATTGTGCATATGATATTTAGCATAATTTAGTTTTATTTACACCTTTTGTATATTTCTTGTGTTTATCAACTGTCATTCCTTTTTTTCACCTCAGCTCGTTGTGATTTGATAAGCAGAAGCTTCCTGATTGGTTTGCTGGATAGTTATTTATAATTATATCACTGTAGTATGAAAATATCTATTTGTAGTTTTCAGTTTCTGCCTATAATATTGGACAATTATAAAATGACATAGTATTGCAACAATATCATAATATCTTATCATAAGAAACTTCTAGTTATTATTTTATTGATTTTAAGATTTTATTCTAAGTACCTCTGTTAAGTGATTTCCTTTTATATTTTTATAAGATCATATTAACAGGATGTCATGACTTGTATTTCTTATTATTTTTTGTTTGTCTTTCTTTGTTGAAGAGCTTTGCATAAGAAAGTTTTTGTTAAAAATATCTTGAGGGAAATATTGCTGAGAAATTTCTTGAGAACAATGTTTGTGATTATGATTTGTGTCACCAACTCTCTCTCTCTCTCTCACGCACACACACAGAGCACAGAGCACACAGCATATGCACACACGGATTTTTGTGTTTGACCATTTTCTGGCCTGGAAGATGTCAACAGGCGTATTTCAATTTGTGTGAGCTTCTTAAGATAGAGAAAGGTACTTGAAATAGGTTTATTCCCCTTCCCTTTCAAATTCTGTTGTAGTTTGTGGGTACGATAGGGCATGTCTCCTATCTTGTGCTACATGCCTGAAGTCTACTCTTGCCGGAGGATGCATTGTTTCATGCACAGCATGTTTTTGGTCCTTCAAAGTTTTTTTGTCATTCATTTTGATTTTCTAGATTCTTGGCCAGCATATGATAAGCTTAGGTTTATCATTAGACTTTGATCTCTGCTGCCCCTATGGTCAGTTTGGAGATATTTTCTAATTTGGATTTGCATTATTGGCTAATTTATGGCCTGTATTTGCTTGTTATTTCAATGACCTTCCGTACAGCGTCTCATTGAGTGTCATGGAGGCTCTCCATCACTTTGGTGTTTCGTTTGGGACTTTCATATTCCATGTTATTGCCCTTGCTCGTAGGTGGTTATATTGTCAAATGGATGCTTTCCATTTATTATTAGTCATTTATTTAGATAGGTTTTGTCTGGATATTTTAGTATGTTTAATTTTTGTATTTCTATATTCTCAAATTCTTCCAACGTGTTGTGGGAAAATGCTTGGTTTTCGTAATGTTTCTCTTAGTCAAAATCTTGTAACATCATGTGGAAATGGTTGCATAATCCTTTTCATGTTGCACATTCTAGGTGCAAGCAGTGCTTTTATTACTTGGAGGTCGTGAAATGCCTTCTAGCATGCCCATTATGTCATCCGGGCATCATCACTACAAGGTATGTGCATGTCCTGAGAGTGAGTTGTTTTGGTAGATTCAGTTTTTCCTTCAACGTCATTGACTAATGATGTCAATCAGGGATATTCCGACATTCCACAACGTATGAACCTATCCCAACGTATTGCATCATTGGCAAGATTCCGTGAGAAGCGAAAAGAACGGAACTTCAATAAAAAAATTCGTTATACAGTAAGAAAGGAGGTTGCTCTAAGGTATCGTTTCACTTCCATAATCATTCGTTGGTCATGAATCATGATATCAGGAGCAAGATGGGATGTCATGTAATTGTTCTCTTTATCCTTCTTACTAGACATACCTGTTTGTAATATTGTCAATGTGGTCTACATGAAGCCTATTAGTCCCAAAGCGCTGTGTAGAGTGACGAAAGTCCCCGGACTGCCTTATTGAATAAGTCATTTTAATATGTGCCATTTCATATCTGTGGTCATCCGATTCTTTTCTGTTGTGCTTTGTGCGCTTGATGGTGGATCTTTTGCTCATATTGAGTGTTGTAACCTTTTCTGCCCCACGTTTAGTAACCCCTTGCCATCACATTGTTACCCAGGATGCAGCGTAATAAAGGTCAGTTTACTTCAGCAAAGAGTAATCCTGATGAAGCACCATCCACTGTACAAAACTGGGAAGCTGCTGCTCAAAGTTGGAACCAAGATGGCAATGAACCCCAAGAGGCTGTGTAAGCTTAAATTCTGTCATGTCTGTTCCTTATACCAAATTTTCTTATGGGATGTTTCTCTGATAAATGGTACATTTTGGATGTTTCTATAGCTAAAGTACATCTATGTTTTGAAATTATGACAACTTTGGTTTTGAAAAAAAGTATAATATCAAATGGATGAATACTATAAGGTAGCAAGAGGATCAGCTGGTGCCAAGTGTTGGTCTGCCAATCATGGGCACATCCATTAGATTACTTGTGTCAGATATGAAAGCATTGAGATGAATGTGTGGTCATATAAGGAAAGGTGGACCCTGAAATGGCATGATTAAGAAAATATTGGCATAATGGAAGTTAATTGTTGAATTTTGTGGATGCTGAACCTTCCTTTACATGGTTGCTTTTTTCATCTTTAAATCTCATAGAGCAAAATGTCATCTGCAAGCTGTGTATAGTGAAAGATCATCCAAAATGATATGAACATCCACTGATCTGTTTAGCATCTTGAGTCCTTCATTGAGTTAAACAGCAAGGTTGACAAGGCCCAACATGTCTAAGAAATATGTTGATGATGTTGGTACTTGTCATTCTACCTTTTCATGATTTTTTGAAATCTGGGTACCTAATTGAACTCCGCCCATGTAAGGGATCACCCTTGCATGGCCGGTCCCAAGCCCGGATAAAGGAGGAGGGTTGTGTCAGGCTTCCGACAGCCCGCGTAAAACTTTGTCGCATTTTTATACCATGGATTACACAAATAATCGGCAGACCCCGTCTAGTATGGGAAAAGGCTTAGTTGTTGTTGTTGTTATGGGTACCTAATCGACTTGCACAACCACTTGATGCAATTGATAAGTCATTAGCTTACCACTTTTTCTTTTGTTTCTCACTTCTTTTACTTGTTCTCTGTGCTGCCATATCATTTATTTTTCTTCAAGATTCCTTGTATGGTTTAAAAATAATGTCTTTGTTCTTTTCTGGCTCATTGATGCCTCAGGTGTCATAACTGTGGTACCAGCGAAAAAGCCACACCTATGATGCGTCGCGGACCTGCAGGACCAAGAACCTTATGTAATGCATGTGGTCTTATGTGGGCGAATAAGGTAATATAGTCATCTCAGCTTCTAGTGGCATGCTTTTCTGGACGAGTATGAGTTTATCATTTTCTTAAACGTGTATCAACTTTCCATTTTATGAAGCTATTAATTTTATGGTATTTTGGAACGGAACTATGTCACCGCCATGAGAGCAGGATTGCAACCAACTATTCATGTACGTCCCCACAAAAGGCTTATTTTTGGTTGTGCGGGGATCCTGTTGCATTTGTTTTTCTCGTTGTGTTCTCCTGTGAGGCATCCTTTTTCTGGTTATTCAACTTATTATCTATGATGGACTGTGATGGAGTTGCTAAGTTCCAGTTTGTTGGTATTTCTCGATACCACATGAACTTTATCTGTCTGCTTGATATGATGCTTTGCGCTACTGCCCCAATGACCCCTTCATCGAGTGCATGGCTTTGCTTGTTTCTTCATCGGGGATTACTCTTTTTATTCAGCTATTCCTTAGAGTACTATTGTAAAACAACATTGGCAGCTTCTGCCTACAAAAGTTTCTGACCATGTAGTTTCCTGGACACCTGTCTGAACCTTTGATGTGTGTATACATGTTAAGAAAGACGATCTAGGTTCACACATTTTTTATGACAATTTGGTATAAATATTTTACAGTATCAAGATCTCTTGGGTTGAAGCTGTAATGTTAGTTTTCATGAATTATTCCTACTCTAAAGTTCGTCTCAGTACCCCAATTTTTTATTTTTCTCTGGCGAAAAAGTGGAATCTTTTTTTGCAGATGCTCTAGGTCAGGGATGGTTTTAAAAGGAATTGAGTTGACTGCTGCCATGTAAGTTGTAATTGTACTGAATGGGGGACTCTTTGTAGTTAAGTTAAACCTCAAATTCTTGTGCCTAAGCTTCATGCACCAAGTTCAAAGCTCTGAAGCTCCTAGTATAAGTGGGAAGATCACTTCCAGGGAAGCTTCTTTGCCAGGGGGATCTCGCTTTGGAAACATCACAGCAATCCTGCTTCCTTTGTGCTTATTATATACATACAACCATATACACAGATACAGACGTGCATACATATGTATCTATTTAAGGTGCTCACACATCGTAATTTTACATCTCCTTTCGTTTTGACACATTTTGTCCGTCTGGCTTATGCTTCTTGTATGTTTCATGTCAATACACTTGTCATGAAAAAATTATATCATTTGATATGCTTCCTTTTCAATTTAACCAATTAATATTAATATCCTATAGTCTTTACTAAATTTAAAAATTTAAGATCACAACCTCTTGGGATGTCACTTTTTGTTGAGTAATGTATTACGAGATATTCTATACATATTGTGCTTTAAACTTTAGTTTTTATGGTTGTTTTAATTTGATTTCTTATTCATTCCCCTTTCCATTTCTACTAATGTTAACTTTGATTTGTATATTTCTTTTACAATAATAAGACGGATTCTTGCTCCCCTTGTGTTCTTTTAAGAAGCATTGGGTTCTTGTTTCTGGTTTTCGTTTCACTTACTGATTGCGGTTTGCACTCTCAGATATCTGGCTGTCTTACCTGTGATTGATAATCCTACCCCAATTTGGCTTCACTTATAATCGGTCCTATTAGCACCTATGTTCATATTTAGACGTTTATGTGTTTAGTGAAGGTTTCACTATTTCAGGCACATATGCTTGCCATAAAATACAAGACCACCTGTGTAATGGGTTTCCATGCAAGAAGCCATTCGACATGGTGCTGAACAGAAAGAAACGGCCGCAAAATGACAAGCCAGTAGTATGGCACTGGAAAATAATTTGCTTTGTTTTAATCAGAGGAGTGATGGATTCCCGCGTTAATTAGATTCTCAAGGCAAGCGCTTTGACATCAGGAAGGTTTGATAAGCACCATTTCAGGGGATCATTGCTAGATCCTCACATTTGTAGCTTACATCATCTCGAACTAGCACTGAATTTGACTTCCCTAATCCACATTTTCTGAAATGCCAGCATCTAAATTTTTTGTTGCATGACCTGCAGGGAATGATGAGGGATCTTTCAAAGAGCACGGCCGCTCCACCACAGAATCCGCCATCTGACTTCAATGATCAGGTTAAACATCATCCTTGTTTTCCTCACCTTCCCAATTGTCATCGCTTCCAGCTTTCCCCCATAGAAGACGTATATCCAAACATTGAATCCTATAAACTGATTTGATTGCAGATTAATGAGACTGATGCAGCAGGCTGTCAAAATTCATCTTGACGGTCAATTCTGCAGCAACAGGGTGATTAACGCTTTGTTCCATTCTCAGTCTAAGCATCTTGTTTATTATACCCCATCACTGTCAGCAAACACGGGGTGATATATTTGAATCAACAGGACCTTATCTCATATTATATATACAAATATTTCCTTGTAGAAAATATATCCCTTCTTGGACATCCAGTTGTTGCTGACATGCTGTAAGCCTGCAATTGAGTTTTTCTTAGTTGTTCAGACGATTCGATTCCTGTGAGTTTCATGTCGGTGCAGGTTGATTGCATTCGACATGGATCATCCTGCTTTTACCTTACAAGGACAAGAATATCTAAGAGGCAACACTTGAAGCAGAAATGGCGTAATGAATGTCAAGATACGTGAAAGGAGATATGTGCAAAATAATGTGCCATGTGAAGCCTATGAGCCCTTGTTTTCGGATGGAAGCTTGGGGACCTGTTTTTTCAAATTTATGGGAAATTATTAGCAAAGAAGGTCTTCGGAAGAGTTCCTTCCAAATTGCTTCGGCGTCTTTATGTAAAAAGTAATGGGTGGTGATTAATGAGTCGAAACATTGCATTTTGGGGCAATGAATGTTACTAAGAGATTGCTTTCGTTTCCGTCACCACCTTCAAGACGACATTTTCTTAAACCAATCTCTAAAATCGTGTCAGAGCGCCATGGCTGATTCAAACGTGTTGGGTTTATCGGAAGCGATCACCCCGAACTGAACCTAAATGGACCCGAAGGGTTTGAGTTGGATTCAGAAGCTTCAGTTATCTAAAATTGGGTCGGTTGTTGGGGTCTAATGTGTATTGACCACAACTGATTTTGAACCTGAACAGATATGGATCTAAAAGATTTGTACCCATACCCGAGATCTGATGCTGCCCAGTGCCCAGCACTTTTGTACCTAGTCTGTCGAACACCCAGTGAAAAATCAGACGCTAGCGGAATACCGAACCCAACTACAACCTAGTCTGCGGAACCCATGAAGATATTTATGGTATGAGGATTATTACCCAACCAAAACCAAGCTTTATCTCACGCTAAGTAGCATCAAGATAGTCATAATCCATACACTGAATTTAAAACAAAACTAATTACCTAGTAATTTCGTTCTGATCCAACTCTTATAAACCCATTTTTTCTCAAATTATCTAACTTACAGGATTAAATTATAATGAATGTGTTTGAGTCCAAATTTTAAACTCAATCTAAAACGGGCCTACTCAGAACCTAATCCGTGTAGACCCGATTGATCTCTACCAGATAGCACGTTTGGGTTAATGCATTTAAGGCATAACCACAGGTGAACTCAAAAACCAAATAAAGATTTGTTGCGTTTGAATCTGAATTTCACATCTCACGGACAAACAGATCTAAACAAACCCGACTGGAACCGACAAGTCTTCACTCACACCATGGACCATTCGCCAGATTTGGATCTAAACAAAAGTTCAATGAGTTCCCTGTTAAGTCATTGAAGCTGGATAACTCAAATGAGTTCTCTTATATGTTTATATACATATATATATATATATAGAGAGAGAGAGGGATATTGGTAAATCATAAATGTAATATCTTTTAGTGCATAAGCATTTTCATTGTTTGATCTTTAAGATAGATGGTTGATGTGATAAAACAAAAAGTATTTAATATACATGATGTATTAAGTGTAAATTAGTACTTTTAATTCAAATTTGCATCGTTGATCATTATGCATTAACTACTACCTCTCTCTTTTCATATATATAATGTATATATATATATATAGTTATTTATTTATTTATGTATGTAAGTGTGGTGAAATTGTTTCTCACCATAGGACTACCCTATCCTTTTCATTTCACTTAACCCGTCAAGCAAGTTCTTATTCTAGTGTAGTATTTATAGAGAGAAAAGGAAAGGATCTAACAATTTTGAAAATGTTTTAATAGATAAAATCTCACCTATATTTACAAACCAGACAATTGTTAGATTCCAATTTTTTAACTTCAAAGCACACGATCTCTCTCTCTCTCTCTCTCTCTCTCTCTCTTTCTGCAAGGATTTCAATAGATAAAATCTCACGCACAATTGTCAAACTAAAAGCCCGTCTCTATCTCTCCACATTTTTTAGATTCCAATCATTTGACTTCAAAGTACTCTCTCTCTCTCTAATATATATATATATATATATATATATATATGAATAAAGGACCTTTTACGACGCCTATATATTTCGTCTCTAGAACTCGACCTTAACTCAAAGAAGAAAGGTGGCTGTTTCGAAAGTTGACATCTTCTCCTCAACGAAGTAACGAAGTTCGCTGGAAGACATTCCAAGGGGTGCTCATCTGAAACATCGCAACGTTTTCTTGAATTTTAGATATTACTGCGATATTGTCAACACACCAACACTAAGACACTTCCGCCCCATCCCGTTACTTGTGGGCCCACACGGCGAACCGGTGTGAAGACTTGCTGCCTGGTCTTTGACACGGTGATTCCCAGCCGATTCTCTCCCTCCCTCCCTCCCTCCCTCTCTTCTGTGTGCGTGCGTGTGGTTTCGTCGTCGTCGGCTGCTTTGATCCTCTTCTTGTTCGTCGTGGGTGTCCTTTAAGGAAGAGAGAGAGAGAGAGAGTACTTGATTGTTCGTGTTGGTTTTCGTTGGGCCTGTTCGGGCGGATAAGGGAAAAGATGGCTCGGAGATCGTCGTCTTCGTCGAATTGGTGGCGAATTTTGCTACCGTCGTATTATTTGAAGCGTCCAAAGCGCCTCGCCGTCCTCTTCATCACCTTTGTCTGCCTCACCCTCCTCTTCTGGGATCGCCAGATGCTCGTGCGAGACCACGAGGTAACCTCTGTATATATGTATGTGTGTGTGTGTGTGTGTGTGTGGTAGCAAGTGATCTCAGCATTAGTAGCTTTCATTTGTGTTTTTTGAACTGTATTTGTTAGTTTACGGCTTGAAATTGTGAAATTTCTCGATTGTTAATGATCTGTAGTTTCATTTGAATTTATCTATTTTTGAGGTTCTTTTCTGGTTGCTTGTCCGAGAACCAGTGTTATACCGTAAGTGCAATGGGCGTTTGGGGCAGTGATCTGTTGGATCAGGGTCTTCATCGAGCGGATTGACGGCGGAAGTCAGCTTCTCATCTTAAGGTTTATCTTGCATGTTATGGCCATCGAGTGCGTCTAAACGTTTTAGTTTGAAAGTATGTTCGACAATTTGCATCTTAGATCCGTTAGTTGATCTGGTCGACTTCACGACAAATCACGCACTAGTTTGATATGATGGCCTTTAGATCTGTGAAACAAATCAGACGTTCGCTTGCACTTTGTGGATTAGTTTCTCTAGGTTTCCGTTTCTAAAACGAATGGCCGTCAGTTTATAGTGAATTGCCAGTGTCCTGATATTTTGGGTATGCAGGATCAGTTACGAAATTCTTCGTCCTTTTCTGGATTTTCAGTGCTCGAAACAAAGTGACAGTTTTGACCTTGTTTGCTGAGCTTTGACGTTGCATTTTTATGGAAGGTGTTGGCTTAACGAAGTTTTTTATTGGCATCATCCTTTCCTTGAGGATCGATCAGAAAATTGCTAGAAACTGGGTACCTCATCTTGTTCACGGTGAGGGAGGATCTTGTATGAAGTGTGCATGCCAATTGATTCAGTGATAATGTTTTTGACTATTGAAAAAGTTGAGTGGTTGACTAAACATATAGATAGCAATCTACATGGGAAAAAAACAAATTTCAAGAAAAATATCATGACCACGGACTTTTCATCCTTCCCGTTCAGATGCTGATACTACTTTCAAAATGACTAGAGTATTTACTAACCATTTGTGGAGTATATATGCCTGCGATTTCCCTGGTTGGTTATGCAATTGGTTGTTTTTTTGCTGAAGCTCTTCTTGTAGTCAGCAGCATTGTTAATGCTGTTATTCAGTTGGTTTGCGCGACATCTTCAATGGCATCCGTTAGACAGTATATTGTTATTTTCTTTTAGTCTTACTTTCTTTATGTTAAAGTTTTGTGCAAATTTTAGGGTTACAATTTGAGTTGTATCTTTTTTGCTCAGTGTTGGTATAGACCATTCTGTGCTGATAACTGACACGGTCTTGTGGTTCATGTGTGTTTGTCCTTTTGTTTTGCTGATTGATGTTGTGCTTTGAAAAGGTTGAAGTATCAATGTTAAAAGAAGAATTGGATCAAGTGCATAATCAAGTAAGTTAGTAATAATATTCCCATATTGACACTAAGATTCTTGTAGATTGATGGGATAGCACTGATGTAGTCACAATTCTTAAACCTTTTTCAGCTACGTGGGCTGAAGGTCCGTCTTGGTGAATCAAGTGAAGAAATTTCTATTGAAGGTTCAGGTGATACAGTCAAAGAAAGCCATATTGAAATAGATGATCCTCTTGACATTCAGCGTCGTGAGAAGGTTAAAGAGGCCATGATTCATGCATGGAGCAGCTACGAAAAATATGCATGGGGCCAAGATGAACTGCAGGTATCGTAACTAAATGCAATCATAATCCTGTCAGACTATTCTTCTGCTTTAATAAATTCTGTGGGTTCATGCTCTTTTACGTGCTGTGCTTACACCAGTCTACTTGCAATTGGTCTTTCATGCTCTAGGATATTCTATGCTGTAAACCAAGTGTCTCAACTTTTGACCCATGCATGATCTTAGAGAAACATATACAACCGGGCTGAACATAGTCCTTCCAGGACTGACTATAACTCAGCTGTAAATACAGACTACTCACCTAGAAACTTGGCAAACCTCATAATGCTTTTGTGATTTGCCTTCTTTATTATGTATCAATCCTCCACATCCAGCCTCTCTTATCCTTCCTTTCACACATCCGTCTGTGTTAAGCTTGAGCAACTTAGGTTCTGGGTTCTCCATGGAGAAGCTTTGGGTCTCTCACTCTTATTTAGCAATATTTGGACACCAGAGAAGGTCTCTTGAACGTGTTTCAGAAAAGTTATAATACTTTCACTGCTGCTGCCAGGCTCTTGAAAAATATCATAAACAGAGATTAATATCTCCATTGCCATGAATACCATAAAGTGACCCCAAAAGTACACATCCAAGGTACTTCATTCGTATTGCCCAAATTTTGAGACAGATTGTGGATGAACCATTCCTTGAGTCCCCATGTGAAAAATTACAGAGTTTATGTTGCTTAATCAGTTGAGTCCATACCAGTGCAGTCTTCCTGCAATCTCTTTATGCACAAAGGACATTCTCAACCTGGTGCCTGCAAATATCACGAAATCCCTTCACCTCCCCTCCAGCGTTGGCACCAAACATTTGTTAGGAGACGTTCATGGGCAACTTGCCACATTAGTACTTGGTTTCTCAATGGTCCCTCCCACTTCCAGAATAGTTTCCAAATTCGGTATTCTCTCGTCTCTTAAATTTACAACCACCTTGTATCCAATCGGCACATAGAATTCTCCTGTATTGCTCCTCTTCTAAACTCTACTGTCTCCATCATCCTCTTGATTTGGCAGTAATGTGGCTTGGATCTTTCTTAACAGTTTCTCATCCAGTCAATCCTTAATGTAGGTTAAGTTCCATTCCCCTTCTGCTGTAACAGAATTGCAGACTGGTGCTGACCTTTCTTCCTTTGAAATTTAACGCTTATGAAACAAGTCAAGGATTCCCTCCTCTTCCAGCGTTTCATCCAACCAAAACCTAACTCTTCGATCATTTCTAACATCATATCTTGCATTTGCTTTTATTATATGCTTTACTTTTGCAAGTTCCTTTTATAGCCTGGAATTACTCTTCTTCACTGTTACCTTCAAGATAATACATCCTCTTCCTGTATTTGTTTGCAACAGCCTTAACCCATCACTTCTCTTTCTGGTAAAGATCTTCCTCCTTAATTCCATGAGAAAGCTGAATTCATTGCCTTTGAAGATCTGAAGCCAAGGTCACCTGCTTCTTTGGGAAGGCGTAGTGCATTCCAACTAATCATTATGTATTTTTCAGTTTGAGTCAGTGTCTCCCCATATAAACTTCCTTTGCGGACAATCAATTTCATTGATAATGCCTCCTGGCAGCTTTTGGACTTGCATTTGGAAACTCAGAATAGCTGATATAACTGTTTTCGTGAGTGTGATTCTGCTGACAAAGGGTAAACATTTTGTTTCCACCTTGTCTAATTCCTCATGAAGGGGAGAAAAGTCAGTTTTTTTCCATTCCTTAAGATATTGAGCTTGGGTTTTGTAATTCCTACCATCACAAGGTCAGTGTTTTCCCCATTCAGTAAACTTCTAGTGAAAAGCTCCAATATAGTCTTAGGCCTTCTCAAGGTCAACCTTTACTATCAGATAGCGTTTCTTGCCTCTTATGGACCGCATAAAGTGTACAAATCTCCTCCACCATAACAATATTGTCTTGGATATGATGAGAGGGAATACAACTTGCCAGATATAGACCCACTAGTTTAGGAAGGACAGATTTCAGTCCATTTGCCAAGATCTTTGCTAAGCACTTGTAAATCGTGTTACATAGTCATATTGGCCAAAATTGTGTAACAAATTCCGGCTGATCCACCTTTGGAATGAGGGCAATTAACGTATCATTGACTACCCTTGTCTTCTTTGTATCCCTTCACACAGATTTAATAAAATCCTTGACATCCATTCCCATTACATTCCAAATTTGTTGGTAAAAGATGACTGGAAGACCATCAACCTGGGGGCCTTAAGAGGGGCCATCTCGTGCATAGCCTTATATATTTCCTCTCCGGTCACCATAGCTGCAGGCCTCTGCAAGTTTCCCATGTTTTCCTGCGGTCAATTTACTCTTTTTTGCGTCCAGAACCTTGGGCCTACCTCTTCCGTAAAAGGATCTTTAAAATACTCTACACACCTTGCCTAATTACGTCAGACTCTTGCTCCCAAGTGCCTTCTTTCTCGCATAACATCCCGATTATATTCTTTTTCCTTCTCAAAATAGTTTTTATATGGTAATACCTTGAATTTTGATACCCGACATAATCCAGTCTGCCCGTGACTTCTGCAGCCAAAAAACCTCATGTTCTAAAACTTCTTGTAGCTCTTCTATTGATTACTGCTCCAAGTTCTCTAGGTCCCCTCCTCTAGAGAGCTAGATTTGGTGCCACTGGTACCTGCTACCTCCATCCCAGTTAAACCCCTTATTTCATCCCCACCATTATCTTCCTACTCCTTCCTCGGTGCTGCCCACTGAGTCCACATGGTCTCGTTCTCTTGTTGAGCATTTATGATTTTTCTTTCTGCAAGTCTTGGTTTGCTTAGTTGAGAAATTACTTGCTTTGGTCTAGATTCTAGAATGACACTTTTGACCGAGTTGGTAATATCTATAAGTGCCACCTTACCTATAACCCTGTCATCCTCTTGTATGGAGTTGAGAATTTCAATCTAATTTGGCACTTCACCCCTGCATTCCTATTTGTCATAAGTCTTTTACCTCCGGTATTTTAAATGTTCTTTTCACCCATGCCCATTATTGGGTCATTTTCTTTCACTTTCCGGACTCTTCTTTGTCCTTGTGCCAACATCTAAGGTCCAAAATCAGGCTTCCTAGTGATGTTATCATCCTTATCATTATTTACAGTGGCATCTTCCATCCCTTGGTTGTCTCCTTCATATTCAAACACTCTTTCAACTCCATCCAAATTCATATAGTGATCTGAGAAGCTTTCTTAAATCCAAATTTACACACGCCCTAGCAAACATCCTTGTTTCTTGCTTGGACGTCATAAAATCCACCTTCAGAGGTTTGCCAATCAACTCCCCAACCATTTTTAGAATTTTCTTGTTGTAGTATAGAACTGGAAGGCCTGACAATCCAATCCAGGCAACCAACTTTGTCATCATTGCAGTATTTGGTTCAAAGTCAGGCTTTCATTTACGAATCAAAAGATAATGATCAAACAAAAGCTATGGACCCCTGTAAGAGCAAAATTGAAGTCCTCGATAGCCTGGAAACAAGCTATGGAAAAACTGTTACCAACATCCACGAGCATAACATGCCTGCAGTTTGCCCATGATTGTTCTACCCTCCTGAACAAAACTGGGTAGCTTATCTTCCTACCAATAAATTTTATAATGAATGATTGTTGCAAAGGTTCCTTCACTGCTTTCTTTATTCTGCTGAGATTTCAAAGAAGGCACAAGGCATCGGCATTGCTAATGGTGATTCCTTCAATATCCTTGTCAATGTTATTCAGCATAACATCAACCGTCTCTGCAAGCCAGGCCATGTGTGTTTCCTCAGCATTCTGTGTGCCCAGTGATTCCCTGTAAGACTGTTTAGGTTCTTGAATCAGGAGTGAGATATCGCCTTTTCCCAGCATTTGTTCCACCATACACACTCTCCTTGCAAATTTATCTCCTTGGCCCTTCATCCTCTTTTTAGTATGCTTTAAGGATCCATCTCTTCGAGCAAAGGGAACTCTCCATTTCTCAATACACTAGTCTGTGTTGGAGCGGTGGAGGATGCTTGCATCCTCATGCTGGTTTAGGAACATTTCATCGATCACTTTTTGTGCAGGTCTCACACATGATGTTCACTGTTGAGATCGAAAATAAAAATGGATTACCATGTGACAGGAGTTACTTCGCTACATCGCTTGATGGTCTTCTTTCATTAACTTGGCAAGTCAATCATTTACTTGTAGAACCAAAGTATTGTCTGAATTGCATTGAATGTCATTCATCACAGAAGAGCTAAACATATTGAAATTCATAAAACCTATACCTTGCAGGGCGTGTTGTAAATATTTCAACGATACAACACATATTGATAGATATCATATGTATCGTATCCTTTCAAAAGAATAAACAATTGGTACCTTACACCTATAAAAGACACTGTCCCATGTTGTACCTTCCACATCTTAAGATATGATACAATATGGCACTGATACCCTGATTAGGGACCATTTTTTATATGGGCTGTATTGTATTGGTTTCTTAAGATTTATGACATGTATTTTCATGTATCATATGATACATGACGGACGGACAACATTTTGGTAACACTTTATATGAGAATATAGAGGATCAAGAGACTGAAGCGCATTTTACTCATTAAGCAAATCAAGTTACAGAGCAATCTTCACTAAAGAGTTTACTACATATTGCTATGTTTTAAATACAATCCATCCAAGATTAAGTATTGCATTGAGGGAGGCTGTTATGAATCACATTTTATGTTTGTGATATTTATTTATATATGTGTCATTCTTTTCACTGTATATTTGTTTTACACTGTATATCAGAAAGGGTCATTCCAGACTTTTTTCAAATCCTATTGATATATAAAAGTACAGAGGGTTGATCTACTAGATGTCTGCACTATCAATCATGAAAGGTCCCTTGCTTAAGACTACAGCATCTTTCTCTTTCTCACTCGCGTGAATCAAGGTGTACAGACAGGAATTGGATTAGTAGGGGCCACGGTGTTCTTGTAAAAAATCCTGATGAAATGCCCCCTTTATAATCTCTGGAAGATTTTTTCCGTTGTCCATTATGAAAAGACTCAATAACCTCTCCTATCACAAAGCTGCTCTATTCATGGGTAGCATGCTTAATAATCTCTACTCTTAGTTTCCTTTGTAAATAGGAAAGCAACAATGACTAACCTTCTTTTTATTTGGGACTTCCAGCCTCAATCCAAGAGGGGTACTGATAGCTTCTGCAGTCTTGGAGCAACTATCGTGGACTCTCTTGATACATTGTACATCATGGGTCTAAACCAGCAATTCCAAAAGGCTAAAGAGTAAGATGATGCTTAGACGTTTGTGTATTACTTGTGCAGTCTGCACAAAATTTTTCATAATGTGGTACACGTGTGTGAGCTAACACACACGATAGAGATCTGTGGAAACAAAGAATCCATGTAGCCGACCCCGTCTAGTATGGGAAAAGGCTTAGTTGTTGTTGTTGTTGTTGTTGTTGTGGTACACGTGTGTGACCTAAAATCTGCTTAATCTGCATGCTTATCTCCTGCCCTGCAGTTCACTTCAGGCTTTATCTGTATTTGTTTCTTCTTTAAGGGAACTATACTATTCGTTTTGAGTTGCAGCAATATAATCATTAATCAATGACAACCAACACAGGGATCTTGCATAATTTTCCCCCAATTGCATAAAAACTCTGTAGTCTATATCTGACTGAAGGACGGAATCATAGAGACGAAATTGTTCTATGGCACATATACTGTTTCGGGATACGTTTCTTATGAGCAGATTGATCTTGGCGTACTTTTCATGTCAAAAGATATTCTATATGTTTCATGTCTACAGAAGACATATGGATTAGATTCTTGAATTAAAAAAAATATTCCATGTTTCTAAAGAAGTTTGGCATTGGTCTGCAACAATGCCACAAAGGTGCATGTGAATCCATGTGCTCTTATTCTGGGTCAAGTGACATGTGGTCAATTTTCTTCCCGGAAACTTTTGGCCTATTGCGATAACTTAAGTATTTGATGGTCTTCCTATGTCTTCACATTTATATGTTTTTATCTTTTAAAAACTAATATTAGTGTGCTTCAGAAAAATATCCATTCCATTAGGTCTCTCTTCAAAGAATTGGGTATTGATAAAATAAGTTATTTTAAAATTTCAAGTGTACCCCCTAAATTTCCTATTGATTTCACTATCTTTTATCTGTGAAGTTCTACACAATTGAAGCATGAAAACTTGTAATATAAGCATTTGGGCTAGTTCTGTAAGGTCATTTCTACGTTTGCTATTCTATGGCAAATTCACTTTCTCTTTTTGTTTGATTGCAGGTGGGTCGCACAGTCTCTTGACTTCAATAAGCAATGTGAAGCTAGTGTTTTTGAGACGACCATAAGGTTTTATAAGGTTTAATTTTTTAATGTCTAAAGTCTAGAGTTACTTTGTGTCAAGGGATGAAATGTCACTACCTATCTTGGGTGTATCTAATTTTCACTTTCTGAGTTCATATCTGTATTTTTCAATATTCTGGATTGCAGAGTTGTTGGTGGATTGCTAAGTGCATATGATCTATCAGGGGACAAACTATTTCTTGAAAAAGCAAAAGACATTGCTGATAGGCTACTTCCTGCTTGGAATACTCCATCAGGAATTCCTTATAACCGGATTGATTTGGCTAGTGGACGTGCACATAATTCTGGATGGGCTGGGGTTAGCTTCTAATTACTTTTCTTTAATTTGTGATGCCCATGGCAAGCATTTTATATCTTTGTCATAGAAATTAGAATTATACTAGATGCTTATTTGTATGCCTGAACTATGCTAGAGATGCATGAACATAAACTGTGATGATTGGTGAGCTAATGATGACAATGTCATTAAAGATCAATGTTATAAAAGGAAGCGGTACTGCATATGTCTTAAGTATTGGTGTATAGAACTTTTTTGGGTTGCAAAATTTGCTCTAGAGTGAGATCTGTCCTAATGCCATTCTTTTTAATAATAAAACTGGGACAAGCCATTTACAAAAATAAAAATATCATAAATAAAAATTAAAAGATGGTTAAAAAGTTATAAGGATGGGAGAAGGTATAAAAAAGTTGCAATTCTCACTCTTATCAGTAAAGCATTGGTTTAATGGCAAGAAAAGAAAAGCTAAATTGAGCCTTGGTAGGGTTCCTCTTGTTTAGAAATTAGAAGGGACAACTGAGGCCACCAGAACCAAGAGCCATCAGGGCCTTGATGGGCTCCAATGGCTCTCAGTTGTTGATGTGTTCTCCTCTTTCTCCCCTATTTTTCATCTATAAATACTACTCTTATATATAATAAAAAAAAAGAGACAAGTCTTATGGCTTGATTCTCAATAAAATTCCTCCCTTAGAAGAGTTCATCTAATAAAATTTGATTTAGTATGTTTTTCATACCTGTGTTTGTTAAAGTGGTATCATAGCCTAAACGGAAGTAGTGGCATGACCGCGACGAGGCGACAATTCGGCTAGCGGTGGTCGGCGATGGTGGTTGTTGGCAAGTTGATGGTCGTGACATAGGATAAGCTTGAATCACCTTGGTCGCTAATGGTGTCACTCCAACACAGAGTTAAAAGGTGCGGAATTGACGATTGCGGTAGATCGATTGTCGATGGAGGTGAAACGATGAAAGTATGGCTGCCGTGGAAGGTGACAAGCGGTGATTGAGGCAGTGCAATAGATCGTGAAGAGCCTGGGGACGATGAAGAATGTGACGAAGGACATAATCATAATACTCTCGAGCTTGGACAATTGCTTATTGAAGATGACAGATCTCCTCGAAGGAAGCGGCACTGACGAGATGGAGAAGCGCCTTGAGGCGGCCGAGACGAGGGTGATGCCGTGGGATCTGGAGTTGGTTGCTCGACGACATTGCTCTCTCTGGGACGATTACCCCTGATGAGGCTCAGGATTTCCTTAATGGCGTCGACGAGGTCTGCGAATTGATAGAGTTTGAAGAAATTGGAGCTCGCGAATGAAGACGAGCACGAACTTTTCGAACAGGCACAGTCGGTGCTCCAAGTCGCTATGGAGCACCTCAAGGATGAATTATAGCATGTTCTGATTCAGAACACCTTGTTGCTCGATGCCGATCGACTCATAGCCAGTAGTTCGAGCCGTTAGGAGGACAACATTGGATCGGAATGCTCCAGAGGCGAAGATCATGACTGCTCTGGAAGCGAGGAAGGAGATGTGGTCGATCAGGCTATAGTGTTATAGAGAGAGAACCCCTTTTGCGTGAAGCAAAGTGTTTGTGAGAGAGAAAGAGAGAGGCAGAGAAACGGTGTGAGAAGGAGAAAGAGAGAAATGGAGCATTTATATGCACTCAGGTCATGGATTTGATTTTGGATCAAGACCCATTCTATGTTAGGTATTAGGTCTTTATTGGTCTTAGATCCATACCCGAGGCTATGACTGGATCCAATTTAATCTTGCTTGGTATTCAAATTAGAGTCAATCCATATTTGCTCTTTCCACTTATTTATTTTGAACATTTGTTAGATCAATTATTTGGTGGCTCATTTAGAAGATAACTTATTTATTGTTTGTTAGACAATAAGTTGCATCTCTTTGTATGATTAAGATCTCTGTATTGTGGCTATATGTCACTTTTGTTGGCCTCTTGTTGAAGACCTTTGTGATTAAGGTGCTTTATGTTGTTGGCTATTGGGTGAAGATTAGTCAATGTTTAAAGATGCACTTATTGTTATTTAAAAATTTGTGATCTTGATAACTTTGAAGTTGCATTTTCATGTGATTATGATCTACGTGTTGTGACTATGTCACGTTTGTTGGCCTTTTGTTGGAGAACTTTGTGATTAACATGCTTCATGTTCTTGGCTATTGGTTAGAGATGAGTTAATGTTGAAAATGAACTTATTGTTATCTTGATAACCTGGTGCTTGATATAAGTATTTGACATAAAAGAGTTTTGCCTTGAGTTGACTATTCATTTGCTATATTATGAGCATTTTGTGCGAATGATAAAAATTGCATTAAAGTTAACTGCTAACATGGCACATGATAGGGATCTGTGGAAACAAAGAATCCATGTAGCCGACCCCGTCTAGTATGGGAAAAGGCTTAGTTGTTATTGTTGTTGTTGGTAAAAATTGCATTAAAAGAATTCTTGTTTTTTTGAGACAAATATTTTATATTTAAAAGATTCTTGAAAAATATTAAGTTGATTATAAATCTTTTCATATATATTTAAAACCTTTTTTTGATCATCTTGGTAGATTATCTTATTCTTTGAATTATATAATCAATTTTGATATTGTGAGTTATTTAAGGGCCTTGGCATTTGATTAATTTAGATGGTTTGAGGTTAGTCTTAAAGCTTGTTTGGGTTCGAGTTTGTCCTTAAAACTTGGCTTTGAGCTTGACCTTAAGCTTGTTTGATATACTAAGGTGTTTGTGTTGATTCATGAAATTGTTTGTTATATTTGACAATCCTATTTAGATGATCAATGTTTTCCATTACAGAACTTTGAAAATGGTGAACACGACGTTGAGACGTATTTTCTTTATAATTATAACATGGTTGTGCTGAAAGCATGCTGTTTGTTCTTGTAGGTGGTCGCTTAGTACTATCATGAATGAAATGCTTGTTGGTTATCCACCATTTTA
Source organism: Brasenia schreberi (assembly GCA_036023115.1). Lineage (NCBI taxonomy): Eukaryota > Viridiplantae > Streptophyta > Magnoliopsida > Nymphaeales > Cabombaceae > Brasenia > Brasenia schreberi. The sequence goes on along the minus strand of JAYKKT010000092.1, from coordinate 1,771,353 downwards.
TTCTGATGAACTAATGGCTACTTGTAGAAAGATTGTGAATTGGAGGACTCATTTGAGATTCCTGAAGCTAAGGATCTCATGAATAAATTGCTCTGCAATGTTGAACAACGACTGGGGACAAAGGATGGTGCTAATGAGTTAAAGGCTCATCCATGGTTCAATGGTGTCCAGTGGGACAAATTGGATCAGATGGAAACCACATTCACACCGGATGTCAATGATGAGTTAGACACTCAGTTTTGAGAAGTTTGAAGAGTCTGGGGAAGCTACAGAGTCCTTGTCAAAGTCAGGCCCATGGAAGAAGATGCTTTAATCAAAATATGTGAATTTTGTGGTATTAAAATAAAGGATTGCAAAACAAACGTAGAATTTGGCAAAGAAACAGAAAGGAAAGCATTGGAGAGATAAGGCTCTAATCACTTTCTAGCAATATGACATTTGATGCTGTCCGTTTGAGGGGGGTGTTATGAAGGGACAACTGAGGTCACCAGGCACCAGGGCCTTAAGGGGGTCCAATGGCTAGTTTACTAGCTGTTGGGCCCCTCCTAACGGCTCTGAGATGTTGATGTGTTCTCCTCTTTCTCCCTTATTTTTCATCTATAAATACCACTCTTTATAACACAAAAAAAGGCAAGCCTTATGGCTTGATTATGTGTAAAATTCCTCTCTTAGGAGAGTTCATCCAATAAAATTCAATTTAGCAGGTTTTTCATAACTGTGTTTGTTAACACCTGTAACTTCCTGAAGGAAGCAGTAAATAGTTAGTGAGCCTTATTAAGAATCTACTGTACTCTAAAGCATTATGGGGAGATAAAGGGTCTCTCTTTTCTTTTTTAATAGGCTGTGTGGTGTAAAACAGATCCTCACCAGATTGACAACAGGGTATTGAACTCCTTAGAGAGCCATCCCCCTAACCGGTAAGGTGTGGAGAAGGTTTATGTCGCAAAATGTCCTAGCAAGTTTTCATCCCTGTACCCAGAGCATATTACCGTAGGGCTCTGTGATGCCCACTTGCAGGTGGCAAGTTCGAATCCTGGAAGGGACATGGATGTGTCTCTCAGGCTTTGGCTCCCTTTGCAAAAAAAAAGTTTTGGTCCCAGAATATACTATGAAAAGGGTAGTGCATCTAAGGAGCTATTAGAAAATTCCAGAGCTATTGACGTTGAAACTTAAGACTGAAGCGTGATCTACCTGGCTTTCCATGAGTTCTTTGTTGAGACCTGAATGTGGTTAGTAGCCTTGCAGCCATTTACAGGAGTGCGGTCTTCCTGATTTTGATACTGTCTCCTTTAAGGTCTATTGCAATTCATGGGCCTTTCTTAATCCTTCTTGTGATGTGTATCCAATTTCAGGTCCACTTTCTTCACCTCTATGAAGCATTTATGTCCAGTACATGTTAAGATATTATCATTTCTATGTGCTAACTCCTTTGTTCATAACATGGTCATGCACTGAGCTTGGATGAATTTTGCTTCGACCTAGGTGTAGTTGAGCCAAACAACCAATCATTTTGTGGTCTCTCTGGCGAATTTTATACTCTTTGTGTTGTGTCTGTGTCCTCCTCAGAGAAGTTCCGGGGAACTTTCAGCCCTCCTATTGCACAGCCTTTTGAAACTTTCCCTGTGAAAATGTTGTTGCATAAGATATTCTTCTGAAATTCATTGAAACCAACGTATACAAATGTGGAATTTTGTATGCATAGAGGCAACATGGCAAATCCATCGAGTGTATGGTAAGATAATGCAAACATGAGGTAGAAAACTTTGAAATCATATTTCAAGGCCATGATCAAAGGGAAAGTGTTGATCAGCAAAAATAAATGTCCTGTATATTTAAATAATTTCTTTTTGTATTTTCTGTTTTTCATGGATATCTCTTCAAAATTTTAAATACCACTTTTCAGTTGCTGTTTTCTTTTTTATTTGTTTCTATCTTCTTGTATGCCTGACATTATTTCTAGTTGCACCCCATTTCTTTCATAATCTTATAGTGCATCCAATTATGTTCATCTGCTGATGCAAAGTTTAGTTAGCACATTGGCGTTGCAAATTTGTCATGCTGAAAACATAAACCAGAATTGCTTAATATGTGTATTTTTCAACAGGGCGATAGCATTCTAGCAGATTCTGGAACCGAGCAGCTGGAATTTATTGTTTTATCTCAAAGGACAGGAGATCCAAAATATCAGCAAAAGGTTTGGTCTGACCATTTTTGTCAATGCTTAGTGTTGTTAATTATTATATGATTGTTTTCTTGGGGAATTTCACAAAGAAATTTGAAGTCAAAGCAGTGGGATGAAGATTCTATATGTGGTTCAATTGAAGTATCCACTGGTTTCTTGTAAATCTGAATGTTCCTCAAAAACTTCAAGGATTTCTGAAATTGTTACTTGAAAATCCACCAACTTTTTTGTTAGCCAGATGGTTTACTGGATCCATGTGTTAGTTCTTTTTCTTTTTCTTGCAATGCAAGCTGGGTTGGTACCTTAAAAGTTAGGCAAAGGCTTGTGGTAATTTTTGGAATCCAATGAGTGTGAGAAAAAATTGGGGTGGGAGTATCTTGTTTTTGATTCTCTAGTGTGGTGTACAATTATCTCACTATTTTTTTGTCCTACCACGTGATTGTCCAAGTATGCTTTCTTTGATATGAAATGAATGCTTGTGTTGCGTTAGTTTTTTGAATCCATACACTCTTTGTTTGTACTTAGTCCAAACAAATTCTCTTTTAACTCTTCTCATGCAGGTGGAAAATGTCATCAAACAGCTTGAGAAGATTTACCCGGATGATGGCTTGCTCCCAATATACCTTAATCCTCACACTGGGCACGCTTCACATGGAACAATTACATTTGGTGCTATGGGTGATAGGTAATATTTACTAGTAATTCTTTTCTTTAAGCATTTTCTCTGTCACCTATGTTGGTTCCTCTTCTTATTCTTTTGAATATTCTAGCATTACTTTGTCACTTTGTAGTCTGGTTCATCAGGTTCTTGTTTTATATATATTTTGTGCTTTTAGTGCTATAGAATAAGGTTTCAAACTTTTATTATTTGAGTGAGTGTGTCTCTCTGCGTGTATGTGAGATATGGGACTATGGAAACATTGTCAGAATGCGTACTAATCACTATTGAATGTGGTAAACATGAGATCATCTTCTGCTAATCATGTATACTGTGAATTTCAACAACACATGATCTGTGAGTGAATATATTGAGGTACTTATGCATGTATCTTGTAGTGAACCTTAGCCTCGTGCACATGAACCCATTTGGTGTTGCTCGTCAATGTTAAGGTTAACCACCCAACTTCTGTCAGTACACATTTCAAGGACCTTATACTACATGGAGATGAATTGTGGCATGACTAAGCATACTTGAAACGGAAGAATATATGGAAATAGTTATAAATATGTGGAAGTTTGGAAATACAAATGCATTTATATCTGTAGAAGTGCCTGAGCATTAAACTGCCAGCATGCACACACATACACAGGAGGGAGGGAGAGTGGGAGTATAATCTTTTATCAATGAGTTTCTTTAAGTCAGAATGCTTAGTGGTATTGCACAGTAACAGCGTGGTAGAGCATATCAGTGAGTTCCTTTTAAATAAGGTGGTTTAACTGATGGGAACATTGACACGGTGTATTTGATGTACAAGGACCATTCAGTGCGTACCTGTCTTTACTGTTAGGACAGTCGCTACCAGTTACAATTATTGAAATTATACAATCTTTTCCTTTTACTTTAAATATTTCAAAGTTGTACTTTTGATATGTTACTACTTTGTGCAAAAATGAAATAAAAATTCTTTTGCAATTGGGTGAAAAATTAATTCATTTTTCAGTATACATGAACGAATATAGTCCCTTCTCTTTGACTATATAATTCAAATGTAAAATAATAATTTGCATTCAAACAAATTTAAGTTAGCATGCCATACACAGAACATTTGAGATTTTGAATTTCTTATAATTCTGAAAGTTTTTAAATACAACTTTTAAAATTAAAAAATTATGTTTTATGTGAAATACATGTATTTTATTTTACCTGTCATCTCTTGGGGCACCCTTCTAATATAAGTGGTACACTCTTGCAACCTTGCCACTGGCAGTCTAGATGGAAGCACGAGCTCGTAACGGAGGTTTTGAAGTTGAGGCAATAGTTCTAAAGTGAAGCCAGCGGTCAAGTAAAGCCAGCCCATATACTTTAGATATCGCTGTAGAGACACATTGACACACGCATGCCCAAAAATATGCTAATCACGATGCAGATGAATTAGTAAGCACATGTGCACAACAGTTCTACAGCCTAAAGTGCTTCTCACCAGATGGATCTGACAGATATATTCTGTTGTTGGCAGCAAGAGAATCTCGGGCACTTTGGTCTTAACATTACTGATGAAGGAAGGCATTTTGTCAACACGTCACAACTACCCAAACAAAATTGGGCTAGATCATTGCCTAAACAAAATTGAGCTAGATCATTCCTTAATTTATTGTATTTTTTTATGCTTACATTACATGTATCTTTAGGAAAGCATTATCCACACTGTTTTACTTCATCAATTTATGGAATGTGCCATGTCTTGTAAGGTTTCCCTGTTCCCAGGCTGCTGGTTGATTAATGTAAGTTTTGACTTGCTCTTTGTTTTGGAAAAAGTAGGAAAAAAGAGTTCGATTTATGTGGTGGAGTAATACCCTTTTTTCTTTCTTCTTAGTGGATAGTGACGTCTTAACTTTTACATTCAAATTGGTGGTTACACTGTTTTAGTGTATTGCAGCTTCTATGAATATCTGCTTAAAGTTTGGGTACATGGGAATAAAACTGAAGCTGTTAGGCACTATAGGTAAATATTTTCTATTTGTTGTTTTTTCTTTTCATTTGTCACTTAATGTGTGCTTAATATGCGCTTATTTATCACTTATCATCTTGTTAACTGGCCTATTCTTTTGATTATAGGCAGATGTGGGAGACTTCGATGAAAGGGTTGCAGAGCTTGGTCAGGAAAACAACACCATCCTCTTTTTCATACCTCTGTGAGAAAAATGGTGGTTCACTATCAGATAAGGTGGTGATGTTTGATATTCTTACATTTAGGCACCTTTAACTGTTGATTACATTAATAGATATACCTGTAACCGGTGTTGTTTTCTTACACAGATGGACGAACTAGCATGCTTTGTTCCAGGAATGCTGGCCTTGGGTTCATCTGGTTATGATCCAGAAAATGCTGAGAAAATTATGTCACTTGCGAAAGAGGTGTGTCAGAATACTTTTTATTTAATCTTTAGGGTTCCTTGATGTATACATAGCACTTGTTACTGCTCAAGAATCCTAGCAAAATGAAACCTTTTCCCACACTAACTTGATGCTGTGTCATATTAGCATTCAACTCCAAAAAAGCAAGATCATGTTTATTCTTAAATACCGGTCAAAATAATTTGACCAGCAATCAGATAATTGTTGTTATTGTCTGATTCTAGTTTTTGTAATGAAGTTGGGTTATTTTTTTCATTTTGTTGTCTTGTTTCGGTCCAGCTTGCATGGACTTGTTACAACTTCTATCAAATCACCCCTACAAAATTGGCTGGAGAAAATTACTACTTTCATCCCGGACAGGTTTGTTATTTTCTTTTGTTTGGTTTTGCTATTGTTTCTGTTGATACTTACTGCGTCTATTTGCAAACTGTAGGATATGAGTGTTGGTACGTCATGGAACATATTACGGCCTGAGACTGTTGAATCATTGATGTACCTCTGGCGTCTCACTGGAAACAAGACATATCAAGAGTGGGGTTGGAACATCTTTCAAGCATTTGAAAAGAACTCCAGAATCGATTCAGGCTATGTTGGACTTAGAGACGTAATCGGTCTAACTTGTCCAATTTCATTTTAATTTGCTTTAGCCTTCTTCACATAATTTGAAGATCAGTATTTCTGGTTCTTTAATAAATGAGCACATGGTCTGCGTTTTTAAATCAATACAGGGATTTAAGTTGTTTAAGGGTGATTTCTTTCTCGTTTTTTCTTTCTGCAAATTTTGGTCAATCGAGTCCTATTAGAGAATCGTGTAAATATTAATCACATCTCTTCATTTTGATGTGCAGGTAAATACAGGAGTAAAAGACGATATGATGCAAAGCTTTTTCCTTGCGGAGACTCTCAAGTATCTCTATCTTCTGTTTTCACCTCCCTCTGTTGTCTCCTTTGATGAGTGGGTATTCAACACCGAAGCTCACCCGTTGAGAATTACTCCTCGCCTTAGTCAAGAAGATGTAGGCAACAAGCAATCAGTATCGAAAAAGAAGCCTCCTCCACGGTATTTGGGCAGGAAGGAGGGTCAGTCCATAGCTCATTAGGCACAATATTTAAATTTTGCAGCATTTTGCATCTCTTTTTTTATCTCTGTAATGGCCATATTCCTCTCACATCGTTAGTTCTGAAGCTGAAGGGTTCACAAAGCGCTTCAATGAGCGAACTATGCTGCTCATGATTGAAGGGTTGAAGGGAGAAAGGTATTTATTTCTAACTATGAAAATAGGAAAAGAAATTATCCTCTCCAGCTGACTCAGTTATAAAATTTCCTTCCGAACTTGTGAGAATGTTTAGCCAAATGATCACCTGTATTTTTGTTGGAGCAATATTGACACCCCGAAAGTAACTCTCTCTCTCTCTCTCTCTCTCTCTCTCTCTCTCTCTCTCTCTCTCTCTCTCTCTCTCTGTGTGTGTGTGTGTGTGTGTGAGATGTGCACGTACGCACACTCCAACTGTTGGTAGATCAATTCACGAGTGTAAGGCTACTTCAAGATATCTACATCATCTGCATCTTTTCGTTAGTGATTATTGATTGTCACTGCATGGACCTCGCCAATTTTATAGAGATGCACGTGGTTTGAGTTACACATCTTGATCACATACTACAGTAAACCCTGAATAATTGGAAACACCCAGCAATAGGATACTATCCTTGCCCGCGATCCATATGCCTACAGGATCCGAATAACCTGTTGGACCGATATATATATGTTTTCTGCCATAGCAAGTTAGATCCCTTGATAGGGAAGAGATCTTCACAACGGTCCAGCCTTTTCTGCCATTGTCCGAGTTCTCGTCCTTTGAAGGATGAAGGCTAAATGCTCCATACAAGTATCAAAATGGAATAAGAAATCAGTTATGGAAATACTTCAATTCTGCCTCCTTTTTTGGTCTATCAATTATGCCTACACATTTTGTGAGTCTCGGGCATTTTTTTCAACTGTCACAGTTATGTCCATATATTTCTTCCTTTGATATTTACACTCCCACCATATTGGCAGTAAAAGATGGTGTCATGGGGAAATACTTCAATTCTGCCTCCTTTTTTGGTGGTATGTTCTATGGAGACAAGTCAAAAAGTGATCTTATATTGGTAAGAATGAACATTTTTCACTATTGTTTAAAACGTTTTTATTGGATGAGGCTAAGAACAAAGTAATCAGTTATGGAAATGACTGAAATGTTGGAAATACCAACTTAGACTTCTTGTTTCTAGTGTTGCTCAAGAGTAGATTTTCATAATGCAGGGCGAATAACAGTACAACTTCAGTTTTGGGATGTATTTAATGACACTTTCTTCCTAAACAAATCTCGACGGTGTTTTACAGTGACATTTCAAAGCAGCGAAAGCTCTCCAAATGCTATATTTTGATGGGTTTCAAAGAGGAATTCATAGTCAGTGAAGATTCTGAGGGCAAACTTCACCAAGAACATTTACCCAAGCATGACGGGCGAGGAAAATGCCAGTGTTTAATCGATTTTAGCACGAATGCTCAATTGAACCAATATGCCCAACTTCATGAACTCCTTCAACTACTCTACTGAAGAAACCAATGTTGTCAGTAAAGGAAATCAAACCACTGTAACTCGTTGATTAGAATCTGATTGCTGTGGAAACATGCACAAGTCTGTATTGGCTGGATTGCTTTGCCTTCATTTATTTCTTGTAAATTTGATACTTCAATTTTTTTCTTTTAAATATTCAACTTCAATAAACTGATTTAGCTTTTTCTGTAAATTTTGATAATGATCCTCTCCAGGTACTGGTTCTGAAAATTTTCTATTATTTTACAATTATAGGTAGGTTTTGTAAATATGGCTTTTAATCTAATTCCAATCAATTTGGCCAATTTCATGTGGAAAATAATCCAGTCAAAAACCAAGACGACCCCAAAACATGTGATTACCCACTTGCCATCTACTTTATAGGTAGGCAAGTAAAAGTTTTCGTGGCCCCAAAGGGGCATTTCTCACTTGCTAGAAGGTTGACGTTTTGTAATTAGTTATTTGAGGAGGTTGGCTTTCTGATGTTAGGTTAGGAGCTCAATATGCTGAACATATCTGCACACAGGCATTCACAGACCCAGCTTTCATCTCTCAGAGAGAGAGACAGAGAGAGAGAGTAAAATATAGCCCAAAACACCTGGACATGAACGTTTGCTTGTACTAAATAAGAAGCTGTGCGAATCACACGAATAGCTTACTTAGAAGTATATTAACATATGTTCATAACTTTATAAATGGCATAAGATGCTGGAGAAAATTAGGAATTGGTCTGATAAAGCTATCGGCAAGTCAAATATCATTCATCCCCATACATGCATATCAGTTAGCAGATCAAAAGAGGGGCATATTGATCCAAAATTTATATGCCAATGTCGATATTCACTGAAGGTGGCTAGTTGGAGAACTTTTGAACATTTCTATATAGAGATATAAATACGAGCATAGTTGAATGCCATTTCATATTCTTTTTTAAATATTTAACATGATTGAAAATTTTGCTCTAATGGCACCATAAATTATTCAAATAGCATACCACGATGAATTTTCATAATCAATTGGTTTTGCTGCTAAACTATCAAGTGACCTGTTCGTTGTTAACATTTGAGCACAGCAAACATTTACCGACGATCGTTATGTAACTTTTTGTCCGTCTTTTGTAAGTTCCACTATCTAATATTCTTTGATGTTTAGGCTTGATGCAGGAATTGCCCTACTTCTGTAAACCGTCAGATCTAATGGTAGTGGTTCCAGCTAGCTTGGATCTAGAGCTAGCTTGTACCTTTAACTCTTCATCTGCCATTTCGTCAATCAATATATAAAAGTGGCCGAATGAAATAAAGGATCCATTGATGTTGAGACATGACGCAGGAATTAGGGAAAGTAAATGATAAAAGTGATCAGCATCCTCTCAGACTCGGACTGTCCATGAGTAGTATTGGGTTGCGTGTTCATAGAGGAGACAACAACAGCAAAGCCAACAAAAAGGAAGGCATAAAGCTCTTTCTCTCTGCTGTAGTACGACCATAATAGCGTGTATAAATTCATTGATTTGGAAACTGAGATGTCATCATATATGCCGCTTCCTTGGTCTTTCATTCTTGTTTCCATGCAAAAAGAGAAACATTCTCTTTGGGAATATAAAAAATACAATCTTTATTGCTGATCCATGATTGATATTAGGGCGTAACTAGATTGGATTAGCTAGCCAAACGGTTTAAATATCGAAGTATGAGTGTGACAAAAAAAACAATGAGTTTATGATTTTAGACTTTAAAAAGTGGAGCACCAAGAGCATTAGCTCAACTTCAGGGCACTCTAGGGCTGTTGCTTCTGGTGGGGAGTTCGACTCCCAGAGGGTGCATTTGTGGGTGTGTGTTAGGCTTCGGCCTCCTCTTGTAACCAAAAAAAAAAAGCGTGGATTGTGTTTGGGTTGTAAAATAGCTGGTCCTGCGCTCGTCTAAAATCGAATTGATTTATAAACTTGGATGATTCTTCAAAAACACACGTAGCAAAATCAACCTAACCTGTTTCGTATCTGACCCGGAATTGAAACTAGGCCTATATTTTGGAAAATAACTGCAAAAATAATAAGCGCGAATCTTGGTTTTAATGTGTGAACATGTGAAAGTATGAATTTATCTCTCATTTCGATTTTATGGATTCACAGTTTACTTTGGAAGTTGATATTTGTCGCTATTGCATATCATGAAAAAACATTTTCTATTTCAGTTCTCTTCAAATTGAACAGTTGTAAACCTATTATGAACTTGATCAAATACACAACCCTAGTTATACCTAAACGGAGTAGAAAGTGAGCTGCAATGGATTAGATTTGGCCTAAAACACTTAAAATAAGTCCAAATGCATTTTGTTTTGATTGTAATAACAATTTCTTTAAACCAGAAGGACAGATGCATTTAAACTTGGCCGTTTTGTACAGTTCCTATTGACGGATATGGGTCTACAAAATCTTTTATCTATACAATCCCGAAGTGATGAGGTTCGGATCTGAAATCGGGTCTATCTAGAATTGAGTTGCCCTTTTAGGCTTCCTTCTTACTCCATACCTCATACTTTAAAATTATTTCTAATGTTAGTTGATAGGATGAGTTCGAGATGAACAAATACAAAACCCATTCAACCTAATGGTCCAATTGAATTAAGTTGCCGTTATAGGCTTTTTGGTACTAAAAAATATACCCATTGTCATCATTGAAAGAGCTTTAGAGAATTGGAGGCCCAATGCAAGATATGATTTACGGCCGATTTCTTGAGCTGCGGGCAAGAAAGGCCAAAGATGTAAGTTCTGGTTATAGGGATGCTTTTTATTACTTTATGGTAATCGAGAAATTTATTGTTGATCTTCACGATGTGGGAAAAGGCACGAGTGCCACAAAGCCCCCCCTCCCTCTCTCTCTCTCTCTCACACACACACACACACTCACACACTCACACACAGAGATGTGGGTGTTTGCCTATGTGCAGGATGTGTGGGCTTGCACGGGCAGGGAGAATCAATGTCGGTTTAGCTTGAAAAGGTGAGCCGGTCGAGAGGAAGAAAACATGATGAATTGATATTTGTCTGGGCAGAAGGCATGCGCTCTTGAAGAGAAGCTCCTTCTTCCCCATTCATTCCCTTCCCAACTATCCATGCAATACCTTTGGCCTCTTTTCCTTTGGCGTTTTCCTGCATGTTTCCATTCCTTTGTCAATCAATAGCTCTCTCTCTCTCACACACACACGCACACGCACACACACCGATTATCTACACATTTACGTATATATGAACTACGAACAAACAACTATGAATACACGGTACAGCAAGCCTTCTCTATTATTTGATTTTTCTATGAACTTGACTGGAAAATAAGCAGTACATACACAAGCTCCACACCGCTCCCCTCTTTTTTATTTATATATGCATTGTGTGTGTGTGTGTGAGTACAGTAAGCTACAACAACTAATACGTCTCTCTATCTCAACCATTATTAGCAGTTAGCTGTTTTAGTGTGCTCTTTTAACTCGTTTACTTTTTGCGTTTAGAAAAAGTGCAGCAAATATTGTATATGCTAAAGTCCCAGCTTACTGATTGCAGTTTCTTTAAAGAAAATACATTGTGTTTTATTTAAAGTTTTGGAAGAGAGGTGGTATTGAGATTAGGTGTTTCGTGGAACACTTGGATCAATGTTCATGTGAGATGTGGACAAGTATATGCGTAGGGAAGTTGGCTTATACCCAATAAATATGGTGTTAGATCGGTATCTACAATGCAAAATATTGGACTTCATTGTAATAAATACAGTAAAGCTTATAATTTAATTTATAATGATTGAATATAATATAAAATTTAATATAAGCCACCTTATATATATATATATATATATATATATATATATATATATATATATATATAGAAAGTGCGAGTCATAAATGGATAATATTTTTTGATGCATAATTTAACATAAACATTTTCATCATTCAATCTCTAAGATGAGATGAATTACTTTACATTTAATGTACATGTAAAATATAAAAATATTTTTAAATCAAATCTAGATGTGTTGATTTCAAAAGATTAAATGATAGAAACAATATATATATATATATATATAGATATAGATAGATAGATAGATAGATAGAGAGAGAGAGAGAGAGAGAGAGAGTACTGCACTTTGATTTCTTATCTTTATGTTCCAGTTCAACGTAAAAAAGAAAAGCTGCACACGTAATTATGCAAGAATTACACCAACTTTTATCAGACTGAACTTTACCACTTTTATGCAACTTTTACTCTTTAGTCTTCTACTGCTGTCGTCCAGCTTTATTCGTAGGAGGGAATATTTGAGAGTACCCTCTAGCATCATTAAAACTTACAAAAGTCATATTAATACATCCATTCTTTTGCTATTGTCAGGAAGGCAGCCCCAGATGCACCAGCAAGAGAAAGCATCATCTATTAAAAAAGTATTTAGTAAAGAACAATCAGAAATTTTATCTGAAGATTTTTTCGAGGTACACAAAGAAGGACAAGACAAGAGGAGGGTACTTAGGGATCATCATAGGAAGGCCAACTCTCTTTTTCTCTTTAATAATAATAATAATAATAATAATAATGTGTGTTGTCTGATGTCTTGTATTGCATGCATGCCTTTTCTCACCTTTTCCCCATCTTTTCCTTTTCACAATTCTTTTCCGTTTTTACATTCTTTTGGAATTTATTGCATTCATGGATAGGACGACATAGTTGGTGATAAATTGCGTGAAGTAAAAGGCAAGAAAGGGACCTCTATCCGTACCATGAGACCTGACTCAAACAGTATGAACACTTACATTTATATGGTGGGGCTTGTGAGTTTCAACTGTAATTCATTTTTAAGTGATTGGTTTTCCTGTTCCAATCAGTTAGGAAGGCTGAAAGTGGAGTCACCAAGTTTAATAACGTGAACAAATGCATTTCTATTCTCTATGATAAGAAATATCATTCAAATTAAGATAAATATTATAAGTAATATCATAGTTAATTGATCATGAACGCTTTAAAAGAGACGAATGAAGACCCAGTAAGTGTTGTAAGAAAGGTAATGCTAATAAGGCCCGAGATGGAGCACACTACCACCAAGAACCTTTGTAGCTGAAGTAACTTATTCTGGGCAAAGCCTTCCATGTTTTAGTATTCGAACAATTGAAAGATTCAATGAGTTATTACCCGCTAGCTTCAATTGGTGCATACATATTCTTTAAAAGAAGAAAGTCGTTTGAATCAAAATAGAAGTTATCGGAAGTAAGATCACAGTTCATTGATCGTGAATACTTTAAAAGAGACAAACGTAGACCTCAAAAATGTTACAAGAAAAATGAACTTGTTTGTTTATTTAAAATGTTAATAATCGAGCAGAATGATACAATGGTAATTGAAAACCTATATAACTGACCATACTTACTGTACAAGAAGCCTTGTTTTCTCTTGATGTACAATGGGGAGGCGAAATCCAGATGCACACCCCGGCTATCAAACTCAAGCACGCTTAACTTTGGAGTCTGATGCTGGTATGGTTGCACTCTTGGTTTTGGTTTTACTACCTAAATGAAATCTACATGCACTGTTACTCATCAATATTACCGGCGGTTAACATTTATACCATGTATATGTGCGGTACACCATAATGTGAGAGACCTTTTCTAAAGTACAAAAATCATCTTTGCAGGATCGATCATTAATTACCATGATCAACTTGTTAAGGAAGCCTGTTCTCTCGTAAAAAGGGAAAGGAAGAGAAAGTTGAGAATCGACTCTTTCCATTACTTTTAGAATAATACAGTAACTAGAGTTCACACTAAAGCAATCTCTTGTAGATTTACTGTCTGATCTGAACTAAGCTCAACTTTCTTTCACACATAAATAGACATTTAGCCACTACCGGGCATAACATGGAACTCCCGGTTAAGGTGCTGCCCACATAATGAGCTGGCCTTTTTCCTTTTCTTGGGTGAGATGAATGTAAAAGATATTTTATACGAACATCCTATTCATATCATATCATATCATCTCTCTCTCTCTCTCTCTCTCTCTCTCTCTCTCTCTCTCTCTCTCTCTCTCTCTATATATATATATATATATATATATATATATATATATATGTGTGTGTGTGTGTGTGTGTGTGTGTGTGTCGTGTGTGTGCGTGCAAATATGTATGAAGAGGGGGAGGGTTTATTATGTACCAGTGAGCAATTCATTCTAGAAAGATTCATAATTTTGGTAAAGATAAGTTCTATCAATAAACTGATCCAAAATTGCACTTAGGGCGTCATCCCACCTGGCAGGGCTCTGGACTCTCGAGGTCAGGGCGGTGAATTCGATTCCTGGGACATGCATACCTGGCTCCAGTGTCCTGTTGTAACAAAAAAAACTGATCCAAACTAATAGCATTTAATTAATATATAGTTAATGCCATTGTGATATAAGATAGTTTCATCTCACAATAATATCACTTGATTAATGTTTTGCATCAAGGCCAGCTAAAAGCTACCCTTTACGTTGTTCTTTAATGTACTTAAAAATAGGTTCATTATTGAAAATTTATAAATTTTAAACCGTCCGTTTCTTCATGAATCATGAGCAGAAGATTATTTATCATCTTAAACGAAAATATATTATGTATTATTCCTTCTAAAACTTTCTAACATGCTAACTAGATCATGTAAGCAGACATAGAAAGTATGGATCTGCTGTTGTATAATCAGATTCCTCAAGCCTTTCTATCTCTATACGATCTCAAGGAGTGATTCGGGGCTAATAAGAGAGGGAAAGGGCTGACAGGAGGAGAAAATACATTAAGCTTGTATGACAGACCAAAATGGTAGATTATCTAAAGCTCGCATGCATACACAAACACAAATACAAACACATGGAGAGAGAGAGAGAGAGAGAGAGAGCATAATGCAGGGCAAGGTAAGGGTTTATTGATAAATTATGTTAGGCCATGGCGCTTTAAACAGTCAAACACGGTCAAAAATGCCAAAAGTTTTATGGGCTTTACTTTCATCTTATCTTTGACCAATGTCCATTAAATGTCACCCTCCAAAGACCAAAGGAAGACGTACAGTAGAAAGAGGAAAAAAAGGGAAAAAAGCAGTAAAAATTGAAAAGGAAAAGAAAAAGGGAAGATGAAGCTATCATTTGGGCTTGCGTATGCTTCGGACGTCGATGGCAAAAGCATTTATTTCTTAAAGGAGTCATCATGTTTTTTCACCGTTTTCACGAGAAATGCAAAAGCTACCACCAGGTGGTCGCCATTTTGGCGACCTCTCCAAGAGCATGGCCCACTCCCCTAGCAGAAGGCTAGCATGAAACGAAAGAATTTCACTTAACTGGATTGGCGTGATGGTGACTGTGGGCCCATAACCTCTCCACTAAGCCCCTACTTATTGGGGGTCGCCGAAAGGGAGACCTCCCTCCAAGCCCCTGCAGCAAAAACTAAACGTCATACCTTACAGATGGGTTCCAATGCAGTTTGTTTTTTCTCTTACCTTTTCTCATTGATAAGTTTCATTAAACTTTAAATGTTACGCACTTACATGCAGGCCATGGCTTCCATCTTCTCTTGGGGATTTTCATCTTTCATCCAACCCTAAGTACCTCACTCTTAAGATAGGACCCCTGTACGAAAGAAGAGAGGATAGACCTCTCTCTCTCTCTCTCTGCACACACATTTGCTCGGGAGCTACCAGTGTGGCTTCATGTGTACATGCTTGTGCATGTCTTTCTCCGGCATTCAATGAAAGTTTAGAGATCTTGTCTCTATTTCCGAAGCCAACCACAATGGTGGTTCACACCAATTATCAATTTCTGATGAGTTGCAGAATGAACTATTAAGCTCTATAAACTGATTGCCTTTGGCTTGTTCCTGATTCAGATGCGGGTCTGAATCCGTGGAGCCTTGCATCCTTACGGAAGAGGAACCAAAAAGAGGCTGAGACGTCAATGATTCCTGCAGTGTGAACTACTTTTCTAACTTTTGGTCCCTTCCAGAGATGACGATCCAAAGGTTTTATTCTTCAAAAGACAAAATGCGAATCCCAATAAAGACCAAAGGAATGCGTTTCTTGTATGTTGAGCAAGGCAAGCAACTTTAAGAATCCCATTTTCCCCCTTCTTTCCGTGGGGAAGATGGGGGCATTAACCCACTGCATATGTGAGATAAGCTCTGCATCTGGGCCTACAATCTATTCAGACCTCATCTGCACCAGGAAATCTGCAGTAGTAAGCCAAGTTTTGTCTTCATGAATTCAATTGAGACTCTGGTCTGCTAGCCGGTGCGCACATTTGTTGCCTTCTCTGAGTTGAACCAAGCTGAGCAGGACATGTTCATATTCATGTCATATGGTTTAATGAACCGAACACCAATGAGTTACGATGAGCTGAAACTAGCGGACTTTGGGTAGTTCAGTTGATTTACCAGCCCTACTCTAGACCCCTCATCTTTTGGCATTGATCTTATCTATATCTGTCTATCTGTTTGTGTATTCACAAACACGTGCACACACAAATATATATAAGAGCGAGAGTTACTAGACTCTGGTTCATGTGAGACAATTTATGCTAATTGGGCCGTCCGATTGCATAGATGAATGATTTAAATTAAAAAATGAAAAGACTAACGTTGATTTTTATAAAAAGCAATAGCTACAAGAGTACATCATCTACCTTTTCATTTTCTGTTTTTTTGTTCTAGGTCATCCAGTCATCCAAACCATAAGTCTGGATTGACATTATGGTTTAATATGAGTGAGAATTTAGCAACTCTCTCTCTCTCTCTCTCTCTCTCTCTATATATATATATATATATATATATATATATATATATACATATACGTGTATGTATATCTGGGTGTGTGTGCGCACACGTGTTAAACTCACCTTCAAAATACAAAAGTACCTAATTTAAATTAAATATCAATATGAAATCACTTATTATTCCAATAAGCAATCTTGATGATCGAAAGTGATCGTAAAATTAACATAATGTAGCTTTTCGTACTTAAACTTTTCACCATGGGCTGCTTGTAATTGACTAGCAAAAGTTAATGGTGCACAAGTGATCCTACCTGTTTTGCCTTGTAATATGTTTGTAATTGTGGACAATTAAGTGTTTCATAGGTAAATTACACTTATGGGGAGACTATATTACCGATAATTATCCACTTTATGTCGGATAAAGTTTTGTCCCACAATGGGGATAAAGTTTTGTGGATGTAATTTACGTGTAATTACATGATCACTTTACACTTAGGACAATGGGGATAAAGTTTTGTAATTTTACATAAAGTGAATAACATAGTGTTTCATAGTGCAACATAAAGTGAAAATTATCGGCATTCAAGGTAAATTGTAAAAAGAGTTGGAGACTATATTCAAATTCATTAATATCTTTTACAATCATGGACCAATTTTGCCCCACAATGTTTTGCCTAATTGAATTCATAATAACAACAGTCACACACACACACGCGAGCACACAAACACACATGCAGGCGTGCATTACATACACAGACTACATGCTTTCCTTGAATTGATGTGAATCTCACTTTTCAGTATATTTTGTCACATAACCAATTATTTAAATCAATTAAACTTAGGTTTTACATTTAATGGGTTGAATCAAACGGCATTATGCACGTCTTTGCCAGGAACTTGGTTTTAGTGAATTCAAGGAAAATCCACTCTTTCACCCTCGGGTCACGTCGACGTTTCCACGAACCTACTCAGATAGATTAAACCTTTAGTATGGTAAGAAAATCAAATGGTGGAGATAGCTTTACGGAGCTGTATTCCTAAAATTACAATCTTGAAAGCTGCTGTCGCATACTATTCACGGCCAGCATGCTAACTAATTTCAGCCTTCCAAAAGCCACCATGTTCTACTTTCTTTTTTGTTCTCAGGAAAGTATCCTTCTTTGTTCATTTGCCTATGAACTTTTCCAAACAACAACAAACTCTTGAGCTCCTATTTTTCGACATCATTAATAGTCCTCAGCCTATTTAAAGAATAATACAAACAGACTGCTAAATATCCTGCATGGTTCTTAGGTTCTAGGTTGATATATATTTATGTACCTGTGCGTGTGTACCTGAATTTCAAAGAGCATTCACGTGAAAAAGATGGAATATGACATTATTGGATAAAACGAGATTTTTATAGGATTGTTTTAAAACTAGCATAAAGGTTAATAAAAAAACTTTGACGGGAAATTGACATGAAATGTGGGGCTTTCTTTTGATTTTCAACTCCACCTTGGTCTTTCTTGTCACACTCACAGATAGTTACTGCAAGTCATATCATCCTTGTACGATAAATTCATGCTATTAAGCTAAAGGGTACCTTTCACATTATGGGCTGTGATGTTGTCTTTCTAGATAGACTTTATCCTTGTATTTAGAACTGTATTTTAGTTCTCAAAGATTGTCATTTTCTTGTTCTTGAGAATAAAGGAACTCGACGTTGCTGTAAAATTGGATAAGAAATAACAGACACACACACACACGCATACATACATATATGAGTGATGCATTTATTCAATATGGACAAACTGATATAAGTCTAAGTCCACTGAGATGATTTCTCTGCTACAACAAGGAAGCTATTCATCTCCAAGGCGTCTTACAGTTGAGACAGACCTTTTTTGGTGTTTCCGGAATGCTATAAATTGGCTTGTCTCAACCTCTCGGGTCTATCTATATATGTATACTGCATGCGTGTGCAGAACAGCTCGGTTCAGTGTACAAGACCAAGTATTAAATCTCTACTGCACATCTCACAGAGGAACCATGCTTAGCACTTGAGAACCGTTGGCAGTGGGCTCGTGAGAACACGATCTGCGGTGGGGATTGAATACCAGCGGCTTGGTTAAGATCGCTACTCAAAGTTTTTAATATATAGATATATAAATGTCGTTAGATTTATAAAAAAATAACGTAAGTGAAACTTCTTCTACCTGCTGACAAACAGGTCCCTCGTTTCCTATAGATAAAAGATTAAAAGGAATATCCTCCGAAAAAATCAACGTAAAGTGGCATCTCAGCTTTCGCACTTGTAAATGAAAGAGAAATTTACTTAATTACAACGGTAGCCGGCATGACCTGATCTTACTCGGTAAGAGTATGAGATTATCCGTTTCTTAATGAACATTTCAAATTACAAAAGCGCCATTTTTACATAATGATCCTTATTATGAGTGACCGATATTGAAGTTTCATGTAGAGAACTTGAACTACTAGAAAAGAATCTAGCGACTGAATGAAAGCTCACGGTGATAATCCCTTACACGTAATCCCGTTTAGGAAAATCTGCGCGATTTAGCTGGTGTGATTCAATTTAGCACGGCATTTTCATATACTGATGCACACTCAGTAATGGCACATTCTGCTTTGCACCTTGTTCACCAATCTAGGCGATATTACTTAAATCCTTCGTCTTATCCATTATTTTGATGCCAATAAAGGGAATGCATATTAGAATCTTTATATTATCACGACATTAATTATAAAGAACAATTTTTTAGCCTTTCACGTTTCCTGGTTTTACAAAACTTTCGAACTATTATTAATTTCTTATATTTCATATCTAAAATTTGTTACGTCACCTTTAGCTGATTTGCCTGGGAGGAACAAAATGTTTAATGGGCTAATCATCAGAAATTATATCTGTGAGCGCGCCCGTGTTTTTCTAGAGAGAGAGAGAGAGAGGACACCTCAATTCATGTACATTGTGGGAATTAAAACAAAGGACAGGAATAGGAAGAGTAAAAAGAGCAAAGAATGGGTAGGATAGCAGACAGAGGGTTGCTTTTGAAGTTCTTGAAGAATAAACTTTAGGCAGCTAATGTCGGGTTCCCTCCTGGTCTACGAGGAATTGGCGTGGGGAAGTACGAGTGACGAAACATAAAGAAAAGCGCTCCTTTGCTTTTCCGTCGCATTCTTTTCTCTCTCTTTTCTATATCAGACATCATATTCCTCTCACAAACAAATATTAAATGTACTTGTATGGCAACCCTGTGCTAAAATTCTTCCTAAAACCAAAAGGAGAGAGAGAGAGAGATTCTTATTAATATTTGAATCGTGGGTCCGCCTTGTGATGCCTGCATGGGTCTATGTGGCAATTGTTATTTCTTAAAGAAGCTATCCAAAGCGTCGTCTCCATCTGCTTTGATATACAAAGCAAATAAAGAGAAAAGATGGAGAAAAAACAAAGAACAGTGAAGCGAAGACATTCAAGAATGAGTACTAAGAAGCTGCGGAAGGTGGCCTTTCTGGCGTCTCTCACCTGTTCTCTATAGGAAGCATATATTGATCATGTTTAATATAGGTTCCACCTGTCATCTTCGAGTCCTTAGACTCAATTTTAATGGCAACGCTGCTACTAAACAATAGTAGTTTGTGTTGTTGGTAAAAGTTTCATGAATACGATCATTAATGTTAGAGTTGAGTATGACTCACGAGAAGTATCGACTATCTTCAAAGAAGGTTGGGTTGCCTAAATGCTCGATACGGTGGTGCTGCTGCTATTGATCCTCTGAGAAGAAGAGCAGTTGAAAGATTTAAGGAATTTTAAGGAGTTAAGGGGATTGAGGAGTGAAAGGCATGCGTGCAGGGGCGTGCACTGTGCAACAGAGCCTCGGCGCAGACGCTGCCGGAGCCATAAAGCAAGCAGTGGCTTTAGCAAGGAGACGAGGCCATGCCCAAGTCACCCCTCTTCACGTTGCAGCCACACTGCTCACTTCAAGATCAAGCCTTTTCAGGAGAGCCTGCATGAAATCACAGCCACACCCTACGTCTCATCCTCTTCAATGCAGGGCCCTGGAGCTCTGTTGCAACGTTGCACTCAACCGTCTTCCTTCAACAGCAGGGCCTCTCTTGCAATCCCAGCCCTGTCTCTCTAATGCTTTGGTTGCAGCTCTCAAGAGAGCTCAAGCTCATCAAAGACGAGGCTGCCTTGATCACCAACAACAGCAGCAGCCCCTTTTAGCCATCAAAGTTGAGCTTGATCAGCTGATTATATCGATTCTTGATGATCCAAGTGTCAGCAGAGTCATGAGAGAGGCAGGGTTGTCAAGTACTTTAGTCAAAAACAATCTGGAGAACACCGTCTCTTTCCTCAGTTCGTATACTTCTGCTGACGGTAAAGAGGTCTTTCCTTTGGGTTCAAGCCACAATGAATGGACTACCAATTGGGCTAACCTTGTTTCTCTTAACACTTTGAGGCAAAACCCTCCTTTCTTGATTTCTGAAAGCCCATTTATGAACTCTTCCATCCTTGCTCCTAATTGGAAGATTTCTACGTTTGAGAAAGAAGATCTGAGGATGGTTGTTGATGTTTTGTTATTAAGGAGAAAAAGAAACATAGTTCTCGTTGGGGACTCGGTATCTAGCACAGAGGGCCTTGTTTCTGAACTGAAGCGCAGGATAGAAACAGGAGATGTTCCTGAAGATTTGAGATCAGTGAAGTTCTTAGCAGTCGAGTTTTCGGCTCTTTCAATCAGAATTATGAAGAAAGAAGATGTCGAGTCGCGGGTTTTTGATCTAAGAAGAGTTGTTCAGAATTTTGGAATGTGTGGACTCATCATCTATGCAGGAAATTTGAAATGGGTGGTGGAGTTTTTGGAAAAAGATGCAGTTTATAGAGATTATAATCCAGCTGAGCATTTAATTACAGAAATTGCCAGGTTGCTATCTGAATTTAGCCACCAAAGTAGGTTATGGTTTTTGGGCACTGCAAATACTCAGACTTACATGAGCTGCCAAATGAGGCAACCTTCGCTGGAGAGCCAGTGGACTCTTCAAGCTGTTCCAATTCCTTCACGTAGCCCATCATTGAGCCTGCATTCAGCCAGGTAATTTTCAGCCAATATACATTTAAAATTTTCTTTTATTTTTGTAATTATTCAGAAGAACCTTAATTTCATTTTCTGCATTCTGCTAAATGATTTTAAGCAAGTCATTTACAGTTTAGTTCTGTAATGTTGGCCATATTTCTAGGAATTTCCTACCCTAAGATAGTAGTAATTTTAATCTTTTCGTTTCTTATATTCACTGTAAGACAACAAAGCATACCTCCAGGGCTGTGCCAATGATGACCTTCATTTAGTTTAAGCTCTGATTATTTCCAAAAGCTTTCCAGTTTCCGATAAAATAGTCTTCACTAGATCAATGGTAGATTCTTCTGTCTTAGTGGTGATGACCGGAATTCCACTACAGCATTTTTGAACTCTGAAAGTCTTTTCTTTTCTCGCACTCACGTCGCTTCCCACAACATGCATTAAATTATGCTTCTCATAAAAAGGAGAACAAAGGAAAAGAGAGACCCATCATTAGGAAGTTAAAAAATCTGAGTCTAGAACAACAAAAAATGGGAGCAATAAAATAATAGACTGAAAACATTTAAGAATCTGATATGGAAGATCTGGGCTTGCAGAAAGCTTTCTACTAAAGACTTACATGCCTTCCTTTTCCTCCTTTTTAAAAATGTTAATGCAGTGGCCTGGATTCGGTAACAAGGGACAGTCATGCACAACAATCTCTGCATCAATCGGAGATATCGAAATCAGCTTTCATCAAGGACGATGAATATGATAAACTCATCTTATGCTTAGAGTGTGCTTCCAGTTATGAAAAGGAAGCCAGGATTCTCTTGAAAGACGAGCAGCAACATAGTTACAACAAAACAGAAAATTGCTCCTCCGATTTTCCTTACTGGTTAAGACCATATAAAACTGGCAGTAACAAGGTAGATTATTTTATGCATTCATTTAATTTCCCCTCCTGTTGCTTTAAGTATATAATTTAAGCCCTGTAAATACCTACACTGCTCATGTCTGCAAATTTAAGCAGGGTGGATCGTGCCGAGAGCTAGTAGAGCTAAAGAGAAAATGGAGCAGACTATGTCAAAGTTTAAACCATTCATTACAGACTCAGCTACAGAGGAAACCAGGAGAAGTTTGGTTCGACTATATGAGTTCTGGAGAAAGCACTAGTAAGAACAATGGCACGGTATCGGCGACATCGAGCTTCGGTTCAACATTTCCGTGGAGGTGTAACAGCTCTCCCAATTGTATAAACAAGGTCAAAGAAGGCTCTGCTGAAGTTAAGACTACTCTTGCACTTGGTATAGGCATTGAAGGACGACATGAGCCGGCAATTCCTAATGGTTTCAAAGATGGCGATTTTCACAATAACAAGAAGGCATTCTTGCCGTGCAATTGGGTCGCCGAAAGTAGTACAAGAAAGGCTGCGTCTAGCAAAGACTTATGTAAGGAATTGCTGGAGAACATTCCTTGGCAATCCAAAATCATACCTTGCATAGCAAAAGCTATTTCAGAACCAAAACACATATGGTTTCTCCTAACTGGCTCCGATTGGATTGGAAAAAGAAGGCTAGCAATGACAGTTGCCAATTCCATGTTTGGGTCTTTAGACAAGATTTATTTAACCATGAATGCAGGAGAAGCGTCTGTGGAGAAAATCATAGGATATCTAAAATCCAACCCCCATGGCTTGATTTTCATTGAAGACATCGATCACGCCAAAGAATCCTTTCTGGAGACGATCAGAAATGCCATAGTCGATGGAAAACTCCATGACTTAAATGGCCAGGAATTGGTCCTAACAAGTAGCATAATTATATTAACAAGTGGTAGTTCATCTGCCAATCTACAAAAACAGAAAACAGGTGTAATTCAAATGAAACTGCAAGTCAGCAACAACCATACCGATGACCGAGAGGGAAATGAAATGAGAAAGAGAAACTTTGAGACTCTTGATTCAGAAACAAGTGAAGGCAGCAGAAAAAAGCAATGCTTGAGCTTACTGGACCTCAACAAGTTGGCGCAAGAAGAAAATGAGGAAGAACATGGTACAGACAAGTCTGTTGCCATCATTCGCAGTGACTTGGCTCAAGAAACACAGCATTCGAACATGGAGGACAATATCTCTGTATCTAATTTGTTCCTGAGTAAGATTAGCCAACATTTCACTCTAGACCTCCCTCTGGACTCGAACTGGATTTCAGAGTATTTCCTTGTGAAGTTGAGGCGTGGATTCACAGAAGTTCTTGAAAATAGAAGATGGCAATTCCAAATTGAGAAAGATGTCCTTGAGGAACTGGTCTGTGCTTCATGTTTATTCCCCAATTGTTTGGTGGAAGATTGGATAAAGAATGTATTTGAAAAGAACATGGAAATCATAAAAAAGATAGGGAAGGAAGAAAGTATTAAGGTGAAACTGTGCCTTCAGCCTGCAAAAGAGAAAGTGCTGGAATGTGGGTATCAAGGTTCACCTCTTCCAAAGAGAGTAGAGGTTGTCTTTGACTACCAGAAAGACTACAAACTCAGTATGAATGATGTGGATAATTGAAAAGCAAGTAAAACCGTGTCTAGTAGTGTGTAAATAGGTCCGGGTTAAGAGTCTTTTGTTTGGCGGAGAGGGGATTGGCTGATGTAGCCTCCACAAATGAAATCACAAAAGACATTGCCTTTTCATCTTTTGCTGCTGTATCATTGTAAATTTCCTTCGAGACTTCCCTCTCTTTCTCTCTCTCTCTCTCTCTCTCTCTCTCTCTCTCTCTCTCTCTCTCTCTCTCTGTGATTTCATGCTTATGAGAATTACAATCAAATATTTTTGAATTATTAATGTGTTCTTATGCCGATGAACCTTAAAAAAGAATGATATCAATACATGCACTTCCGTCAGTAACCATGCACTTTGGGTATTGCTTTCATGATTTGTATTTTAATCAACAATGACAATAGCAACAAGAATGGTCCTGATCATGGTCAACAGAGTTGATAAATTTCGCTGACTTGGATCACGAGTAAGAAAATGTTATTTGAGGCTGCATCAGATGAACGTATATGCATGGTACGTTGTCGTCCTCATAGAGCCCATACTATTAAAAATGTTGAAACCCCTAGAAACTATGCTTGTGGCTACTGCTGGTTCATTTCCTAGTACAGATGGGACCATTGCATACTTCACTAGAAATTTAATCCCTATCAGCGAGTCATCGATCCTGTTTGTATTCAACGAAGACAACACAAGACTCTGCACTGGGGTGCCAGTACTAGATCCGGAAATGGGTCCTATCGTGTCTACTACCATGAGAAAACCATGCAATGATCATGCATGAAGAATGTAAACCGTGGTATAATCGATGCAAATTAATGTTTTAAATTGGTTTCCATAGAAATTTTACATTTTCTGAACAGGGATTCAAGTATGAGCAAGGTTTAGTTTGCATAGTGATACACCATATCCATCGCTATATAATAATAACTGAATTTTGCATATCTAAACTGGATGGCTCTACTACATGTCGCAAAATCCTGGTAAATCAGCACCCCAATTAATGTGTAATTAGAAGGTAGCGCGCTTGAATCATGTCACCTGTAGAAACCAATATCACCAACTTGCAAATACAAGTTCGAATATCGGTCTAGGCATTCATTTATCCCTTGATTCTCAGGCCCATGCATAAACTCCACGTTTTAGTTCTAGTGAATGTCTTAGCCAGTCAGAGATAAGCAGGGGTGTACAGGGCTGCATGGGCAGCCTCATTCATTCACCGCCCTCCAAATTTTCCTTCAGGTGCTCGGTAACATTATAATTGAAGGCGTATTTTAGGCAATCAATTGCCTAAATTTCCTTTATGAATTAGGTTAAAGAATAATATGCTATCAACGTTCAGAAAGGCTCCACTAGAAATCCACTTCCTTACGCACTCAGGGTGTTAGTCCCCCTGACAGGGCTCTCGGGTTGCGCTGTAGACTACAAGTTCGACTCTCAAGGTGTGCATACCTCGTTTGTGATAAAAAAAGAAAAAAGAACAAGAAATCCCCTTTCTTACAAATTTCATTGTAAATCAAGACTACAATGATGTAATGATCTGCCAAACCCAGAAAAATATAGTGCAACCGGTAGGAGAAATCATTGCGTTCCCCTAGGACTGATGAAAGAACTTCTCCCTTAGGTGTGGGTCCGTATTCTATAGCAATTTCAACTACACACGCATATATAAATATAAATATAAATAAATATATATATATATAAAGAGAGAGAGAGAAATTAATAAATGTACGCATCTGTCCGTCTATGTTCAAATCAACTTAAGATTCTATCCTATAAACAATTGAAATTTGAATTTTAAAAAATACAATTATACTTTTCATATTTCACATTTAATGATCATTAAATTTTTTTAAAGTTCAAACTCCACCATTGATTATACTTAAGTGGATTTTATGGATGTACACATGAACTATCCTTCTTCTCTCTTTTCTCTCTATATATCTAGATCTGGAAGACCACCTCTCTCCAATGAAATTAAATGCAGCAGGTATATATATATATATATATATATATATATATATATATATAGAGAGAGAGAGAGAGAGAGAGAGAGAGTCATTACTCGTCTTGGAAGATCAAAAATATACCTGCTTGCGTTTACTTTTATCAGAGAGAGTACTCGTCTTTGGGATCAACCTACCAAGATATACCCGCGGCGTTAACTTTCATCCGAGAGTTTCTGGTCATGAAGTTGGCCAACATAAATTAGTCATTTGTTTAATAGTTGTTGTTTTTTTGCGTGTGTGTGAGAAGAGAATGCTTCTGGTAGGATTGGACCTGGCTTGAATCTGGTTTAATCCAGGACCCAAATCCCACAGACCAGAACATGGATATGTGTCCTTTCGAATGTACCACAGGAAAACCATGTTGAGATCCCATTTACAATACACATATATATATAAACAAGTAACTAAGCCTTTTCTCGAGGTCAGATAATATATATTTATAATGTTTGTGTGTGTGTTAGTGCTTGCATGTCTTTCTTGCATAAAAATATTAATTGGAAGCCTGGGTTTGATATAAATTTCCAAGAAAACACCCGCACGTATACACAGAGCACGCATGCAGAATTTTTTGGTTTTTCACTTTTACGTGGTCCACCTCGAAGAGAGGAGAATCAAGAACGCAAAAAGATAATACTACAAGGACAAAATGGAACTAACATACAAGGAGACAAAAAAAGACTCCATTAAAAATATCTACCCTCAAGGAACAGTAAGTCTACTGTCATTCCAACTAGTTGGAAAAGAAAGGGAAGATATCACTAACAAGGAACGGTAAGGAGGTATGCACTTCAAGCATTAAGAGGCTTCCACTTTGCGGCCGGCCGTATGTGGGGCAGTCGGTGCAAGTGTTGATGCATGGATTAAAATATATAGTTTTTAGGGTCCTAGTGACAATGATGTTAGACTTTCGTAAAATTTGACCGAAAGAAATCAAAAGGTTCACTTTGAATGTTAAAAACATTATTGACCAGACTACAGTCTTGGGTATGTTCCCAACCTAATCGAGTTTTGGTTACAACATAGCCGTTTCTGCACAAAACTTGTGCCACTGCGGTCAGAATCACAAACGAGGAGCTATCTGCTTCCCGTCTTAATCTAAATTGTTCTTATGGTAGTCCCATAAGTATTGCAAAATCGTCTTTCCCATCCTTTATCCAGTTCCCACGACTAATATCCTACAAATGTAGGAATTGTGAGGGATTTCATGTGTTAAACTAGCGAAACGAATTTACGCAGAAAAACTGTCAAATGCAATTTCATTAGAGATTTTACCCGTTTCCTGCAACAATGTAAATTTGATGACTGAAGAGGGAAAAGAATTAGATCCAGACACTCCATGGATTTCTTCCATGCATGAATCCTTTCGCAAGTACGTCACATTGACCTCTTGAGGAAGTATTATTGAGGAACTACTACTCCTAACTAGCTCCACTCGAGGAATTTGGGGTTAAGGGTCTTAATAAATACTGTTGCCATTATTTCCATTTCTGACAAAATATGATTCTGTTGTTGGTTCTATTTCTGTCTCTTGATGGCATAATACTTATGTTTCCTCAGAGAACCTACTTTTGCCACTTGCGGGAGTCGATGTTTGACCGAGAAAAGCCAAAAAACAAACCTGCAAGTCTGGAGTTGGCCCATGTCATTTCTGGTGCATGTCAAAAGTAGGTTGACCACGACCAAATTCATGGGTCATCTTTTACCCCAGATTCGATCTGATTGGGTTCCGGTCATGTCTGGGTCGACATGTCTGTGGCCCAATATACAAATAGGCATTTCTTGCTTCAGAACAACCTATACCCGAGCCGGCTGGCATAAACCCCAAGGAATACCCAGATTTTCCAGGTCGAGTTTAGTAGGGTCCAAAATTGCCACGCTTGCTGTAAGTCCTCCCTCATCATACCTAGTGACTATGACCGTGATCTACGTTCCATGGTTCAAAACAATTCTAAAAGCTACACGACAAATTACATCACAGAAGATAACTTCCTTCTACAGGGTCGAATCCCTTTACCATTGTGTAGGAAATGGATTTTCAAAGCCCAACAAGAGAATTAAATAAGCAAAACTCGAAATGTGCCTCACATGGAAACCAATATATGGGCTTATTAAAGAGGCCCACTTGATAATGTTAAGATACGTGAAAACTATACAAAAAAATTGGGAATAAAGTTCTACTCTACATTGCACAATTTGCTGCTGATTGCCTACCGAAATGTACAGAATGTGGCTGTGTGCCTGTCACCGTTGCTTGTATGCTGCTCCAAACCGTACCAAGCCAAGTCCCTAGTTAAAATCTTCTCTTTTCTCTAAAGTGACTTCTCACTGCGAATTCCATCAAATCGTCATCTTACTGCAATTGTTAAGCAGCTGTGCTCGAGAAACAAAACAGAGTATGAACAAGACGCTTATCTAGGACTGATGGATGCTTCATCTGAATAATTCGAGCTCAGATTGGTTGCATCTTGAGCACTAGAACTGCCAGGATTCAGTAATGGCATTAGTCTCGTCTCCACTTCCTTGCTTTGCAGATCCATCTCCTCAAGTACCATGGCCTCTGCATCCTTACAAGATTGCTCATCCCAGAAAGCAAGAGTCCATCTTCCATCAATCAGAGATTTTGACTTCGTCCTTCCAAAAGTTTCTGACTTAGGACGGTCCTTTGAAGGTAATCTAGATGGACGAATTCGCAAGTGCAACCACTTTGAATGTTTATCATCAATTCTTGGCTGTTTAAATAAATAAAAAGTTATTTAGTCATCGAAACAGAGTCAAAAGATAATAAGTTCTTGCTATAAGAAGACTATGAAGGGAAACCCAAGTATCCAATATGAAGGAGAAACGATGATGAAATACTAATTGAGAAGGCACACACCTATAGATTCATTTGCCAACAATCTCGAGAAATCTTACTACAAAAAAGGAAAGAGAAGAAAAAATCTTGAGTCCTACTGATCCGAGTGAAAAGAAAAAGTCCCGTCTAATCTTTTGTAGTAGGATAACTGTCTACCTAGATGAAATGACAGTTCAGTCTTTCATGATTGGTAGCTGAAATGGGTATGGACAACAAAATTTTGAGCATTTCTGAAAGTAAAGAAAATGGAAGCAAGCAATCAAATAATCCTGTGCCCAGATGTCAGGGAAAGCTTATTTGGCATGTAGCGTGCATTAGTCCAGTCAGATCGTAAAAAAGAGTATTAAGAAAGCATATAAGCCACCAAGTAACATCCCATCTACCCTTGATTGACCCCACTTCATCCCACAACACGTGATGCTTCATGCCTTCCCCCAACCCACAAGCCCTTGAAATCATCACCATATGCAACTAGGGGACCTAACTTCCCCTACCCAACACTATTCCATCTCTAGAATATTCCTAGTCCCAACCACAATGCCTCTACCCAAATAAATTGCAAGCCACACAATGGTTTCAAAACACTACAAACTTTACCTCCACTTTCCACAAGATCCTGGTGACATCCGACATCCCCTTATTATTAGTACCCCTAAAGTTCCGAGACAAAGTAGACTTTAACTCCATCAAATTGTTAATAACCCATCTACACCCAATACCATTACCGCCTTTGGATTATCATGGTTTACATCAAATTCTGATCTTCTAAGCTTCCTCACACCACCCCTTTTTTTAAACTCCCCGCCCTGGTGACCTTACCCCCCCTTCCCATATAACTATGTTTTCAACCACCCAGAAAACAAGTGCAAAGCCTTTCGCTCCAATTCTTCAATGAAATCTCAATCATAAGATTAACTCTCTTCATTCTCTATTATACCTACTCCTAGACCACAGCGTTGAAGCATTCCTCCACTTCCTTATCTTGATGTCCCCCTTCCCCTTTAGCCTTGCACAACACCACTACATGAAACTTCCCCACTTCTGTGACCCTACAAAAGATCCCTCCATAATACTCGACCATCCAGCTTCCCCTCGATATCAATATTCCCCACCAATCTCCATCACTTTTAATACATCCTCACTAAACCCACAATATATTGAAGCCTTCCTCTACCAATGCTGTTGCACCCTTCAGAGCATGTATTTGCTCGACCACCAAGACAGCACCAAAACTCACAACTAACACAAGGAGATCAAAAAGACAGAGGGTTCGAGACAAAGGCATGTGAAGCATATAGACAACGAACGAACATGTAAAGGATAGGAAAACACAAAACTGACTGAGATGTGAGATAGAGGAAAACATACACACTAACCAAGGAATAACAGGACAATGAAACCATGAAGGAGAGAAGGAGGTAGAGAGAGAGAGAGAGCTAGAGAAGGCAAGTAAAGCTAGAGAGAGATGATAGAAGGTGCAAAAGCCACCCCCTCCATCAGAGCAGGCACTAGCTTGACTTGTCTGCAAAACTCAGTCACAGACTACATCTGAATTTGAAAGTTGAATGATGCCACTAATCAAAAAACCAAAACAAAAGAGCAACTAAGATGATCATATGCCGAAAGCACACCAAACAACACCAAAACCTGAGTCCATGGAGCCCTGGTTGTTGGAGCTCACATATGCCAGAACCCTGTTTTTGGAATCCATGAACCCTTGTCGCCCAAGGTTAGCTCACTGGAGCCCACAAATACCGAAGCAGTAGCCACTGCAGGCCACAAAAAAACTGGTCATCTGAGCTACAATACACACAACCTAATCGCCAAAAGAGAGGTTGCCGCCAAAGCTTAGTCCCCAGAACTTGTCCATAGAGCAGGTCATAGTAGCCCACTAATAGCAGAGCAAGCCACTGGACTCCATGATTGCCTACAACATAGACACCAAAACCCATAGGCACCTAAGTAGTTAATAGCACACTATAGAAGCCGCTATAGCGTTTTAGCGGACCCAAGAACACTACAACGCACAGGGTTTAGCGGATGATCCGCCTGGGCGCTATTAGCGGCGCAAACTATATCTTGGTTAGCATACATTGGATCAGGTCAATCCAATGGGCTGGGTCGATTCGATCCAATATCCATTGGATCGACCCGACCCAAACTAAATCTAACATGCTTTGTGCATGCCCCTCTCTCTTGCCTCTACTCCTCCTCTCTCCATCACCACGCGCATGCCGACGGCCACCACCACCTCTGTCACCCTCTACCTTCCCTCCGACGTTGGTATTCTCATTCTCCCTTTTTCTCTTCTTTCTCTCCCTTTCTATCTGGTGAGGATATTAGCTTTTGTTTTCTCATTCCAAACTACTCCCTTCTTCCGAAACCCTCTTGGAGTATCTATGACTAACCTTCCTTCTAGATTTTCCATGCCATGTTTAGCGAGATTATCTTTTTGCAGTGATCGGAGGTGATTTCATTCACCATCTCATTTGTGCCCGAATACATCCTAGGAACTTCGCCATAGGAGGCATTTTCTTTTGATGTGAGGGGACAAGTGGGGCAATTCGCTCAACAGCCCCTCAGTTTCTCCTTTTATAGGACTGTCCATCGATGGTTCCGCAAAATCCTTTTGAAGATTGGCACTCGCTGCAACACTGCCACCCTTATCATGGCCACCCATTTCCATTAAACGAGCATCCCTAGCCATTACCTTAGTCACAGCTGGAGCTCACCATCTTCAATTCCACCTATATGACTCAATCTTAAACCAGGTTTGGACTCGCTACCATCATTTTCCTTTGTCTTCCCCATTTTCATCATTGAATGACTATGCTCCTTCACACATAAACAACTTCTCTCTCTCTTTCTCTGTCTAGTGGGTGACTATGCTCCTACATACAGACACGACTTCTCTCTCCCTTTCTCTCTTCTCTTTCTGGTGGGCGACTATGCTCCTAATCATCAACTTCTCATGGACTCATGTATCCTATATCATCTCCGTATGAATTCAGTTTTATGACTGTCAGAAATTGTATGTGTTTTCTTAGTTTGATGATGGTTTATGATATTTGTTTCCTCCTTCCCTCTAATACTTCTATCAATTTAACAAGGATAATATCAACAAAGCATTAAGTTGTTTCATAATTCATATTGATCTCGTAATTTATTTTTTCTAACACAAACAAACAACAACTACGCCTTTTCCCATACTAGACGGGATCGGCTACATGGATTCTTTATTTCCACAAAGCCCTATCATGTGCTATATTTGCAGTTAACTCGCAATAAGCTAGATCATTCTTTATTGTTTCTTTCCAACACTTTTGTGATCGTCCTCTACCTCTTTTAATACTTTCTAAATTTAGTTTTTCATACTTTCTTACATGTTCTTCTTTTGATCTTCTTTCTATATGTCCAAACCACCTTAAATGATATTCTCTCATTTTATCCTCTATTAGTGCTACACATAATTTATTTCTAATAACCTCATTATGTATACGGTCTTTTTTTTTTACATCTTTTGTACATGGTCGTAATTTATTTTTTCTATTTTTATAATTTATTTATTATGATTTTATTATAGTGAGTATAAAATCATCAACTAGTAGAGATGCTCAATGGCATTGGTACTAGTAGTACAATTGGTATTCGGTTTTCTAATCCGGCATACAACTATAGAAACCTAACTTCTAAGAATTCTTGATGAAATTAGGGTTTGACAAAATCTAAGATGGATAATATGTCTTGTTTTTGCACGTTATGTAGCCATATTTCTACTAGTGCAATAACAAGATACAAGAACCATTTAATATGAAGGAGGGAAAATGTGACAGCTTGTAAGAATGTAATGGAAGAAATAAAGAAAGCGATTTACTATTATGTGCACGGTATAACAAAAAAAAAGGCAAAAAAGATTTCATTTCCATATGGAGGAGAAGCTTCTAGTATGGAAGCTAATATAGGGGGAGGCACCCAATGTGTACCATCTTCATCATCATTTGGCTCACGACCACCTCTTTTTAAAGGACCCATGGATTTACTTGTGCATTCATCACCTGACTCACTACGACAAGATACATTAGAAAATTGATATAAGAAAGAAGAAAGAGAATAAGTATGTATATCCATTGGCAGGTGGATATATCAAAATGTAACCCCTTTTAATGTTATAAGATCCCTTAGCTTTCAAGTGGCATTAATGATATAAGACAATTTGGTCCTAGAACAAAGGTAGAAGGAGAAGGAGGTGAGAAGAGTAAGAAAGTTTACAAATGAATTTAGAAAGCATTGGGCTACATATGAATGCTCTATTATTTCAGATGGATGGACTGATAGAAAAGAGAGAACACCAATAAATTTTTTAGTGCATTATCCCCAAGGTTCAGTGTTTCTCAAGTCCATTGATGCATCAAATGAAGCGAAAGATGGAAATAAATTGTATACATTGTTAAAGAAGTAATCTTAGAGGTTGGAGAGAAAAACGTTGTGCATATAAACTAAAAGGCATCATCAGCATGAAAAAGAAACTTGTAACATTTTTGTATAGCCATGGACATATATTGCATATGATAAGACATTTTACTGGAAGAAAAGACATACATAGACCGGTTATGACCCGTTTTACTATTAGATTCTTAACATTAGACAACTTATGGCAATCAAAAGAAGATCTAAAGTCTGGTTATTTCTTAACAATGGAAAAAATGTCCTTAATCAAATAGGATTTAAAAGAAGAAATCCAAGGCAATAATTTTGCAATTCAGATTTTGGAAGGGCATTAGATTTTCAATTAGAAAAATGTGTTCCTTGGTAGATGTTTTACGTATGGTAGACAGTTATGTTATCAATAGCGTGCTATAGTGTTTTAGCGGAGTTAAAACCGCTATAGCGGGTAGCCTTTAGTGGGCGACCCGCGAAGGCGAAATTAGCACCACAAATAGCGCTATAGCGGATAGAGGTCTGCTATAACGCTGTGAGCGGACGTTTGTTCGGATCCAATTTTTTAAAGGGACGAACGAAGGTTTCTCCTTCGTCCCTGCACCTCTCACTGCTCCCTCTCCTCTGGACCGCTCCTACCTCTCGCCGTCACCATCTCTAGGTATGCCTCTCCCTCTCCCGCCACCATCTCCCTCTCTCCCGCTTCAGCCACCTTTCCCTGTCCCGCCTCTCCTTCTCCCTACTGCCTCTCCCTCTCTCACCACCACCTCCCCCTGTCCCGCCCCTCCCTCTCCCACCACCATCTCCCTCTCTCCCGCCTCAGCCACCATCAACCCAGGAATGGACCCTACTGACAATGACTGAAACTCCTCAACAAGCCCTTGAATCCCTCCTTGTGCCAAATCCTTGGGACCCTGACTTAAGGGACCAACCACAGGTGGAGGAGGAACATAAGCACCTTGTTGTGGATGATAAGGATATTGTTGTAATGGTGGCTGTGAAACAGGCCTTGAAACAGGAAACTGTGGCTCCAATGATGACGGGGCACTTTCTCTCTGATGCATGAAGTTTGATCCTGGTGGAGGTGGACCCATTGGAACTAAAGGCATTTGCGGCTGCGGACGAATAGATGGTGGAGGAGGATGGGCAACACCTATTACTTGATTACTTCCAAGAGGTGGCATAGGAGGTCTCATTATTTGTCCGCTAGACATATGAAGGATATGATGATGGGGGTTGTCCCACAGCAGGAGGACCACCAAACCTAGGTGGAGCAACAGGTCTGTTTAGAGATGGATCAGAACCAGGGACAGCTCCAGAAGGTTGAGAAGGCATCATAGTTTGAGGAGGAGCTCCGAAAGGGAAGGCAGGTCTGCCACCATAATTTGGAGTTCCTGGTCGTTTGTTTCCCATGTGTCTAATGTCACTTGATATGTTCAGCCATACTAACCCTAGCTCTTGCTCATACTAAAAGAAACCTGCTACAACTTCCAAACATCAGATTGTCGCAAACAAACAAAAAGTATAGATAAAAATATACATAATAACAAGAAGTACTTTTGACCTATTTCAAAATAAAGGTAATTTCTAGCTTTAGTGAGCAATAAACAGCACTGACACTAGGCACAATTCACAACCTACTCCCAACAATCAGAAGAGCTCAAGGATTTGGCACATGTTGAATATATAGAGAAATCTTTTGCTTTTCTCAATTAATCTCATGATTTTATTTTTGTTTTGCTTGCTATCTTGTTTTGTTTTCCTTGAATGTTATTTATACATCTGTTTTGTCTCTTTGTGATCACTTTTGGCTGTCATTTTGTTGTTTGCGTTTCACTTGCTTCTTTGAACTTGCAGCAAGGTAATGGAAGTTTTCATAAAGGCAGCAGAATACATGGAAATGCCAGTTCGTAGGAGTGACACTGAACCCTTTCAAAAGCTGTTTACGGATGTTCAGAGTGAGTTGGGTTTGGATACTAAGAACATCAAGCAAGAGCAAGCCAAAATTTGGAAGATACATCCTCCTTTAATTAAGGTTTTGAGTTTTTGATTTCTGGTTCTTACATTTTGCATTCACATAGGCTGTTTACACACATCATATATTTACTTAAGTCAAACTTCCGTAAACTTCATACAGAATTGCTGCTTCTAGCTCAGTTGACTTCCGAATCAGCCTCCCTCCCTCCATCACTGCATGCTAACTTCAGGCATGTGATAGGATTGGCACCTCGCCTTCTTGAGGAGCTAATGAAGGTTACTGTAACATATACATTCAATGCATTACGACTTGTATTTTATGGATGAAAAGAAATTTTCTTTCTGCTTGTAGTACTAAACGATCAACTTTTTATTGTTCAATTGTTAATCTTTGCAAGCTTTGTCAACTTTTAGCACGAGAATATGGCGGCCTTGATTACGCAAAGTCGCTAGATAGCAAGGGTTCAGGATTTGGAGCCTCGGCAATTGATGGTGGGTTTTTCGAATGCCCTCGACAGGGACCGTGGCATGGGAGGCGAAGAGAAAGGAGGAAGACCACTGGCAAAATCGGTGAAGGAGGGCAGTATGATCAGTTGGGACCGGTGTCCCACTTAAGGCCCACCAGTTGAAGAGGCAAAGTAAATAGGTAAATCTACTTTCTCTTAGGTTATTTTCTTTATTTGCATCATGGTCTTTAGCGTTTCTCTTCATTCATCATTATCAATGGCATTTGCCCTTCAACATGAAGCAAATAATCACACCAGAGCAGGTATGTGCACCACATGTTCTATGTTTCTTGTTTGGTGGATGTTAAAACAATAAGAGCCAAAGTAAATAGGCTTTAGAGAGGAGTGAAATACTGAAATGTAGGCTACCTTGAAATGCCTATGATTTGCTCCTACTATTTGCCTGAAAATAGTTAAGAAGTTGTTGTATTTCTTGATATTTCTTAGAAATTATATATATATATATAACTTTTTAATCGTAAATAAAAGTGTACCGCTAAATCCGCTATATCCCCGCTACCGCTATATTAAGGTCGACCGCTAACAACCCGCTAACCGCTATTGATAACATAGGTAGACAGTGATAAAAAACTAGTCATAGATTAGTGTGAATGAGCAAATAAACATATATAAAGAAGAGTCGTATGCTTTTATTTAGGAGATTATAAACAAAAGATGGAACATGCAAATGCTTGCATGCTACTACTGCATTATATATGAATCCAGGGTTGTATTATGATTATAATGGGACAGAATCTAATACAACAACAACTAAGCCTTTTCCCAGACTAGATGGGGTCTGCTACATGGATTCTTTGTTTCCACATAGCCCTATCATCTGCCATATTAGTAGTTAACTCACAGTAAGCTAGATCATTCTTTATTGTTTCTTTCCAACACTTTTGTGGTCGTCCTCTACCTCTTTTAATACTTTCCAAATACCTCTTTTAATACTTTCCAAATTTAGTTTTTCATACCTTCTTACAGGTTCTTCTTTTGATCTTCTTTCTATATGTTCAAACCATCTTAAACGATATTCTCTCATTTTATCCTCTATTGGTGCCACTCCTAATTTGTTTCTAATAACCTCATTATGTATATGATCTTTTCTTGTATGACCACTCATCCATCTCAACATCTTCATTTCTGTCACAGACATCTTTTGTACCTATTGACGATTAACTACCCAACACTCAGAACCATAAAACATAAAACATGGCAGGTCTAATTAATGCTCTATAATATTTACCTTTTAACTTTAATGGTATCTTCTTATCACAAAGAATACCTGATGATCCTCACCATTTTAACCAACCAACATTAATTCTATGTGTAACATCATCAATTCTTCCATCACTCTGAAAAATTGACCCTAGGTATTTAAAACTTTCCTTTTGGGGGATGCAATGTGTGCCAATTTTAATTTCTATGTCCTGTAACCAAATGATCAAACTTACATTCCATATATTTTGTCTTTGTTCTACTAAGTCGGAGGCCTTTGCTTTCTAATGTTTCTCTCCATAGTTCCAATTTTCTATAACTTTTTCCTCAGAATCCTCCACTAACACAATGTCATCTGCAAATAACATATACCAAGGTACTTCATCTTAAATATGTTTTGTTAACTCATCAATCACCATTATAAATAAGTATGGACTTAAAGTTGATCCTTGATGTAACCCAATATTAACTTCAAAGAAGTCAGTCATTCCTTCATGAGTCCTCACGCATGTTTTTGCACCATCATACATGTCTCCTATAAGGTTAATGTATGTCAATAGGATACCTCTTTTTTCCAAGGTTCTCCAAAGAACCTCCCTTGGTACCCTATAGTAAGCTTTTTCTAGATCAATAAATATCATGTGAAGGTCTTTCTTTTTTGCTCTAAAATATTCCATAAAACGTCTCAAAAGGTGAATCGCTTCAAGAGTAGATCTGCCTGACATTAATCCAAATTGGTTCTTTGTTATACTTGATACTTCTCTTAACCTATGTTCGATAATTTTTTTCTACAATTGCATAGTATGGCTCATTAACTTGATACCTCGATAATTCGCACAATTTTGAATGTCTTCCTTGTTCTTATATATGGGTATAAGTGTACTCGTTCTTCATTCTTCAAGCATCTTTTGGTTTCTACATATTTCATTAAATAGTCTTGTGAGCCAAGTGATTCATATTTCTCCTAGTATTTTCTAAACTTTTATAGGAATATTGTATGGTCCTACCGATTTACCACCCTTGATATGTTTAAGAGGCTCTTTGACTTCATTTTTTTAATACGTCGGTAGAAATTGTGGTTTATATACTTTTCTGATTTGGCTAACTCAACTAAGCTAATACTAACATATTTATTTTCATTAAAAAGCTTATAAAAATAGTTTTTCCATCTATTTTTTATATCATTATTTGTCACTAGAATTTTTTTCATCTTTGTCTTTGATGCATCTAACAGAATTAAGATCTTTAGTTTTCTTATCTCTAGCCCTCGCTATCCTAAAAATGTCTCTTTCACCCTCTTTTGCGTCGAGTTTTTTATATAAATCCTCCCAAATTTTAGTTTTTGCTTCATTATGGCCTTTTTTGTTTCCTTCTTTGCTTTCTTATAAGCCTCTAAAGTTTCACTAATTTTCTTAGCATAATGTAATTTGTAACATGCCTTCTTTGCCATGATTTTATTTTGCACTACTTCACTCCACCACCAAGTTTCTTTTTGTGCTGGTACACCTCCCTTAGATTCACCTAACACATCTTTCATCACTTTCCTAATATGTATAGCCATATTGTTCCACATATTGACATTCTGTTTACATATATCTTCTTTCTCGCTTTTGAGGTTCCACCATTTAATTCGAATAGCTCGATGCACTCTTTTCTTCTTTGTCCATTTTTTTATTTGTAAATCCATAACTAAAAGTCGATGTTGGGTGGTTAAGCTTTTTCGTGGAATTACCTTGCAATATTTATAACACGCTCTATCTTTTTTCTACAAATAAAGTAATCAATTTGTGTTTGTAATAAGCCACTCTTATAAGTAATTAAATGTTCATCTCATTTTTTAAAGATTGTATTGACTGTAAAGAGATAAAATGCCATAGCAAAATTTAAAATCTCTCTACCTTCCTCATTTATATCCCCAAAACCAAAGTTTTCATGAATACCTTGATATCCTAATGCCTCTTTACCAACGTGTCCATTTAAGTCTCCTCCTAAACAAATCATCTCACTTTGTGAAATCCTTTAAATCACCTTATCTAACTCTTCCCAAAAAGTTGTCTTTATACTATCTTCTAGTCCTACTTGGGGTGCGTAAGCACAAACTATATTTAAAATCTCTGCTCCTAATACTAATTTCAACGTCATGATTCGGTCACCATATCGTTGTATGTCTACTACACTATCCTTTAAATCTTTATTTATGATAATACCAACTCTGTTTCAAGCCTTTTCTTTACCTGAGTACCATAATTTAAAACTTATATTCTCTATCTCCTTTGCTTTTTCTCCAATCCACTATGTCCCTTGTAAATATAAAAGATGAATATTTCTCTGAATCATAGTATCTATCACCTCCATTAGCTTACCGGATAATGTTCCGATATTCCAAGAACCAATACGAATCTTATTATCTAGGACTAGCTTCCTTACCTCCCACATCCATCCATATTAAAAATGCGGAGACCCTTTCTATAAATTATTCACTACATTACGGTGGCAATGTAGTGGGACTAACTTCTTTACCCACACTCGTCCATGATGTAGGAACCCTCTCTGCAATTGATTCACTACATCCGAACGAAAATGTAGTGACCCTTGCTTACTTATCACTACAATCAGGCTCTGCAGCACGTCGCTAGGGGGAACACCCCAAAACAATGCTCATAATTTGTGTAATCCATGGTATAGAATCTAATGTTGAGATTAAATGTGGTATGTTTCAAGTTATAGCTATACTTCTACGAAGTAAGGAAGAACAACAGCAAATCACTCAACTTAAGAGTTATCGAAGTGCCTTAAGTAGTTTTGAACTATAATTAGCAATAAGTTTGAGAAAAGCATATGCACTAGGTAATTAATTCAAACAACTTTGCTTTATTTTATTATTAAGATATGATTTAAGGTTTCTTAATTTGATTAATTTATTGCTTATACATGTTTTTTTTTTGTCATAGTTGAATGGTGGAGATGACCTTTGGCCATGGAGGTCGAATTACAAAATTTTGTTATACGGGTTTTGAGTCTTACTTATAGTGACGCCCCATGTGAACACAATTGGAGTACCTTCGATTATTTACAATGTAATACAATTAAAGCTTTTTATTAAGTTAATGACTTACCTTAATTTTTTCTCTTATTTTAGATTCATACGAAGAAGCAAAATAGATTATTACATCAAAAGCTTAATGACTTAGCTTTTGTGCAATATAATAAAAAATTAGCAAGAAGGTATAAAGAGAGGAAATCTAACGAAATAAATTTTGACCCCATCATGTTGACATCAGTTGAGGATCATGATGAATATCCTATTGATGATAAGTTCGTTGGTGGCGATGATTCACTTACATGCCAAAATATTGATATGGCATCCAAAGCATCAAGAGGGGGAGTTGTATATACAAGATCAAGGACAC
The DNA here is from genome assembly GCA_036023115.1 of Brasenia schreberi. Lineage (NCBI taxonomy): Eukaryota > Viridiplantae > Streptophyta > Magnoliopsida > Nymphaeales > Cabombaceae > Brasenia > Brasenia schreberi. The sequence goes on along the minus strand of JAYKKT010000092.1, from coordinate 1,730,726 downwards.
GAAAGCGACAAACAAAGCAAAGAAAGGGAAAGAATAAGATGACTATGGAAGATCAAGAAGAAGAATTTAATTTTAAAGAAACAAATGAAGAGGAAAAGAAATTGTCTTCGTATGAAAATGAATCAACATGATTAGTTTCTTATATAGAATAACCGCTAACCGCTATTGATAACATAGATAGGCACTTGAGAGGAATGTTGTGTCCTAGTTGAGAGCCTCCATTAGCCAGAAACCTGAAAACCAGCACCCTATTACACCTCTATTGTGTTTCGATTGCTGGAGTCATATATGCTAAAATCTACATGCACCTGAATCCTGGGCACGCCCACAAATGCTAAAATGCACGTAAGCTGAAGCCTTAGTCTCCTGGAGCCCTCACAGCATCTAGACGTAGTTGCGCCGGAAACCTAATCATGTGTTTTCCTGAGAACCAGTGGTAAAATTGCTGGAAAGCAACTGCCAGGGGAGCATGGACGAACATCCAGCTGCCAGAGATGGAACCCAGGCAGACTGGGGTACCAAACGAACTGGAGCCCAGCCGCTTGGAAGCCCTTATGCAACACTTTTCTTTTCCTAAAGAAGCTCTCTCATCCCACATCAAGGGTAAAGTAGGTGTGATTCCAGACACCTCAACATAAGTAATTGAAATTATTGAAACTCGTATAATATTATTCAGAATATTACCTTAAGAAGCATTGTGTTCGAAAGAGGAGAATTCTATTGACTATCCTACATAATATCTGGTGCAGTAAGTACTATATGAAGCAATAGGCTTTGTTATCCTCCCAATCAACATTCTTTCCAAGCAAAATAGACCAGTTATATAATGTAGTGAAAGTAGCATGGTACCAAGTAAGTTTAAAAGGTGCATACATTTGAGCCCGCCAATGGTGCTGCAACACGAACAACCCCATACTTTGGCTTAAGGGGTAGTTCTTCTGCAAGGACAATCCATCCTAGTGTTCCAGTAGACATTGCCAAGAATAAAAAGTGGCGCTCTTTCCCTCTTTCAAAAGATATTCTACAAGGCATTGCATCAACTGCAGAAGATATCATGGTAATAGTGAGCATACTCTAAAGGTGAAAAGTTATATGCGCTACTCTGTAAAACAGGCAAACATTATCCAACAGTGTGATTGATGCGATAACAATTGATATCCGGCCACCAAAACTAACCTAAGTTCATCTCAGTGCCTGGACTTGGAACTGCAATATCAAGGCCAGATCTTGTTGCTCTGGTCTCCATAGTGAAACTCTTTGGAGAGCCAGCCTGAGGCAGATCGGGCAAAGTTCCTCCATAAGATGAAATTCGCAGTTGGTGATGAAGAACGAACGCCTGCACATGTAGAAAATACAAGCAATTACAAACTACAAAGAAATTTTATATGCATAAATATGTAGGACATGGCATATTGAACATATACTTAACCTCTTGCAAATATCTTTTTGCATGCATCCATTCAGCAATAATTGAAATATGTCTCTCTTGGATGCAGATAGAACAAATTATTGGCATGAAACCAGGGCTATTCAAAATAAAAATTTACCTAGCTGAGGATTACCTTTACTGTCTCACACATTCTCTCACCAGCAGCAGCAGATGAGTCATCTGAAAATAGCCAAGTACATGTGGCATTAGTAACAGCCCAACAGGAACAACTGGTGTATGTCTAAGAATTTAGAATTAAACTTCATACTGATCCTTCAACACTCAGAAAGTTTTCTAGAGATAACCTTCATTGATGCAGATGTGTTGACGAGGCATGATAACACTCTTTAGATCTTTCTGTGTAGATGAAACCTCAATAGCTACAAGAGAAGTTGAAATCAATCCCAAACAACAATTATGGAAAAATTAGGATTTGGCCAAGTTCATACCTTTCTTGCAGTTCTTCCATTCCTCTATGATGACTGCCATCAGCAAATCACACCAGCAACGCTTAACTTCCTTAAGGACATTGTTGCAGTGCTTCTCATATGAATCCTGCACGAACAAGAAGATGTTTAACTACTGAAAACGCTTTTGAGACTATCCTAATCTTCATTGAGTTTCACCTAAAACTATAAGAATTAATCATTCATCAATCATCTTCATTATTCTTTCCCAAGAACTACGAGCAAATTGTATCTGCTAAAGTACCTTAAGATAATAACAACCTTCCTAACCACAAGCTCTCAAAGGTGACATTACAGGAAACATGCCATCAATGTGCACAAAGGATGTTTTAAACTTTTTATGTCACACGGGTGCGGGTGCGGGATACGGCAAATTTCAAAATTTTTGGGTGCGGCGACACAGCTAGGGTATATAATATTATATATTATATATAATATTCAACCTAAATAAATCAATCATAATACAACTAGTATTTGCTAATTTTGGGTGCACATAGGTATCAATTAGCAAGTTCTCACATAATGATCTGAAACTTACAATGATTTTATGAGCTACAAAATATCGAAGTTATGGATTCAAAGAGTTTCGAGATCTTTAGTAGGATATAACATATACTAGTATTTGTGCTAGGATCCACTAGTGATGTCATACTCTTCTGTTCTATTGATCAGGTAATGTTCTTGGTCTTTAAATGTGTTTGGTGACAAAGATTATTCTGTGCAAAGGCATACAGTATGGAGTCAAGAATCCAATCACATTGAGTAATAAAAAACCAATTGTTCGCACCCAAAATCATTGAAGCTAATATGATATACAACTACAATAGCAAGTACACAACTTTATAAGTTTATATTAAAGCAAAACATATAAATGGTAAACAACTACTAATTTCATCATAATACACAAATCAATCTTCATTATCCAGACCCATTTAACCGTGAGTTACAAAAAAAAAATATTTTGCAAAAATTTTTTTTTTTGCAAAATTTTTTTTTTTGCCATGCCGCACCCGACACGGTGTCGGTGTCGGTGTCGAGGTCGACACTCCACCCCTTAGAAGTGTCTGTGTGACTTAGAACAAAAATACCTCAGCCTTTCCCCATACTAGATGGGGTCGGCTACATGGATTCTTTAACAAATGAATTTCAGACTGTTAAAGCCTGAGATATTGATATTTTCAGTAACTACAGAAGTGAAATCAACTCCAACAATTTCATAACATGCACGAAGAGGGGTCCAAAATTGTTAAGAAATGAGCGTGATATGAGGACAACAGAAATGCCATATTTGCAACTGTCATCTTTTGTTCCTCTGATTCTTACCTGGAGTAGCTTTTGGCGCTCACCATTGAATTCATGTTCACCCCAAGGAAGTAGCTGACGCAAAAGCCACCCAGCATGCCACAATGTCTCAGCTGAAATATTCGTCCTATTGAAAAGCAGAACTAATGCATCGAGCACCTAACCATGAAGAGAAATTGTAACAATAAAGCCTCTAAAGTGATGATATTAGCTACCAACTCAACCAGAGTAATACACATCTGAAGTTGTGATTGCACATGATCTACAATAGGAGCAAACTTCGTTAAAGCTTTGGTTTTTAAGATAATTCAGTACCTAATGTTAAAGCGAGTACCATGACCAACTTTCAGTGGAAGCCTAAAAGATCCTTAGAAGTAATGTATTGAGTGAATCGCTACATGCAAAAAAAATTGAAATAAAATGTATTGCAGCTATACCATCAAAGAATACTGTTACAAGTGCTATCAATAGAACCAATAGGAACACCTTTTTATTCTTATACCTATTTCTGATGCAAATAAACATGGAACTATGTTAACAACGATGCAGGAAATATGTAGCAGTAGCTGCACATATGCTTGAAAGAACCAAACAACTTACTGAATCACTTACAAATTACTGTTTGTAATGAATCTAGCAATGTTTCTATTCCAACAATTAGTGTATTGTACAAGTAACTACATTTTCCACAAAAGCATGTACTTGGGAACGGGAAATCTTAACTAGCGCTAGAAAAACAAACCTGAGAACGATGCTTCTGAGGATTTGTTCCATGATCATCAGTTGAGAATGATAAACCATATTCATCCTACAAGAATAAGACACACAATGAAATATTATACATAATTAAGTGAAATAGGAAAAAAAAAGAATAGACTATACAAGCTGCAAACAATCATAAATTGCTACCTAGTTGTACTGTCAATGTGCTATTAAAAACATACACAGCCTCAGCCTTTTTGGGCATTCATGATATAATAATCAAAACCTGACCTACATGTGTACTATAAGCATATAGCTCTCCAATAAAAAATGCGGATGGAAAGCTGCGGAATTTATGAGATTATGTTCCTAGCCTCAATCAATTAAAAATGTTAAGTAACCTAAATGAAGTTAACAGATGAAATTTTGGATTTGAGTTTATTTGGATTTAAAATAACGCATTCAAACCTAGCCATAAAAAAGCGCAAGGAAAATAAAGCTACATAAATATGTTCCTACTGTTGGATGTGGATGTGAACAAGATAGATTGATCCATGAGGTAACACGCAGGAGTCACCAATAAATAATGCGAAACCAGATCAAATAAAGCAAACCATGGATCAGGTTCAACAGAAACCTGTAAAGATGTTTTAATTGTAGAAAATAATTGACAATGTAAACTGACTTGTATGCATGAGTTCTTGTACATCCGACAAAGTGGAATTAAAGGATGCAGGAATAGGTATACCTCAAAAAATCAACTTGCATTAGGCTTCCGACAGCCAGGGTAAAACTTTGTTGGACTTATCTATTATGGATTCTACAAATTATGAGCATTTCATTGGGGCGTTCTCTCTTAATGATGCACTACAGAACCCGAATGCAGTTAAAAGTAAGCAAGGTTCTGTCTATCTTCACCTCGATATAGTGAATCAATTGGAGAGAGGGTTCCCACATCATGGACGGGTGTGGGTGAAGAAGTTAATCTCCCTACATTGTCTCCCGAATATAGTGAACAAGTTAACGCAAGAGTCTCCGTATTTTCAGAATAGACAAATGTGGGGCAAGGAAGCTAGTGCTAGATAATAAGATTTGTATTCATACTTGGAATATCAGAACATTAACCAGTAAATTAATGGAAATGGTAGATACTATGATTCAGAAAAAGATTCACATTCTATGTTTACAAAAGACCTCCGGCCCATCGTAAGGCATCTCCAACGGTTTTTAAGGGTTTCCAAAGCTACCATCACTCCGCCAGTGACAACACCATCAATCTGGTGATTGTGGTATAGGTTTTTTCTACTTTTTGCCTTTGTATTTGGTATTTTCTTGTGTTATTTATTTTTTTTGTTTTTTTTTGTTTTTTTAAATAACAATACATGAAGATTTTCTTTTTCAATGGATTAATTTGGAAGGAGTGCAACAATATCATCATTCCATGATGATTTTGATTTTTAAGCTAAAGGTGGTGATGTTCTTTAACAAGGAGGAGAATATGAAGATTATTTAGTTGATCCTAATTACAATATGTAATTCATTTTTTCAATTATGAAAGTTGGAATTTTGCTAAAGATGTACTCAAATGCTTTATACATTGAAAGTTGAATGGTGATTGATGCATATTCACTCAACTTATGAATTATATGAATTTTTTCAATTATCATGAACTTTTCCTGAACTTTTATGTTTATTTTTTTTAGTATTAAAAAATTATACGATGTGATACGATACGTATCGTATCGTGGACCAAAACAATATACAATATGATACGCTATGAACAACACTGATTTCAAATGTATTACATAGAGATGGGAACAGAAATGGAAACGAATATCGAAAAAGACATGAGAAACCCGAAAAAGTGTGTATGTCTATGTAGTAGTAAAAAAAGGAAATTTAATGGTCAAAGAAAAATAACAAGAGAGCATTTTCTCGATGAGACTGAAACTGATGACCATTCACCTTTTGGTACGAGCTCCTACCAGCTAATCTACATGAGAACATGTGATGAGGTTTTCTAGAGAACACACAACGGAAGTTGAGGTTTTATAACATATAATGTATTTATTATTTGAAGGTGGATGAAGTGTTAATTGCATTGTCGGGATGTATCATATCGTATCGTGAGAAACCATGATACAGTGGCCTGTATCACATAATGTAATGTATCAACCTGTATCGTGCGATATAGGTCGTATCGTACGATACGGTCGACATGCTCTCTATCTTATTAAACAACCCCCTCATGAGCACGTTTCTAGCTTCTATTTGAGTGCTCCAGCAACTCCTCTAACACTACGTCGGCGACTTCCAGCTAGGGAACGGTCCAACCTCCAATGACACCATCATTCCGTTGGCGACAACAACGACAATCCAACGATTTCCTTTTTCTTTTTTCCACATTTATTTTCTATCTATTTGTGTACTATTATTTTTTCTTCTTTTTGAATGACAATACATGAAGTGAGTAGGTATTTTTTGTTGAGTTTGTGTCAATGTATGAAGTGGGGATAATCTTTGAGTGTTTTGGTGGTTTATGAAGTAGAGATTAGATATTTATGAAGTTTATGGCAATTTATGAATATGAAGTACTTTTTTATTTTAAAGTTTATTAATATCGAAGTAGTAAATTAAGATGGCAGAAAGGGGTGCTACGTAATCCCAATCTATCCATCATGGCAGTGGGGTACTTCAGTTGAGGAGGAAAGTAGATTGAAAATAAAATATAATTTTTGTGAGAAGGTGATAAGTGGTGGAGTTTCTCATTTGAAATCACGTAGTAGGGACTACGAAAAAGGTTGCTTCTTGCACGGACAGAGTTAAGAGAGTGTCATATAAATGGTAATGTTTACAGATGATTAAGAGTATAGTTGAGAAGAGACAAAAAAAGAAGATAAAGGGATGTTTGAGAAAGAGGATGTTGGGCTTGATGGCAGTGGTATTGGTATTGGTATTGGTATTGGTGATAGCATCCCTTATGATGCTAAAAGAGGGGTTGGTAATAGTAGTTCTCAAGCAACCAAGGGAAAGAGAGTTGTTGAAGAGGTTGCAAGTGGTAGAAGAGAAAGATCTCATTTTGGCATGCAGTCGTTTTTCCTCTTAGTACAACTAATGGTGCTCAACTTAAAATTCGTGTTAGAGCAATTGCATGAGCAGTAAAACCTTTCAATAGGGAGATGGTTTTATGATACGTGCATTCCATTTAATGTAGCAAATTCTTTTTATTTTCAAACAATAGTACATGTCATTGCTAACATTGGTCCAGGATATAAGATGCCTTCTTGTAATAAGTTGAGAGAAAAATTATTGGATAAGACCATCCTTGAAGTCCAAGGAGACATGATGCACTATCATGACAAATGAACGGACAGATAGGCGAAAAAAGACTTTATTAAACTTCATTGTCTATTGTCTTAAAAAGACTTTCATTTTTTAGATCACTTGACATGTCAAAGGAGCGTTATACTGCAGAGATTCTAACGCAAGAATTTGATCAGGTGATATTCGAGGATGGGTGTAATAATATAGTCCAATTAATTACAGATAATGCAACTAATTATAAAGTTGTTACAAAAGAGTTAGTTAAGAGTTATGATACATTTTATTGGACACCATATGCAACCCATTGTATAGATCTCATCCTTGAGGATATTAGAGAGATGGATGAGATAAAGACAACAATTGAGTGATATCAAGATGTCACTAAATTTATTTATAATCATGCATTTGTATTATGTATGATGAAGATATATATATTGATGGTGCAAAGCTCCTTCGTACAACTACTACTCAATTTGTAACTAATTTCTTATTAGTATAGATCATTGTTAAACAAAAGTAAGCCTTCAAAAGAATGTTTACCTTGAGTGACAACAATTTGCAGAATTACCTCAAAATAAGAGAAACAAAAAACTTAATGAAATTTCATAGACAGTCTTTAAGAGTACATTTTGAAACTCATGTATTAAATCATTAAAGATCATATGCCTTTTAAAATTTTGAGATTGATTGACAACGAAGAGAATCCATATATGGGTTATCTTTATGAAGTCATGGATATGACTAAAGAAGCTATCAGGAGCAATTTTAATGAAAGAAAGAGTGATTATGTGCTCGTGTGGAGGATTATTTATAACAGATGGAACAAACATATGCATTAGCCCATTAATGCAGTAACTTACTACATAAATCCAACGTTTAGGTATTTTACAACATTTGAAAGGGACAATAAGATTAACCGAGGTATCATTGGTTGCATATAGAGCACATGCTATACATCGAGAGATGGAGATCTACGATAATGCTCTTCACTTGATGGGTTTTCCTGTAGCCATTCACAACCGTACTAGTATGCGCCCAAGTAAACATATGAATAATTTTATCTTAATATCTAAGTTTCTTAAATCTTATATTTATGGTAGAATAGATCTTTATATTTGTCTTTTTATGTTAGACGTTTGGTGGAGTAGGTTTGAAAGTGATTGTCTACACTTGAGAGATTTTGTAATAAGGGTTTTGAGTCAAACCTCTAGTGCAACTGGTTGTGAAAGGAATTGAAGTGTCTTTCCACATATCCACACAAAAAAGAGCAACAGATTGGAACATAAGCGGCTCAATGACCTAGTTTTCATCCATTGCAACATGCGACATAGACAGAGGTAATTAAGGATTACTTACTAATTAAGTATTCAATTCAATATTTTAATTTATTAAGTTTTAATTCTTTAATTTTTTAGTTTTAATTTTTATTTATTTATCATTCTTGCTAACAATTAAGAAAGTTAAACTCAAGTAGGTATGAGAATCAATTTTATCCAATAAGTATTGATAATTTTGATATCTTAGAGGAGTGGATTTTGGAAGATGACGAAGCAAATACACTCTTAACTTTAATTGATCAACTGAAAAGGAGTGCAACAATATCAGCAAGTGGATGATGATATTGATCTTGCTATTAAAGGTGGTGATGATTTTGGACAAGGAGGAAAAGAATAAGATTATTTAGTTGATGATCCAGATTATAATATGTAATTTTTTTTTCACATGTAAGGGATCACAATCCCAAGCCCGGATAAAGGAGGAGGGTTGTGTTAGGCTTCCGATAGCCAGCGTAAAACATCGTCAAATTTTTATAACATGGATTACAAAAATTATGAGCATTGCTTTGGGGCGTCCCCTCCTAGCGACGTGCTGTAGAGCCCGAATGCAGTAATAAGTAAGCAAGGGACACTACATTTTCGCCCGAATGTAGTGAATCAATTGCAGAGAGGGTTCCCACATCATGGACGGGTGTGGGTAAAGAAGTTAGTCCCGCTACATTGCCGCCCGAATATAGTGAATAATTTTCAGAGAGGGTCTCCGCATTTTAAATATGGACGGATGCAGGGGGTAAGGAAGCTAGTCCTAGATAATAATATTCGTATTGGTTCTTCAAATATCGAAACATTATCCGGTAAGCTAATGGAGGTGGTAGATACTATGATTCGGAGAAAGATTCATATTCTATGTCTAAAAGAGACAAAATGGGTTCAAGAAAAAGCAAAGGAGATAGAGGATACTGGTTTTAAATTATAGTACTCAGGTAAAGAAAAGGCTCGAAAGGGAGTTGGCATTATCATAAATAAAGATTTAAAGGATAGCGTAGTAGACATACAACGATATGGTGACCGAATCATGACGTTGAAATTAGTGTTAGGAGGAGAGGTTTTCAATATAGTTTATGCTTACGCACCCCAAGTAGGACTAGAGGATAGTATAAAGACAACTTTTTGGGAAGAGTTAGATAAGGTGATTCAAAAGATTCCACAAAGGGAGATGATTTGTTTAGGAGGAGACTTAAATGGACATGTCGGTAAAGAGGCATTAGGATATCAAGGGATTCATGGAAACTTTGGTTTTGGGGATATAAATGAGGAAGGTAGAGAGATTTTAAATTTTGCTATGGCATTTGATCTCTTTATAGTCAATACAATCTTCAAAAAACGAGATGAACATTTAATTACTTATAAGAGTGGCTTATCACAAACACAAATTGATTACTTTATTTGTAAAAAAAAAGATAGAGCGTGTTGTAAAGATTGCAAGGTAATTCCATGAGAAAGCTTAACCACCCAACATCAACTTTTAGTTATGGATTTACAAATAAAAAAATGGACAAAGAAGAAAAGAGTGCATCGAGTTATTCGGACTAAATGGTGGAACCTCAAAAGCGAGAAAGAAGATATATTTAAAAAGAAAGTCCTTCAAGGAGATGTTTGGAATTATGTTGGTACACCCTGTGATATGTAGAACAATATGGCTATACATATTAGGAAAGTGGTGAAAGATGTGTTAGGTGTATCTAAGGGAGGTGTACCGGCACGGAAAGAAGCTTGGTGGTGGAGTGAAGTAGTGCAAAATAAAATCAAGGCAAAGAGGGCATGTTACAAATTGCATTATGCTAAGAAAACTAATGAAACTTTAGAGGCTTATAAGAGAGCAAAGAAGGAAGCGAAAAAGGCCGTGAGTGAAGCAAAAACTAAAATTTGGGAGGATTTATATAAAAAACTCAACTCAAAAGAGGGTGAAAGAGATATTTTTAGGATAGATAGGGCTAGAGATAAGAAAACTAAAGATCTTAATTATGTTAGATGCATCAAGAACGAGGATGAAAAAATTCTAGTGGCAAATGATGATATAAGAAATAGATGGAAAAACTATTTTTATAAGCTTTTTAATGAAAATAAAGATGTTAGTATTAGCTTAAGAGAGTTAGCCAAATCAGAAAAGTATATAAACCACAATTTCTACCGACGTATTCAAAAGAATGAAGTCAAAGAGGCTCTTAAACATATGAAGGGTGGTACAGCGGTAGGACCAGATAATATTCCTATAGAAGTTTGGAAAATACTAGGAAAAATAGGAATCACTTCGCTCACAAGACTATTTAATGAAATATGGAAAAACAAAAAGATGCCCGAGGAATGGAGAGCAAGTACACTTATACCCATATATAAGAACAAGGGAGACATTCAAAATTATGCGAATTATCAAGGTATTAAGTTAATGAGCTATACTACGAAATTGTGGGAAAGAATTATCGAATGTAGGTTAAGACAAGTATCAAGTACAACAGAGAACCAATTTGGATTCATGCTAGGCAGATCTACTGTTGAAGCGATTCACCTTTTGAGATGTCTTATGGAATATTTTAGAGCAAAAAAGAAAGACCTTCACATGATATTTATTCATCTAGAAAAAGCTTATGATAGAGTACCGAGAAAGGTTCTTTGGAAAAAAGAGGTATCCCATTGACATACATTAACCTTATAAGAGACATGTATGATGGTGCAAAAACATGTGTGAGGACTCATGAAGGAATAACTGACTTCTTTGAAGTTAATATTGGGTTACATCAAGGATCAACTTTAAGTCCATACTTATTTATAATGGTGATTGATGAGTTAACAAAACATATTCAAGATGTAGTACCTTGGTGTATGTTATTTGCAGATGATATTGTATTAGTGGAGGAGTCTAAGGAAAAAGTTGATAGAAAATTGGAACTATAGAGAGAAACATTAGAAAGCAAAGGCCTCCGACTTCGTAGAACAAAGACAGAATATATGGAATGTAAGTTTGATCATTTGGTTACCTTAGAGGACATAGAAATTAAAATTGGCACACATTGCATCCCCCAAAAGAAAAGTTTTAAATACCTAGGGTCAATTTTTCAGAGTGATGGAAGAATTGATGGAGATGTTAAACATATAATTAATGCTGGTTGGTTAAAATGGAGAGGAGCATCAGGTATTCTTTGTGATAAGAAGATACCATTAAAGTTAAAAGGTAAATATTATAGAGCAGCAATTAGGCCTGCCATGTTTTACAGTTATGAGTGTTGGGCAGTTAATCATCAACATGTACAAAAGATGTCTCTGACAGAAATGAAGATGTTGAGATGGATGAGTGGTCATACAAGAAAATATTGTATACATAATGAGGTTATTAAAAACAAATTAGGAGTGGCACCAATAGAGGATAAAATGAGAGAACATCGTTTAAGATGGTTTGGACATATAGAAAGAAGATCAAAAGAAGAACCTGTAAGAAGGTTAGAAAAACTAAATTTGAAAAGTATTAAAAGAGGTAGAGGACGACCACAAAAGTGTTGGAAAGAAACAATAAAGAATGATCTAGCTTATTGGGAGTTAAATGCTAACATGGCACACGACAGGGATCTGTGGAAACAAAGAATCCATGTAGTCGACCCCGTCTAGTATAGGAAAAGGCTTAGTTGTTGTTGTTTGTTTGTTGTGAAAGTTGTAATTTTGCTACTTGTTTAACCATAAAGGTGCATTGCATAAAGCCTTAAATGCTTATACATTGAAATTTGAATGGTGAATGATGAATGCTTACTCAAATTTTGAATTATAGGAATTGTTTAGAATTGTCTTGATTTTTCATGAATTTTTCTTATTTTTCTCTATTTTTTATTTTTAAGTTATTTTTAAAAAATTACAATATGATACAGTACAAACAACACTAGATGAAACATGTTGTTCATGTTTTTCAAAAAATTCCTACCATTTGAACAGCAAGCAAGTGAAACTAAGAAAGGAAAGAAAGCAGCAAAGGCAGAAAAGGTAGAAATAGCAGGATAGTACCTTCAGCTTTTGCAGGCACATATCAAGCTCGCTACTAATGCCATCCTTCATTGGATTAACTCCAGACAAGAATAGTTGATCTTCACCAGATGGCCCACCCATCAATGCTTGCTGGGACAAAATTTTACGTAAACATTTTATAATGATGATGACATCATGAAAGAAGAAAACATTTTCTCATAAGAATCACCATTTCTATCAGGATTCATGCACTATCACAGATTAAGTCACATCAAGCAAGATAAAATATCTATAGATAATAGTCCTTCAAGCAGGGTCTCAGCACTGAGACAAGCTTGCATATAATATAATAATTCACCTAAAGAAAAACGTAATACAATAGATCAAAATTGTAGATAGTTCTTCCTTCCTTCTTTGCCCAAAAAATAGAGTAGGAAATTTCGTCTAGCTCTCCATGACTTTTCGCTCACTGTAAAAACAATTTTAGGCACCAACATGATCTAACAGGAGATTACAGCCATCCTCACCGTAGCCTAGAAATATCTAAATAGATGCATCAAGTGTTACTAAACTCTACTGAAAACTAATCTGTTTCCCAAATTTGAGAAGTGCCAGAAGAACCGTGCTGTTAACATAATTTCAATGTCAACAAAGGGTCTCATGATGGATAAACCTAAGAAAAGGAAAAATGAACAAGAAGAATGGCATCAAGTATTCTTTCATTATACACGGTAAAGTCCTCTGATTCTCCCTCTCATTTGATGACATCTACAGTGGAATTATCACTTTCTAGACCATGTGTCCAATGAAGCACTCTTGCTGGTTGAAGCTTTAGCAATTCCTCAACTTTGAGGTTCCATACGATCTTGATCTTGGTAACTAGTCTACCCACCGTATGAACCTTGCAGCTGATAGAGTGATATGAATGCAAGCTATTCTGGACAATCAGCGGCAGCAAGGTGTCATATGACACAGACACGACAAGGTTTGAGGCAAAAGACTCGTCCTGGAGAAAGTTTCTTATTCAGTAGCAAATCAAACAATGCACTTACAAGTAATAGTTTTTTATGCTGCTTTCTTTGGGGCAGAATACCAAGTGCATCTAGCATTGACTCATCAAGTTCTACAATAAGAAAAACGGGTATGTGTCAGAAAAACAAATGAATGCATGACACAGTGGCCACTGAAAGAGTTTCTAAACCAATATCTACAACCTTTTGTTTGCAATAGAGTACCCAATACACTCAAAGAACCAAGGACTTGTACTTCACCTCCAATAACCATGTAAGACAGCAATATCTCCCTACATGAAACAGTTTCGCACTTGAGAGAGGATCTAAAAATCAAACGATGAGCATACACACAATATTAAGATCGCACTCCAGGAAAAGATGCTGCATGTGCATGATATGAAAACAAATATACCGCAGCTCTTCCTAGTTTCATACAAAGAAAAAAACAACCAACAATGAAATGACCTTGTTGTATGTGTAACGAAGCAAGCATTCAATCACTGGTGACTGCCACAGTCCACTAATACTCAATTGCGGAATGTAATCCACATAAACAAATCACCAAACACTTGGTGTGTACGAGAGAGAGAGAGAGAGAACAAAAGAAAAATATATTTAATTCCAAGCACTAAGGCTTAAGTTACAATAGTATCAACTCAGCCCTTTTTATAGGGTTGAGACAAGAGAGCTGTAGGCAGCAATGCTGCCAACGGCTAGTTGCTGTTGGCAGCAATAGCCTAAAAGGACAAGTCTACCCTTGTACAGAGATAAAAATTAAAAGAAGGCAACAACAACAACAACAACTAAGCCTTTTCCCATACTAGACGGGGTCGGCTACATGAATTCTTTGTTTTCACAGATCCCTATCGTGTGCCATGTTAGCAGTTAACTCCCAATAAACTAGATCATTCTTTATTGTTTCTTTCCAACACTTTTGTGGTCGTCCTCTACCTCTTTTAATACTTTCCAAATTTAGTTTTTCTAACCTTCTTACAGGTTCTTCTTTTGATCTTCTTTCTATATGTCCAAAACATCTTAAACGATGTTCTCTCATTTTATCCTCTATTGGTGCCACTCCTAATTTGTTTCTAATAACCTCATTATGTATACGGTCTTTCTTGTATGACCACTCATCCATCTCAACATCTTCATTTCTGTCAGAGACATCTTTTGTACATGTTGATGATTAACTGCCCAACACTCATAACCATAAAACATGACAGGCCTAATTGCTGCTCTATAATACTTACCTTTTAACTTTAATAGTATCTTCTTATCACAAAGAATACCTGATGCTCCTCTCCATTTTAACCAACCAGCATTAATTCTGTGTAACATTTCCATCAATTCTTCCATCACTCTCAAAAATTGACCCTAGATATTTAAAACTTTCCTTTCGGGGAATGCAATGTGTACCAATTTTAATTTCCATGTCCTCTGAAGTAACCAAATGATCAAAAACAAAATTGATGGAGGCCTTTGCATTCCATATATTCTGTCTTTGTTCTACTAAGTCGGAGGCCTTTGCTTTCTAATGTTTCTCTCTATAAAAATTAAAAGAAGAAAAAGGAAAATTACAAAAACAAATATTACATCTTAGCAGTATACATTTAACAGTATGTTGAAGAAAATATTCTATTTCAGTCATTAGGGAACCATGAAGGAGAGCAGACCTTTACAGGAAACAGCCTTGCTAGTAACAAAAGTCAAAAGCTGCAAAAGGGTAGCATTTCTATATGGAATATGGAGCACCAGCCCGCCAGCTGGAGCTCCACGGTCGAAGATTACACCTCCTCATCAGTATCGCTAGACTTCAGCTTTACCCACATCAAGTAGAATGCTTCTAGCTGGTAAAAGGATTTGTTGAGGTAAAATCCAACTACATGTTAAAATGCATTTTAAAGATAAGGTCAAACTACTCATACAATGTAAAAGTACCTAACCAAATATACAAAATTAGTAAAACGTGAGATGAATTAAATGAGCAAACCTATGCGTCTTCAACCACCTAAGGTCCATGCCAATATATACTTCTTCCTTGAACTAGATATGTTAGAAGCATAGAACTGGAAAATCATGGGCTAGATGGTCATAAACATCACAGAGGGATAATTATATGCCTTCAGACTGTGACAGAACCATTTTGACCAACTTTATTTTATTAAACACCTCCTACTGTCTCCAGTTTCTACCTCATTTATGTGATACACAAATAATGTACCACTACCACACGCCCTTTATAGGAATGAAAGATCATTGGAATTTGTAATATCAATTGGCGGGAAAAAAAGAATAGCATTTTTCTGCAGCAAATACGGATTAAAGAAGCCAATCCCAGATATGAAAGGTGTGGTCCGTTTGGGTATCACCTTCGAACTCCTGCCCTGAAAAGCTTAACTAATTTAGGAGCCTGGTTGTGCGAGTGGCAGCAGATATACATATTATTCAACAAATTACCACTTTATACTACTTGCATGTTCAGAGGAAGACCACAGGATTCATTAACCTCCCATGGGAAAAACAGAAGAATCATCAATGTGCCATTATTTGTCGTTGAATCACTTGACCTATCGCATTATTAACTGCTGCAAAGCATGCAAAAGAAGCATACCAAGATTTCCTAGGACATTTTCCAGTAAGCTGTTTTGTATGCTATTCCACCCATGTAAGAGATCACCCTTGCATTGCCGGTCCCAAGCCCAGATAAAGGAGAGGGTTGTGTTAGGCTTCCGACAGCCAGCATAAACTTTGTCGGATTTTTATAGTTTATACCATGGATTACACAAATTATTCCATCTACTATGGGAAAAGGCTTAGTTGTAGTTGTAGTTGTTGTTGTTTTGTATGCTATGCCTCTTGATGAAGCATAGATGTTAACAAGCTAGACCAAACATAATGCTTTGACCTTTCACATTACAAAATGCTTCAATGAACATGTGACTTCTTCCAGATGCAGTCTTAGAATACTGGTTCATTTTCACAACTTTTGAACAACAAAACTTGCTTGAGCAAGCCTGCTTTGACTAGCATCTTATAGAAATCTTCAATTGATGTCTCACCAATGGCAAGACGAAAGGAAAACAGAAATGGATTTTGAAACCAATCCAAAATTCCATGTGCTAACATTTAATTATTTGAGAACATACCTTTCAAAAAAGTCTAGTTTCATAACATGCAAAGTAAGGAAATTTTGTAATAAGAAAGATAGAAGCACAGCAATAATTAAGAATGATGACCAAGGGAAGATAATCACACACAACCTTAACCAATGGGCACACCCAATAAAGGGAAAACAATAGATAGTAGATTGTGCTTCAGAAAACACATGGAATCAGATCGAGGATCAGTAATAAATGAAGAATGATGTCAATTGCCTAATATGGCTAACCTTTTCTATTTGGCATAGTAAGACCAACTTTTCTTATCCATCCCATATGAATATTTTATGTTTACAAGGATACTATGTTTTTTAAAATCAAACCACATATGACATGACAGTATATTTCATAATTGGCCATATATAACTCAGGGAAAACAATTAAATCAGTCTGTACACCATACTGCACATGATATGGCTCTGTGGAAACAAAGAATCCATGTAGCCGACCCCGTCTAGTATGGGAAAAGGCTTAGTTGTTGCTGTTGTTGTAGTCTGTACACCATACTACATGTAATTCAGGTATAACAATGAAAAGTGTATGTCATATCGAGGTTTGCATCCAACAAGCCAAGTGGAATGGCAAGAGTGATAAACCATTTGGAGTTTACATGGCAGTGACTAGGACTGAGGAAGAACGAGTCTCTTAAGTCAGTGCAAGGGTTACAATGCAATGACGACTGCTGAAGATTGTGTGCTTTAACTCAAAACAAAGCCACCAATTCACACCAAGTCGATATCATATGAAGTAGATCACGAAGCCAAATCGTCTGAGTTTAGTATGTACACTTTATAACAAAATACAAGAGCAGGGATTCAAAGTAAAGCATGCCAAGCTTAATCACAAGTTGCAATGACTGGGCAGAAAGGTTTTAAAAAACCCAAGGTCCAAAAAGCTCAGCCTAATATGTCACCAGTAATGTATACTAAAAAAAAGACAAATACTAGCCTGTCCAAGAAGCAGTAGCCTAACATATCATCGATATACTGAAGTATACTAATTAGACTAACAGTTACATGGTTGAAATCCTGACAAAATTAAGTTTCAAATTATGTCCAACAAGGTAGAAAACTACAACCTATAAAGCAATTTATTACTGCATTCCCTTTCAAGTTCAACGGAGAGATTGTTTTCGTTAACAGAATAATGCAGTCTCACCTTAGAGCTAAATTTCTCCAGCTACAGTTATGAAGCAAGGAAAATTCTTCCGCAGAACCTATATGACCAGAAGAAAGATTCTGTACAGCGTCTTCTGCATTTTTATTTCCATAAAGCCTTCCGTGCTTCAATCTGAGTTGCTGTGCGTCACCATTTAATTCTGTTTCCAACCGGATAAAAACTTCAGGTGCACAGAAAAGTGCAGCACCCACGCAACTAGCTAAGTCTTTAGTTTTAACTATTCTTAAAATACAGCAAAGTAAAAATAAAGATGTTGCAGTGTCAATCACTGTCACCTGAAATTAAACAATAAAAAATTGGATAGTTAGTCCTCCATCAAGTGACACTTGGAGAATCAGTAGAAAAGAACACAAATAAAAACTTCCAGGACGTGCTTACATCAGTGAAGTCCACTTTAATAGAAGGCAGAATTAATGGAAAAACCAAAAGCTGCAAGATATTGTCTGTTATTAATCTATCCAGGTTGGGAACGCCACAAGATATGACATCACTGAAGTAGTAAAGATTGTCCTCAATTTCATCAACTGTGGAACTAACACGGGAAGTTGCTTGAGCAGATCCAGGATTCCTGTAATACAAGTCACATAATGTTTGTCAGTAAACAAGAAGCGTTCAGGATTCAATGCAATTAATTGGAAGGAGTTGATGAATCAAAATGAGTGGAACTTGGATTCAGTAGATTGTTTGTTCGGAGTTACTGAACAGGTACCAACTCAATCTTGACTTTCAATTGCTTCATTCATAGAACTATTGTACGTGAGCTTGAAAGGAAATTTTATAATTCAAGATCTTTTGTGAAAGATAGGATGAAAATCTGGCTGGAACTTAAAAAGATTTTAGTGTTTTGCAGCTAGGATATTGTGCACTCTATTTTGGACTTCAGAAGTCTCAGAGACTTGAAGTTTGCTGACATCGGCACCATACAACTTATCTTGAAGTTGGCAGAAACCGACATTACACAACTTATCTTGAAGTTCGCATACACTGGCACTATAAAGCTTACCTAGGTTCTTGGTTGCATTCATCATCAATTCATCATAGTGAATGATAAGGTATAATAGCTTATATGCTTCCATTAATTACGAACACATGGGAGCATGAATAAACGTAATAATGGTTACTCCGAATATCACATTGAGGAGAGCAATCAAACCCAAACCTAATGCTTATGTTTGGCATGTATCAAAAAAACATAAGAAAAAACCTCCATGTGAATCTCATGGAAGTTGAACATAGAAAACAAAATTAAACATAACTCAGTAAGACCAGTAACATTTTTCTTACTTGGAAGCTTCAGAGACCCATGCATCCAACTTGATGCACTGCTTTTTGAAATAATTAATAAAATCAGAAAAATAATTCCCCAGAACTGGACCTGTGATGTATCTGTTCACTTGTTCATCTCCAACTGAAGAAAACACGAAAAGGTGTAACTGTAAATGCACCAAAACTAGGATCATTTCCAAAGAGAAGAGAAAAACAGAAAGTAAGTCATCCACATATTTGCACGCTGAAAGCATATAATGACCATATAACTAACTTACCAAGGAAAGATGTGTTGAAGAATATGCTTATCTAGTGTTCTTTGTGTTAGTTTTATGTTTCTAGGTATTATTGTACTCGCCCGAAACTTTAGGGGCATTTTTGGTATTTTTCGGTACTAGGGGTATTTTGGTCAAATTCCATTTTACAGCTCCCTATATAAGGGCTGGTAGATTGTATTAGAGAAAAAGTGAGGTTGTGTTGTAATTGAGAGTGGAGAAGAGGGGGGGCGGCCTCCATTGGAGGTCTGCCCCTTCCTTCAATCCCTTTAATATTAGTCTTATTTTGTGTGTTTAATCTCCTGCAATGCTTCTCTAAATTACAACAAGATGAAATTACTTACTAAATAACTACAATACCATGCCTAACTCCACCTATGGTGAGAGCTCACCCTCACACAGTCAATTTAAAGCCCGAACAAAGGAGGGTTGTGCTAGGTAGATCAGAAGTAAAATGTTTTTGATCCTATAACAAGGGTTGCAATCTTTTGCACACTAATGCACTAGATCATATCATAACTTTGAAGGCATATACAACAAACAACAACAACAACTAAGCCTTTTCCCATACTAGATGAGTCGGCTACATGGATTCTTTGTTTTCACAGAGCCCTATCATGTGCCATGTTAGCAGTTAACTCACAATAAGCTAGATCATTCTTTATTATTTCTTTTCAACACTTTTGTGGTCGTCCTCTACCTCTTTTAATACTTTCAAAATCTAGTTTTTCATACCTTCTTATGAGTTCTTCTTTTGATCTTCTTTCTATATGTCCAAACCATCTTAAACGATATTCTCTCATTTTATCCTCTATTGGTGTCACACATAATTTATTTCTAATAATCTCATTATGTATATGGTCTTTTCTAGTATGACCACTCATCCATCTCAACATCTTCATTTCTGTCACTGACATCTTTTGTACATGATGATTAACTGCCCAACACTAAGAACCATAAAACATGGCAAGTCTAATTGCTGCTCTATAATATTTACCTTTTAACTTCAATGGTATCTTCTTATCACAAAGAATACTTGATATTCCTCTCTATTTTAACCAACTAGCATTAATTATATGCGTAACATCTCCATCAATTCTTCCATCACTCTGAAAAATTGACCCTAGGTATTTAAAATTTTTCTTTTGGGGGATGCAATGTGTGCCAATTTTAATTTTTATGTCCTCTCAAGTAACCAAATGATCAAACTTACATTCCATATATTCTATCTTCGCTCTACTAAGTCGGAAGCCTTTACTTTCTAATGTTTCTCTCCATAGTTCCAATTTTCTATTAACTTTTTCCTTAGACTCCTCCACTAACATAATATCATCTGCAAATAACATACACCAAGGTACTTCACCTTGAATATGTTTTGTTAACTCATCAATCACCATTATAAATAAGTATGAACTTAAAGTTGATCCTTGATGTAACCCAATATTAACTTCAAAGAAGTTTGTCATTCCTTCATCAATCACCATTTGAAGGCATATACTTTTTTTTTTAAATCATGCTTAGCAACATTTCAGTCATGTCAGATTAGACAACAGAATGTCTCTTAAGCATGTATGGGCAAGAATAGTACTAGGATGGATGACCTCATAGGAAGTTCTCATGTATCCTCTAACCGACCCATCTAGGGTGGAAAAAGCTTAGTTAAAGGTTAAGGTTAAAGTTGACCTATAATATCATGCCAAGGATAGAAAAATGACCATTCAACTTGCACCAATTTTGTAGAACCTAGAAAAGTTGTATCACATTAAAATATTCCAAGAATCATTAGCCATTTCGTTGGCAAGTTACTATTGAGCTCCAAAGCTTCAGAGTGACTGGAATTTGGACCAGCATTGAGTTTTGTACATTTCAATGTAACAATAAAAATGTCATTAACGCCTAGAAGCACATGAAGAATAGTGGCCATCGGAGTTTATAAAAGATGAGGGCATCAAAACAGATTCCAACAAAGACAACCAATCCAGGTATGTCCGAATACTAAAGAAATACTCAGTACTGAAAGAAGATTGCCAAGATATCCCAACCATCACTGTACAAAACATCAAGAAATACTTGGCATGAGCTAAAAGCTGCAGAACATGCCACTATAACAAAGTGCAAGGGGAAGATGTTCCACTCAGAATTATTGCGTACAAGAATATATACTCACCATGATATACATTTAGTGTCAAAGCACAAACAGCAATGCGGACCATGTTCTCCTCATGGAAAGCAAATTTTATTGCCTCTGTGTACAGTGGAAAAGAAACAACTTCGTCCTGATCAAATCAAGAGGAAATCCTTCAAAATGTTGAAATTGCAAAGCTAGTGCCAGCTTCTCACATGGGAAAAAGTTAATTTGTGTTCAATATGTTAGACAAATTCGTACCGGCACATCCAAATTATCTGCATCTCTAGAAAATTAGTCATCAAATTAAACCAGATCATGATGACAACACATATGAACAAACAGAGTAACCAAAAAGAATAAAATCACCATACCAAACAATGTGATATTTCAAAAACATAAGTACAGAAAACATAAACCATGGTAAGATCCCTTCTCAAATATGTATTATGGTCAATCTGACATTTGAATGATGACCCTGCTGAGAAACAAGGAGAGGACCATACCATAAAGGTGGTAATTGTCTTAAATGTTATTCAGCATACACTTCGGAAACATAAAGGCCAAATGAAACTAAATGTCAAATCATTTAACAGCATCACATAGAAATGTGTAATTGAAATTTTGGAAAAACTTGACAACCTAATTTCCAGAAGTTAAATTACAACAAGGAAGTTTCTGGAAGAAATCATCAATTAGTCGAAAACATATATAAGGCATGTATTTTTCACTAGTAAAAGAGAGATTCTGCAAACAAATGTTTTTGACTCGCACGAGGATAGCCACATATCCTGCCCTCTAACACTTGACATAATCATGTATTTCACGCAAACTTCCAGGATATCTTGTACATCTTGAACTTACATTGTCTGTCTTCACAAACAATGAGATCGTGTTCTTGTCCAGCTTTCCACTTATGGCCCTAGAAAAAGTCCTTAAGGAGATTACTAACCAAATAATGAAATTGAAAAGCAAATCTTACAATAAACAACAAAAGATGGATATAATCCCAGGGAAACAATATCAGATTTAGAAGCAACCACTTGCTTCACAAACCTCAAAAAGGAAATGTAATATGATAGGAGCTCTTCATTCCGAAAGTCAAAAGGATATGTAATGAGAGAATTTATGTGCTCGTTACTGAAAAGGTAATCTGCATTTCACAAGGAAGAACTTCAGAAATTATTGCATGAATGAATTGAGGAAAAAAGATTATATAATTAGTTTCAGGGTTTATCATCTTACAAATAGCATGTTCACTTTTCAAATTTTGAATCATAATACTGAGCGTCTGAAGCAGTTGAAGTGCAACACTTATGGTTCTACTGACTTTAAGTACACGAACAAATTCACCCATGACCTGCTTCTCCATGAAAAATCTGGAACATTTGTTGTAGGCCAAAACAAAGAGTAAAATAGTTGCACATGAACTGCAGGCAAAACAAAGTTCCAAATGGGAACATGGTGAGAAAAAATCTCACTCAAAAAAGGTTGGATCATGCTGATCACCGTACGTCACTAGCTCCGAAATTGACCTAAGAGCCTCGATCACAAAATCCTTGACACAGAAATTCAAGAAAATAAATGACTGTTTTCTTACAATGACAAGTTAAGGAATACAGCTCCACAAAATGTTACCTTGTTAACCTCGTTAACTATTTGAATCTTTTGTAACTGGTCAACAAGATATCTGCATGTAACAAGACATCACAATCGAAACAAAAGGCTGACGGCCTGACATATACCATAAAACAAGATGACATTTTTGGCTTAATCACTGAAACTCAGACATTGAAAACTGAATCAATAGAGCAATTCTTCATGAGGAAAGCTGGCATAAGATACATTAAAAGATCAAAGCAAAAAACATCTTGGTTTTACCGCCAACATTCACTCTTTACCAACAGCATGTTTCTGTACAATCAATAATGGGGAACCATCAACGTTTACATTTTCAAAACAAAGCAGCAAAAGTTTCAAGTCATCCATACATTATCAGATCCAGAGCAAGGACGTCTCCTACTGCAAATGATAACAAAACTTAACCTGAGTACTCCGTGTTAATCACCCTATTTATCTCCAGCAATAATAATCACAGTGTTAGTTTAAGAACACTATTCACAAAAAGAGCACACAAAACCTTAGGTTTATTCAGTCGAGTCATCTGGCACACAAGATCAGATAAGTTGTTTCACCATCTACAAGGATAAACAGCCTTATCATATCAAGATGAAATGACTTAAAGCATTAAGGAGATATCTACTTATTGATTAGTAGCATGTAACACCTGCTTGATGTGAGACTTTAAAGATTGTAGAGGTGGAGAACAATGTCAAGTTTTCATCTTTCCTTTGATTTTCCAGAGGTGTGACCCATACATGACAAAGCATTCTTTCAAGATTGACTCAGGCATGTCCTACGCCATACAAAACGCAAGAAAGAAAGCAAAACACAGAGATCTCAACAAGCAAAACTAATAATAAAAACTAAACTAAAGAAATGAAGATGTGAGACTGCACTAGAACTTTAACATGGTTCATCACAACATTGGATGCTTATCACAGTGATCAAAAGTGAAGAAAAAGCAAGAATCTCCAAGAACTCTCCCTAAGACACATATAACCCTTACTGCCTTACTGTTTTCTTGAAGACCCATTTACAACCCCAAACTCCTTTTTATTTGGCAGCTTCACAAGTTCTCATGATCATCATACAAATAAGTGTCTCGAAGTTGGTGATGAAAAAATATGTGACGTGTCTTATTTTTTATATCCTAGAGTGGAAACCCTCGCTAACTTGGGTAAAGAGCTTGATGTAGAAATGGCATCATAGCTCTTGCTCTCAAGGAAAATGGTCTCTCATCTTCTCAGACAAATTGAAATACCCCAGTGAAGAGGAAGCGCAACTTCTCAAGACCAATCCACAAGTGCGAAAAAGTTAGATTACTCAAAAATGAGGATATGCAATCGAGTATAAGATAAGGTAGACTGTTTTTTCCTTAAGTAGACTGTAGGGATAAAGAAGAGGTCTGGCATAAAGATAAGAAAGATCTGTATTGGAGATTAATAGTTTGTATTTGCCTCTTCTGTGCCAGTGCCTTTCGCTTTACCTTCTCATGTGGCACATGTAATGGGATGTGGTGAATTGCCATAAATCTCCATAAACTCCTTTCCCCTATTAGGTCAATTTTCATCCTAAATGCACCACTTATAGACTATAAGTGGTGCATTTAATCTTTCGCTAATGTAATGAGAAGACACATTGTTCTTTCCAAGACTTCATCATTTTATTCATTTAACAATGCTTAGTAACTGACATGTAAAGAATAGGAAATTCCCATTCAAAAGTATTACAACTAATGGATAAAGCAGAGAATATACAGAAAAAAAGCAAATTTCCTCTTTAA
Source organism: Brasenia schreberi (assembly GCA_036023115.1). Lineage (NCBI taxonomy): Eukaryota > Viridiplantae > Streptophyta > Magnoliopsida > Nymphaeales > Cabombaceae > Brasenia > Brasenia schreberi. Next base: position 1,705,795 of record JAYKKT010000092.1, on the reverse strand, counting down.
TTTCATCAGAATTGCTTTTTGATATAGATGTGATGTGCTTACTTTGTGCATTTCTGATAATATATTATTATGGATCATGCACTTTTCAAAATGAACCCCAACTACATGATCTGCATATGCTCATGATGTTCTATTAACTCATCTAAGGATTCAACCAAGTGAACTTTATGAAACTTGATATCCAAGATGAGTTCATGAGAGAGAGATTCTCAAACCGGGAACTTTACCCCATTGTTTACTAAAGAATTAGCCTTATTGGATTGACAAAAAATTAATGTTCCCATGCCTGAGACACATACATAAATACATTTCTGAAAGTTCCTTAGTAATTTCTCTCAAACTATACATGCCCTCATTCTTAACAATTAATTCTCTCGAGACCAAAATCTTTCCTTAGAGAGCCCACTTTTGGTGAGGATTTAAGCAATTAGATTTTTTTACCATGAAATCAGCTATATCTACCTCTTCTTCTCTGCCTAATAAAATGTTGATCTGTTAGAATGTATTGTGAACTTCATCTAAATTAATGCTACATAACTTTTCCATCTTCATATGTGGCCAAGCTACATTTTCTTCTTGTTAAAAGCCTAATCCATCATATTAAGTTATCACCAATAAATATGCAATATAGTACCACTTTTTTACTTATCTCTTTCTCACGCACATTATGCCTACAACTACAACTAGTTTCATCAACCACTGTATGTACCTTTATGTAGCTTAAGATCCACTCTGTAACTACCATGTGGCCTTCATGCATGTACACAAAATAAATGCTACTGCTTGGAACCTTGTGAAAAAATCCCTTTCATATGCCTTTTTGTTCTTGAGAGGAACTTCCTATGATTCTTATGCAAGAGGTGCTGGAGGTGCTACCACCTTACAGTCTTCACTTTTCTTTTTCCTTCTCTTTTTTCTTTAACCTTTCAACAATGTGGAACCTGCCCAAGAACAAGGTCTCTTACAGGGCCTCATTCCATTTCTGTGGCATATTCTTGCTGTAATAAGACATTTTGTTCATAGTGCCAAAAATTATCTCTGCTTTACTAGGCCTTTAATCCAAAACCATAGTTGACAAAAACATTTAACACAGTGGAATTGGACTTGTCAGCCAACGGGTCACATGCCACTAAGTTGACTCAGCGACTAGCTAGAACAGGTACAACCTCTTTTAGGTATTCTTTTCAAGTAACATGTCAAATAGGTGAATCTAGTGGGAGAATTTGTACAGCACGCGTATATATGTCCAAACATTAAGCAATGAGAAGCATTAAACACTGAGAAACATAAAGAACAATAACAAAATAAATGCATGATGAGAAGAATAATTTAAATTTTAAAGTCAGGTATCCATCAATGTTTGCTCAGCGAAACCTGAGATACCTTAGTTAATTGAGCATATGTCAGCTTTTGCTGCTTGAACCGGGCAGGGATGAGTGACCAGCAAGTTCATGGGCAACTCAGATTAACAGCACCATCTCGACTCCGATCATCAGGTTTTCTATGATATGTGTCTAAAACTTTTCTCAACATACACACTTCAACAGCCTACACACTGATGTACAAGATACAATGTACATTGTTTGCAGATATCCACGAGTCTGTATTCTGTAATGATGTATGCCACTAATGTGAGTTCATTCTTTACCTACTGGACTTCATTATACGATTTATATTCTTCTAAGAAAGTCAGCTCAAACCTGCCCTTAGTTCATATACAAGCCCACATCACCCAATGCTCGACCACTAATGCCTACTGTACTTTTTGTAAAGCCAGGGCCATCAATTTCCTCTACGAAGCCCCTCTTTAAATATTTAACTGCAACACGGTACAACTTAGTATATCTCTTAATCGTGGGCCTATTTCAATGATGACAAATGCTCATCTTGTTATTCTTGGGAAACTCAGTTTCCCCTTTTCCGGACCACACTAGCATCTATGCTGAGAAAATCTGCACAAAAGTTCCAGACCCTCATCGGAAATCCCACATTTGAATGGCCAAAATCATCTATTCAAGCTTTACTTCTAAATTCTGGCATCCACGATGTAAATACGCAGAAAAATCCAATCATAAGGATGACGAAGTGCAAAATCACAGAAGTGAGGACAGGAACAAAGATCGTTTGGTTAGTTCAAGCAGACGTCACGCATAATCACATAAAAGTGAGCAGAGAACAACCATTTAGATTAAAATGGAACCAAATTCTTGTCCCAAACTCATTCTCAACTAATTTTACATGTAGCCCAAAATTCACCTTTCAACCGAAAAGTCTGAAGCCGATTACCCAGCGATTCCAAATCAACTCGACTTCTGTCCTAGCCCAGAGGCCCAACAAAACAATGGAAAGCAACAGAAACTAACCTAATTTCGTAAAAAAGACGTAACTCACCTAAATTCGTCCATCGATAATCGGCTTCGAGTCCTCCACAAAGAAGAGAACCACATATTTCGAGAATCACTCCGGGAGGAAAACCTGGACCAATCGACAGCCCGAGAATCTCCCGTTGGACACCGTAGGCGAGGTTAGGCATGACAGGAGCCCATTAAGACGGCAAATTCCGAGTTCTCTCACAATCCTGGCGGAGAAAAGAAGCATAGATCTCGATTCCGACTCCAATTCTGTTTCCAACTCGTAATTCGAGAACAAAGAATTCCAAACTCGTTTCTGTCGCTGTCTTTCGCCTGGTTCGTCTTCTTCACAGAGCTTCCCTGGCTTCTCGTTGGCGTCACAGTTCATCAACCGGCAGAGAGAGAGAGAGAAAATCCTCCGCTGTTTACCTTTTTATTACTTTTACCGCCTCAGAAGATTATCCGCTGTAATCGTCGTATTTCCACTTCCCCATGGATTCCAATATTATGGGTCCGATTAGCGTTCTCGTTCAATCGTATCTCGCTTTGGATTTCTGAGATTTGGTTAAATCTAGTGCGTTACCTTTCAAGAAATTAACTTAAAAAGTAAGCGCACGGCCCGTTTCATGGGCGACGGTACATAAAATGGTCAAAAAATTCCTTAGGTAGAGTGAATAGCTCACAAAAAGGTTTTACGTGGGCCTATGTATAAAATTCTCGATGGTCCATCCATCTTTAAATCCACTCAAACGTTTTTTTTTCATATTTCGATCAGCCAGCATGATCAGCCATGGACATTTAAATTTAAAAGGTAAAATATCTTTTGTTTTTAAATTTAAATCTTCACTATTCATTTTACCCATGAAAGAAATGTTTTGCTAGATTGAACATGAATGATTTTAAATATGTACCACTATTTATTTATTTGTATTTATATATATATATATATATATATATATATATATATATATATATATATATATATATATATATAAAATGTGAGAAGGGAGGGGAGAGAAGAGGGGTAATGATCTATGCTCAATTGAACATGCTAAATTCCTTATTTTTTGAGCTTCCTTGATTCAACCGTAGGTTGTGACTCTAACATTTTTTATTATTCTTTCATTACTGAAAATCATTTTTTATGAATCAAAACTCCCTAAATACATAATATTCATAATTGTTTCATATGACCATTATATATATATATATATGCATGTGTGTGCATGCATGTATGTAATATATAATATTGAGTTTTTGAGAAGTTTGAGTGAGATTAGTGTCCCACCTTATCTTAATGTCGATGTGCTCATGGATAAAGTTTTATGTTGGTTGTTGACTATGAATACTCTTTCTTTCCTTCGAGACATTTGAGCTTACTACTAGCAATAGAAAGTTGAAGGTCATGAGTTTCATATTGGAGGCCTATGTCTGACTTCGGCCTCCTCACCAAAAAAAGGGAAGAAATTCAGGTTTCAAATGTGATGCACATACTTAAAACCAAGAAAGAACCCCCCATGTGATTTTATGATGCCAGGCATTGTAGAATGAGCTCAACGAGTTTGGTCTGTTATGTCCCACGAAACCACAAGCAAACTCCATGACCGTCTCGTTTCACTAACGAGTAGATCGATCCTAGCCACAAAAGTTTAGTTTTCTTTACTAGTTTTTCGGTTTAAGAAGGCAAATGCACCAAGCTTAATCCGCTTAGATTGCTTTTGCTAGCTTGTTGGGTTCCCAGTTTTTTAAACAAAATGGATGTTTATCCTTTTGCAGAACTTGCGCACAGGCAACTGCCCCAAGCTTAGTTTGTTAGGTGGCGGTCTTAGTGGCTCGCTGGCTCCCACGTTTCACGAGTATACATTCAAAACAACTACAAATGTGGATATGCATTACATACAATGTAATTCTGTTTTAGATCAAACATATCAACAAAAGCACATTACATGCATATATTTTTTGATGGAACGTGTAACTAGATATATACGTTACAGATGAATTAAACACAAACATATATATATATATATATATATATATATATATATATATATATATATATATATATAAAGAGAGAGAGAGAGAGAGATGTAATCCGTACTGAATGGATCATTTTGCACATGAATTAAACATGTTCTATCCAGTTTAATATTCAATTATAATTTATAATTTTTCAAAGGATTTTGTAAAAGTACGAAGTATATTGTTATTACACTTATGTCACCCAAAAGCAATGGGTAAGCGCGTGTGGGTAGCGTCAAAGGTGTGTAGGATCCACTATCCTTATATATACATATATATATATATATATATGGTATGTGTATATAGATGTATCTATGTATATATGCATGTATATGTAGAAGATATAGTCTGTACTCAATGTCATGTTTTGCATGGTTCTACCATTTAGACTTTTTCGTTCCTAATTTATCTAGTTTAATTAAATAGATCACTGCCAAATAGGATTAGTACTTGGCTCTGGAGATTTAAGTAAAACTCAAATGAATTCACGAAAGATCCCACATCCTCTGAAATTTCCCGTCTATGGCTCCTCGGAGAGCTGCTCTTATGTGTATAATAAAGTACCAGTTGCTCCATTCATGGTTCTTGATGCTCCCTTCTTAGGGAAACATCGTGTGAAAGAGATAGTTGCCATGACAATCTTGGGTAGTATAAATGGATATGCCACCTCGTGTTGTAACTTGCCTCATTGATTTTTAAACGCTGTTGTTTAGGTGGGATCCACTATTAAAGTTCCTTCAACGTGGAGTAATGGGATTTTAATAGGGGGAGGATATGAAACACATCTTCTTTAACTGTATTTAGACGTTGTTTGGATATTTGCTCATTTAACAGGTTTGCTTCCTTGAACATTTTGTCATTTCTTTTTTCCATATCAAAGTTTGAAAGGCTATGAACCAAGATCCATTGGGGGATGTTTGATTACAAGGCCTGGGACTACGGGACCAAAACTGCAATTCCCCTCGTAATCAAATGAAGCCCTTTGTAAAAGGTAGTTATACCCGATTACGAGGTGGAACAAGGGCCTACTCCATGGAACCGTAGTTCCAATTCTGTAGTCCTAGTCTCATAATAAAACTCCTTGAGATGTCAACTCAAGTCCTTATGACCAGCCCCATGCTGCTTCTATTGGAACCTCTAAACCTAATTGTCCATTCAAGCTTCTTGTTTCTGGTCTAGTTAAATGGTTTATTAAGAGGGAGCACATTAGCAGCCAAAACATGGCACCATGGCTTATGAGTCCGAATTGACGTAGCTTACATTTGCCCCGATTTTGCATATATTCTTCGTGATTAGCAATTGAGATCCAGATTTAGTTTAGAATCTTGGACATTCGGCGTTACAAATGAACTGAACTTTGGCAGACCTCCGGCCCGAATCCAATACACCATCTGCATGCATGATTTTGAAAGCAAAATATGACAACCCGCTCGATTCTGTTATTAAGGCCGGAGTTGACAATGGGCCAACTCCCATCAATGAGGTTGAATATAAGTTTTCCCCCAACAAATGCGTGATTTTGTTCTGATAACCCCAGGAACATTTTCTATTATATTTAGCGAGCATCCCATCCGTTTACATTTGGGTTGGGCAAAACCCCATCATCTCTCTCTCTCTCTCTCTCTCTCTCTCTCTCTCTATATATATATATATATATATATATATATATATATATATATATAATCTAGTTTGTACAAACTGTGTATATAAACTATTTTATAGTAATATAACTTTAACAGGGTCTGATAGAAGAGACGCACACGCATCTCTCCCATGAGAGAAACATGTGTGGTGATGTATGTTTGGTGCACATCTTTCCTCTAGGAGCGATCCATGTAGTCTCTTTAAAAAATACGGAAAAAACTACAAAGAGAGATTGAGATAATCTTGAAAATGGGAGACAAAAAATGTAGACGAGAGAAGGTGCTTGGCCGGTAATGTGAGAGGAAGAGGCGACAGCACTGATGAGATGAGAGGGAGAGACGAGAGAGCATGTGTGAGGTGAGGGAGAGGAGAGAGTGCAGTGCCTACGAGTGGGTGAGGAAGGATAAAAGGAAAGAGAAGTGTGCACTTAAAAATTAAGGGTGTACCTTAATGTAAAATACATGTGCTCATATACATCCATGATTAACGTGTATCTACTTTGGCTTCGTGTGCAATCTTCCGTTCCTTTTTTTCCTCACTTGGTGAGTTCGGCAAATTTGGGAGCAAGCACCTTTATTTCTTCTCAGTATTTCAGATAAATTCCTCCTGAGGTAATCGGCTGGCAAATATGCTTTTTGCCTCCGCTTGCTTGAAGGATAAAATGAGCATCAAAGTGGGGGACAGGGCGATCCAGAAACTTCAAGAACGTGATACAAGATTGCTGCTCGTTAATGCTGACACTTTCTTTTCCCCCCTCGTGTGCTTAAATCATAAATTAAATAACGCTGCACCTTTTATCATAAAATTTGAACCATTGACCATTTGATTACGTGTATAGCATAACGGTAGACGAACTCCCAAAATCAAATCCGTATCCAACTATTCTTTGGACCTTGTCTACCCTACACGAACGTAAAATGGGAATGAAAACAGGCACAAAAACTAGCACTTGCATACTTTGGCAATAAAACCACTCCACCACCAAAAAAAACAAACAGGATCCCAGCATCAAAATCAGCACATACACACATTATACGTACATACATATAAACATAGAGACAGGGACAGAGTGATTTGTTCGTGCACTACTGATGTCATTCATGCTTGAGAGCACGAGTGTAATAAAATTGTACATCATACTTTACTAAAAGCTCTTAAACTTTTTAAATTACACTCATGCCACCGGAAGGCAAAATGGGATATATATATATATATATATTGCCATAATATGCAATCGCCAGTTTGCATGCTTGTTTTATGACTTTCCCTTTGCACAAGTTCCTGTCTTACTATTTAAAATACATTCCAACAAGGCATCTAAACTTGTCGACAAATCAATTGATTATCCGTCCCATATATAACTCAAAATGTAAAGATACATGAGTGCCAGTTTTGGTACAAACTCATGCGGAAGGCTAAAGGGATAAGCCATCCTACTTCTACAGTTACTAGTCATTTCTTTGGTCTAAATAGCAAACATTTGAAACGATAAATGCAAGGAGGGAAGTTGAGGCAATAAGACGAACAAAACTTTCTTTTCAAAAGAGCCCTTTCATATCTAAAAGGATCATAGGTAAAAGAAGACAGTGAAAAAAAGAACACGGTAATTACAACAGAAATTAAAAGAAAACAAGATCATTCCAAGGATTTGAGTAATCTGAAAAGACCTGCTGCCTCCCTAATCCGAGAGAATTCAATGCAGAATGCCTGAACTTCAATGAGGAGATCATTCACTGCAACGAAAGCACAAGAAATATCAAGTTCTATTGCAGAGCTACCACACATTTTTTTTATGGAGGGTTAAAGGAGATGCAACCAAGAATAGATACCATTGATTATTTTGTTCCGGATGAGACTCTGTAGAAAGACACAGACTAGCCTGACTAATCTGTTCTGCATATATTTATCCTGAAAAGAGAGAAACAAAAGAAACGCTCACTAACCCAGAAATTACAACAATAAGCAATATATGTAGGGCAAGGAAGACGCAGGTGATCAGGTTAATACTTGAAAATCTTGCCAACACCAAATGGAGGGCAATTAAATACTTAAATCATAGATAAAAGCTGTCGCTTTAAAATAATGTTGACTTGGTTAACACGGTCAAAAGGAGCATGAAATGCAAAACCAATGATCAATCGTCTGCTTTTTCAAGGACACATTCACAATAAATGACACGCATTAAACCCATAATAAGGTCAAAAAGAGTTTACCGGTTCCTTTCAGCCAATACTCAATGATCACTAAAACAGAAAACACAAATGGGTATTACATGGGCATCTTTTCTTTTTCTTTTTTTAATTCGCAACATTACATGCACATTTATGAGGAAGACGCTCACAGGAACCCAGACTAAAACTAACCCAAAACAAAGCCTTCTCCCACACAAAGTGGCATCACATGGGTTCTTAGTCACCATTGAGCTCCATTTTCTGTCATTTTAGCATTACCCCGAAAATGTAAGATCATATTTTGTCTTTTCCTCCCTCTTCTGCGGCCTGTGAAGATTGTCACTCAATCAAGCATAATAAGGTAAAATAATGAGCCACACTAGGTCTTCTCCACTTTCTTATCCTCATGACCATCCTATATTATCAACAGTGATTATCCAACACATTGATAATTATGAATTAGTTTCAACAATAAATAAGAAAACATCAAATTCATGAATAGATTCATAAAATCTAAAACATCGATTTCAAATCTAAACTATGAAGACATTATCAAATTATCAACTTAAATAAAATTTTAATGCATAAGTAATAAATATCTGAAAATGTACATCTTATATACATGATCTGAAAGAAAAGGGGGTGAAAAGAGAAAACAGAGAAGGGCAATAGAAGAAGAAAAATGTCCATAGGAAGAGAAGAGCACGAGAAAGAGAAGAAAATAAGAAAGCACACACAAGGAGGAGAAAGTAAAGAGAAGAAAGAGGGGGTGAGAGAAGAAGATAACAACAACAACTAAGCCTTTTACCATACTAGATAGGGTCGGCTACATGGATTCTTTATTTTCACATAGCCCTATCATGCGCCATACTAGCAGTTAACTCAATATAAACTAGATTATTCTTTAATGTTTCTTTCCAATACTTTTGTTGTCGTTCTCTTCTTCTTTTAATATTTTCACAATCTAATTTTTCATATCTTCTTACAATAGCTTTCTTTGGTCGTCTTTATACATATTCAAACCATCTTAAACGATTTTTCCTTATTTTATCCTCTATTGGTGCTACTCTCAATTTGTTTCTAATAATCTCATTATGTATACGGTCTTTCCTTGTGTGACCACTTATCCATCTCAACATCTTCATTTCTGCTATGAACATCTTTTGTACATATTAATGATTAACTACCCAACACTTAAAATCATAAAACATAGCAGTTCTAATTATTGCTCTATAATATTTATCTTTCAAAACTCCGCCCATGTAAGGGATCACCCTTGCATGGCCGGTCCCAAGCCCGGATAAAGGAGGGTTGTGTTAGTCTTCCGACAGCCAACGTAAAACTTTGTCGGATTTTTATACTATGGATTAAACAAATTATTTGTGAGTTAATTGCTAACATGACACGTGATAGGGCTCTATGAAAACAAATAATTCATATAGCTGACCCCGTCTATTATGGGAAAAGGCTTAGTTGTTGTTGTTAATATTTACCTTTCAACTTTAATGATATCTCTCTTATCACATAGAATACCTGAAGCCCCTCTCCATTTTAACCAACCGGTATTAATTCTATTTATAACATCTCCTTCAATTTTTCTTAGGTATTTAAAATTTTTCTTGCGAGGGATGTAATGTGTGCCAATCTTAATTTCTATGTTCTCTAATAACAAAAGATGAAGAAAAGAGAGCTCCCTAGAAATTGGTGAAGATAATCAAAGATGTTATCATTGGACATTGCAAAATGGTGACCACTATAACGGTGAAGGCCTGATAAAGAATTGTGGGGGATATATCTACCATGCATTTCTCAGAACGTGGAACTGAAATGTTATACTGAAGAAAACCTGTTCCATGTGCTGCAGAACCTATTGGTACAACAGATTGCAGTAACTGCAGGGTTCAGACTTGACCATGAAATCAAGAATAAAATATATTGATTTCATGAGCCTCATGAACTGTAACGCAAGCTTGGTATACCCACAACCTCCTCAACTCTTGGATTAAGTCAAAGAAGATTTAGAGGCAAGCACATCAATCTGCCCAAGGTGTCCAAACGACAATCTAGCTCATTTAACATTAATAACTTCCACAACAGGAACCCCTCTGTGTGACATTTAAATCACTGGATCTAATTCCATTCCACATCATGCATGAGTTGACTGTTTCAAGCACAATATTGTACTTCCAGTTTTCATATCATTTCTCAATTAACACCAATTCATTCAACATGCTTATCATTGTGCAGTTAGCTACTGTAGATTAAAAGTGAAATTTTCTCACTATCGACGTTATCTGAGATATCTGCTTTCACTTTTCATTATCACAAAATATACCCTTATTGTTTTATAGCTCTCTTTCTCCTTGATGATGACGAATCATGCAGATTCTGTATCCAGTTTCATCCACCATGCACTATAAAGCATATGGAAGCAATTTCTCATTAGTTTGGAATTACATGTACTGTATCAGGCAAAAGACAGAAAACGATGTGCACATATTGAACTGGAAGTTTTATCAAATCAAACAACATTGCATGTGAAGAAAATGGGGAACAACCTAAGGAAAGTTAAATGCCAGATGCACACTATAAAGTGTCTTCTAGTGTAATAGAAATGAACCTTAATATTTTCACATGATTGTATACAGTTTGAGATGTAAGCCTGTACAAAATCTGTTGGAAGAACAACTGTTGTTGTAAGTCTGTTCACAACCACCATCGAGTGCAAGCTCATGTCCATTGTGACAAGAACACGAAAATACCTGAAAGCACTTGAGTTATTAAGAGACCATGAAATGAACTAGTGTCTCTGTCATCATGTTCACACTGCACAGAATGAAAACGATCTCACTCTGAAATCTCGGGAGAATTCATCATTTTCCTAAGAACCTCAACTGCAATAACTGGATTATTCTCCACCAGTTCCTGATAGAACATGAACGGATTCAAGAGCAAGCATAAGTCGAATAGAACAGAAAAAATAGTATAGACGATCACATACAGGTAACCTTCGAGGAGTTAGACCACAATGATAAACAAGCTTCGGATCATTGGCAAGCTCCAGTAGCACTTGCTGTAATGCAACATCTGGGGATTAGATTCGTTAAAAAAAAAAGTAAGTAAGAACTACTTCCAGTTGAAATATTAAGAGAAAACCATGACCACAACTAGGCTGGTATTGTCACCATGGTAACTTTTGCACATAATCACAGATATCTGTACGTTAACAAATACATCTCCTTTCATTAACTTAAATTCAATAAGTTCAATCACAGAAAATTTAAATTTGATTTACATATCATATTGGTTAATCTATGACTCACTGAGGTAAATAAGCAAACTTAAGGTGCATCATGAAATAAAGTCAGTAGCCTATGAGGTAACTCGTTCAACCATTATTAACCCCAGTCTTTGAAAGGGTAGCTTATGATCCAAATGGGGATGTGAAGGAATTCCTCCACAGGTGACTCCATACAACAGGGATTCCTGAACAGGTCACTCCATGCAAATGGATTAGGCTGGTTCACTTTATATTAATCCTCAATCAAGAATGAAGTCTCTGAGACAGGTTTCATCCAGGTCCAATTTTTGTATCTAAAAAGCCAAAATTAACCAATAGAATGGATTGTTTGTAGTGCTTTTGTAGTTCTAAAGAGCTCCATCTTCTCAGCTGTTTTACTTCCCAAACCAGCACAACTTCTAGAGAAAAAGAAAATGTGAAGTGATCCAAGGGTCTTCACATTCAATTCAAATGGACTAGCATCAAAGTCTGTAATAATACAGTTAAGAGTGCTTAAGAGCTTAAATAGCACATTTCTAAGCTTGATAGGGAATATGGAGCTGGTCATGGTAGCTGTGAAAAAATTATATGCACTAATTAACAGAAGATAATCTAGGCATAGTGTCGGAAAACATACTTCTTGCTGAGATGAAGCAAGTGCTCCCTTTAGGGCCCTTGCAACTAAATCCCTTACTGCAGCTCCTCGGCTAGTATCGGCACACATACCTTTATCCCAAAGTAGCTCATGGTTGTTTTCAGGGTTCAACCACACAAGCTGCCAGGTATCACAACAAAAAAGAAAAGTAACATAAATAATCTTATATTTTCATTGACAGCTTAAGTGTGTGCAAGCAAACAGAGACTTGCCTCTCCAACAAGTATAGGAAGCCTAGGTGGAAGAGGCCTGATCCATGGAGAACATAAGCCTTCTATAGAGGAATTCTGCAATAACCCGGCAATGGCCGTGTCTCTGTTCCCCGAACCAATTTTTTGTTTGGCTTCAGCACATGATAACTCAAGCCTGAAATAAAGAAGACAGCAGAACATAAGCGATGAAGCATATACACCGACCACAATGAGCAAGATTTAAGGTTTCACTGGATTACACTAAGGAACCTTCACTGACATTTAAGTGTTGTTCCTATTAGAAAGAAAAGGGAAAACAATAAAAAAAACTAAATCATGTTGGCTTGCATATCAGAGGAGAATGCTATCTTTTACACATTTCACACGCTACTTAGTTAATTAATATTGTGACCATGTTCATGGCGACTAAAAATCTATTTAGCCAACCACACTTAGTGTAGGAAAACACTTTGTTCTGGTTGGAGTGTCCATGTTCACGATAAAACAACGAATAAAAATATCTTTTGAGAATGGAAACCAGGTACTGCTGGACACTATAACTGTCAATTTAACAAATACACAAATCAAGAGGAACAAGCATGAGTTCTATTAAACGAGAGGACCATTACTCTGGTGAATCTGCATCATATCCACGAGGAATATCAGGATCTGGTATGACATTTTTAACAGCAGAAGTCTTGAATAAAGAACGGTAGGGCTCCAAGCCAGCATTATCACAGTATTGCTTTCGTAATTGTTCATATGGTAGGTAGACCTAACCAATCAGCAAAGAAGTCTAAGCAATCACTGGTTCAATTATATGAATATTAACCAAGGCAGAATGTATAATCCACATACTGATCAATGGTTAAAAAGACATTGGCATTGCTAAACTAGCATTAGCAATCTGATACCAATGAAAAGAAAAAACATTTTTAACAGGGAGCATATTCCACATAAGACTCCAAATTGTTTGGAAGGTTTAGAAAATAACAGTCAAACATTTCCATAGGAAGCTGGAAAAAGGAAAATAATAACTCACAAGTGCTGAAGGATCAAAACCTTTAATAAACTCCATGACAGATTGCTTAAGGACCTGAATTTACACATCAAAATGAAACGTAAATCAATCAAAATAAGGCAGGCATATATATGACTTGACAAACTCAAATCTGAGGAATAAGGAAATGCGTAAAATCAAACGATTCAAACCATATCCAAGCTGTTTTTATCATAAACAACAATGTGGAAAAGGTAAGCGCATTCACTTGAGGATGCCAAACCAAAGGTTAACATGAATTAATTGATCTCAGCTAGGCAGCAGATGACAGAGAATAATACAGCTTTACCATAGTTGTAGTGACGTAGAATGAATACACAAAGCAGAAGAGGGGAAAGAAACTTTAAAAGTAAGAAGAATGAGAAAGAAGCTTTACGAATAGATGATCGATCAAATAAAGAACTGACACAGAAGCATTTAGGGTGCAGGTGCTGCAAACAGTCAACTAAGGATGATTACCTGATAACTAGCAAAAAAATTCAAAGGCCTTTCTTTAAAAAGAAGTTTCATGTGACAACAATACAACAATGCCTTTCAGCATATATAGTATGCCAATTTTAGATTGTCAATATACAATAGGAGGATGGATTCTACAAAAAAAACAAGGAATCTATGTAGCCGACCTCATCTAGTATGGGAAAAGGCTTAGTTGTAGTTGTAGAATATACAATAGGAGGAAGTAAACATAATCTTTACACCATAATTCAGGGTTCTTTTCTTTGGTTGTATGAGAGAGAGAACAGAGGACGGGAAATGGCTGACAACAGGCAAGCAAAAAATTGCTGGCTCTCAGTGGAGATCAGAAAAGGGCAGAAGAAACACTCATCATTGGCATCGTTTAAAGAAAAGACCGAGAAAGAAGGAATCTTTACTTGAGAAAGGCAACTATATGGTTTGCTTTTTCAAGAGAAACTTTCCTTGCAATTTTGCATTGCTTCATATTATATGAATCAAACCCTCATAACTGTTGAGTTTAAAATACACTACAGCATCATAGTGTCAACTCAAGTTTAAGTTAATCATAGTTATCGTAATCCATGATGTGATTCTATATTATATGCATATAATGTTGTATGCATCTGATAATACAATACAAGCCTGACCAACTGAAAAATGATGCTTCAAACAACAACAACAACTAAGCCTTTACCCATACTAGACGGGGTTGGCTACATGGATTCTTTGTTTCCACATAGCCTTCTCATGTGCCATGTTAGCAGTTAACTCAACATAAGCTAGATCATTCTTTATTGTTTCTTTCCAACACTTTTGTAGTTGTCCTCTACCTCTTTTCATACTTTCAAAATCTAGTTTTTCATACTTTCTTACTGGCGCTTCTTTTGATCTTCTTTCTATATGTCAAAACCATCTTAAATGATATTCACTCATTTTATCCTCTATTAGTGTCACTCCCAATTTGTTTCTAATAACCTCAATATGTATACAGTCTTTCATTGTATGACCACTCAACCATCTCAACATCTTCATTTCTACCACACATCTTTTGTACATGTAATGATTAACTGCCCAACACTCAGAACCATAAATCATAGCGGGTCTAATTATTGCTCTATAATATTTATCTTTTAACTTTAATGGTATCTTCTTGTCACAAAGAATATCTGATGCTCCTCTCCATTTTAACCAACCTGCACTAAATCTATGTGTACCATCTCTATCAATTCTTCCATCACTCTGAAAAATTGACCCTAGGTATTTAAAACTTTCCTTTTGGGAGATATAATGTGTGCCAATTTTAATTTAAAAGTCCTCTGAAGTAACCAAATGATCAAACTTATGTTTCGTATATTCTGTTTTTGTTCTACTAAGTCGGAAGCCTTTATTTTCTAATGTTTCTCCTCATAGTTTCAATTTTCTATTAACTTTTCCTTATACTCCTCCACTAAGATAATGTCATATGCAAATAACATACACAAGGTACTTCATCTTGAATATGTTTTGTTAACTCATCAATCACCATTATAAATAAGTATGGACTTAAAGTTGATCCTTGATGTAACCCAATATTAACTTCAAAGAAGTATGTCATTCATTCATGAGTCCTCACACATGTTTTTGCACCACTGTACATGTCTCTTATAAGGTTTATTTATATCAATCTTTTTTTTTCAAGATTCTCCAAAGAACATCCCTTGGTACCTTATCATGAGTTTTTTCTAGATCAATAAATATCATGTGAAGATCTTTCTTTTTTGCTCTAAAATATTCCATAAGACGTCTCAAAAGGTGAATTGCTTTAACAATAGATCTTTCTGGCATGAATCTAAATTGTTTCAATTGATTCACTATATCCAGGCAAAAATATAGAGGCCCTGACTTACTTTTCACTGCATTCGAGCTTTGTTGTACGTCACTAAGAGGGAACCCTCTCTGCAACTGAAAAATGATCCTTAATTCAATTTATCGCAAACTATAAAAGCTCACTGTACCAACTTCCACACCTCCAACAGTGTACAAGAAGAAACCCAAGCATTTGATGTTCATTTGAAGATAAGAGTGTCTCTTTGTACTATAGTATAGCATGCGTAAAGTTCAAGCATTTGTGTTCAAGGAACACATTTTGACTCCGTTCTTTTATTCAAGGGCATTGGGGATAAAAGAAAAATCTATTATCTTGCTTTACCGAGTTCTTTTAGAACATCAACATGTGAAGTAGTTTCATAATGGGGTAAACAAATCCAAACTAGAAAAGGCTAACGACTGTGCAAATTTTTATGAGTTACGGTAGTCTTTCCTACTAAATATAATTTGGCTCGCCAATTTCACCCTTGCATAGGACAGACCTTCCTAAAGCCATTAAGTTGCATGGCAATAAATGATACACGATTCAGAGGGGAAAAAAGACGACAGAGGGAAGAGACAAATATGGGATAGGCATGTGAACGCAAGTATGCTATGCACATGGAAAGCATCCCACCTGTAGAATTCAGAAGTTACTAGTTTGATGAGTAGGGGCCAGGGGGCATAGAATATTGGAGGATCCGAGGAAGGATCAGATAGCATAAGAGGATGATGCAAAGTGTACGTTGCTGATATTGTTTAGACATCTTCAGTCCAGAACCCCAAAGCTCTTAATCATCAATTAAGCACCACTTAAGTCGGATCCAGGAATACAGTAACGTCAAAAATAAATATGTAACAGTTGATGCTTAGTTCTTAACAAAAAATGAAGAATCAATTGAACAGCAAATAGTGGTAGTATGTAACTCTGAAACAATGTCAAGATTCATTGAACTTAAGCCATCACTAACTCTATATATTCTCTGAAACTTAAATCAACATATTATGAAACAAATATGCTATAAGTGACACCAGTTTGTAACCTCAATCTCAACCATGTTATACATATTAATGGCTGAGATGAGCATCCATCAAATAAAGATACGAGCATAAGAATATAAGATCAAGATGACATTTTCTTACAGATGATGACCACATGAGTCTAAGCAAAAATCAAACCAAACCAAGCATTTTCCAAGAGTAAGTGGGGGTGGCAAGGATTCTTAGTCAGCATAGAGCTTAATCGTGTGCAATATTAACATTCAACTCCATACATGAAAGATTATGCTTTATTCTTCCTTTTAAAGGGACCTACCTCTGCCTCTTTTGAAGTGTTCGTTATCTACTTTCTCACATCTTCTTACCAGAACTCCAATGCCTCTCCAAATATCCAAACAACCTTAGTTATCTCTCTCATTTTATCTTCTACACCAACTTTTCTCTAATAACCTCATTAAGGATCAAGTCTTTTTTCTATGATCACAAATCCACTTCGACATCTTCCTTTTTGCTACAAATATCTTTTGCATATTTTGATGGTTGATTACACAACTTTAAGTACCATAGAGTATAGCCCATCTTATTGCTACTCTGTAATATTTACCTTCAACCTCAATGGTATCTTTTTATCATAGAGAACTACCCAAAAAAACCTGCATTAATTTTACACATGCATTTTTATCAAATACTCTATCTTTTTGAAACACTGACTTAAATATTTAAAGTATGTCGTGGAATGCACTGCATGCCTATTTTCACTTCTTTATTATCTAGTTTAGTTACCACATCAAACTCACATTACATGTATACTGTATTAGTTCTACTAAGTCAAAAGCCCTTAGCTTCCAAGCTTTCTCCCCATGCCCATGGTTCAATTTTCTTATCAACTCCTTCCATAGTCTCATCCACCAATACAATGTGCAAATGCACCATAGCAGTTCATCCTAAATGTTTTTTGTTAGTTCATCCATAACCAAAATAAAGAGATACACACTTAGCTTTGACTTTTGATGAAATGCAAAATATTAACATTAGCAAAATATTTTATCCCCTCATGGGTCCTACTGCAAGTTGTTGCATCATCATTCAAATCCCTCATAAGATTGATATATGAAAGAGGTACTCCTTTTTTAAAGTTTCCCAAAAGATATCTCTTGACATCCTATTATATGCCTTCTCTAAATCAATGAATATGAATATCATGTAATCATGAGAAGATTTTTCTTCTTCACCCTACAATATTATGAAGCGTATTGTCTCATCGGTATCTTTCCTTCATAAATCCAAGTTGGTCGTTGTTATACTTATACTTGTCTCAACCTTCTTCTGGTAACTCGTTCTCATAGTCTCATCAACTTTGCACCCTATAATTAGCACAATTTTGACTAATCTCCCTTGTTCAAATACATAATACTATTCTATTCATCCTCCATTCTTCTAACATTTTCTTAGCCTTTCATATGACATCAAAATCTCAAGCGATAACTCTCTCCAAATAATTTTCGTACCAAAATAGAGATATTATATGACAAACTGACCAAGTTTTCATTAATTTGAGAGCTTACTTCACTTTATTCCTTTGAATGTGTTTATAGATGGAACGGTTTTGTATATTCACTTGAATTGGTTAACTCTACGAAGCTAATTTGGATGATATCATCAATAAGCTTATGAAAATATTTCTTCCATTTTGTCCTAATGTTCTCATTAAACAACCTACTTCTTCTCTAGCCTCAACAATCTTAATAATATTATTTTCACCTTCTTTTGAATTAAGCCTTTGTACAAAACCCTAAAGCTTTGGCTTTTACTTCACCAACCGCCTTATCGCTTCTTTCTTTGCTTTCTTTACAATTCCTTCTAAATTTCATAAATCTTGTTCTTATTTTTGCCTTACATTTATCCTGACATGATTGTCACCTCCTTTAGATTTACCTAACAACTCATTTGCCACTTTTCCAATGCTCATTGACATAATTTGCCACAATTTACAGGTTGTACCTTCATTACAAACATCTTCTTGAAGTATTTTCTCCTTAATAAATTTTCCAACTAATTTTTCAAATTTCACCATTTAATCTAAGTCGCTTTATGCACTAATTCGCTTTTCAATTTCTTTATACATAAATTCATCACGAATAGTTGGTGTTGGTTAGTTAAACTTTGTCTTGGGATAACCTTGTAGGTTTGTAGTCCTTTACAATAAAATCTATTTTCTTCTCCAAAATAGTCAATGTGTTATAGACAAACCGCTTTTATCATTAATCAAATGTTTATTTCGCTTTTTGAAAAATATATTTACTATAAAAGAGATAATCAATCATAGAAAAATTAAGAACTTCTTTACCATATTCATTTTCTTCTCCAAAACCATAGTTCTCATGAACACTTTGATACTCTAAAGCATCTTTACAAACATATTCATTTAGATCTCCTTCGAAATAAATCTGGGATTTCTTGGATCACATTATCTAATTCCTCCAAATATTCTCTCTTTATTCATTCTTCTGATCCTACTTGGAGGTACATCATCACAAAGATCACTTTGATATTCTTTTATTACAAAGGACAACATGATATTCTTTCTTCTAATTCCTCCCAATATTCTCCCCTTTGAAATAAGTATCTCTTTCCCAATACTAACTTTGACATCTTAATTTAATCTCTATAGCCATTTCTCTCTACTTACTTTTTTATATTGTTATTTATAACAATTCCAACTCCATTTCTAGCCTTCTCTTTACCTAAATACCAAATTATAGAGACAGTACTTTTAATCTCTTTAGCTTTTTCTCCAACCCACTTTGTCTCTTGAATGCATAGAATGTCAATCTTTCTCCTATTCATAGAATGCACCACCTCTATTAGTTTGTCGGTCAATGTTCCAATAATTCAAGTATCAATTCTAATTCTGTTCTCTTAGACTAGCTTCCTTGTCCCCTAGGTCCATGCTGGTTAATGTTCTCAAAAAAGAGCATGAAGCAACAATGCCTAAGTTTCTTGCTTCACTTTAGTTGCCTTTTCAAAATGCAACAGTGTTTTTCATTCTTTTTCATCCTAAATTTGTTCTTTTGGAAACATTTAGCAGCTAAGGATCCAAAGCAAAGTGCTTTAAGTCCAACAACTACTCACAGGGACAAGCATCAAGAAGTGTCAGAATGTGAAACAAGTTGAATACCAGATTGATTTCATCCATTATATCAATTTTGGAAGTTACACTAGGTTTTTCGCAATCAACTGCACAAGAAAATGTCAAACCATTTTTCCTCCATAAATGACAAGACCTGACATTTATACTTTTAACCAACCTCTCAGTAACTACAATTTTGTGACAAAACCTATCAAGTTTTGAACGTAACAAGCTTGTGAAATATAATTGGTCAAGCTAAAAACAGCACTAAGTAACTTCTAGCAAATTTAAGCATTTACCAGAACATGGTCAGACGACTCAGACCCCAACAACTTCAAGA
Organism: Brasenia schreberi; assembly: GCA_036023115.1. NCBI lineage: Eukaryota > Viridiplantae > Streptophyta > Magnoliopsida > Nymphaeales > Cabombaceae > Brasenia > Brasenia schreberi. The sequence continues at coordinate 1,685,654 of JAYKKT010000092.1, read as the reverse complement.
TGAAAGCTATTTCAACCTTTTCAGCAGTATCATCACATGCTACCTGGAAATATAAATGCCCAAAATATTTTGGGTATTAATGATAAAAAGATGTAAGTTGAGTTACCACAACTACTATGAAAGACATGGATGTGCACAAGCTCTCATAGTTTTTCAAAGCCATATAGAACACTTTTACTTACACCAACAAGAACGGAAATAAAGGGATTTGAAGAAGGTTGTTGTGCACCATAAGCTTGTCGGAGAAGTGTAAATGCAATTAAACGCTGGGCAGTTTTAAGCATCTTTTTGTCCTGTATTGGACAAAGATTAACTGATTAGTTGTGAACAATGTCCTAAAACAATTTTCAACAAAAAAAGTAACAAAGAAAAAACCTCTAAGATGAAACAACAGTCAACAACTGAGAGATTGATGCAACAAAAAGCAGTTCTGCATAAACTTAGCAGATAGAGGGTGCTAGGGAAAAGCTCATTGGCCTCATTTGCAAGCTCCCAGCAATTCTTTATCCAGCTGGGCGTGGTATATTCCAATCTTGCATGAATGCGCACATCACTTTGATGAGAACAAAATTTGAAGGAATTTTTTTTTCTCTTGGGTCAGGATGATACCTGACCCTGTAAGCACTAAGGAGCTCTGGCATAGTCTGGAAAAGTGAGACTGTGGACCTTACCACAACGATATATGGCAGAACATCAAAACCCTTACAGTTTTTGCTCGCACACAGTTGGTTCCTCGAGGTGAAAAGTCAATGTACAGTGCTTTCACCAACAACATATGGTGAAAACAAATTCAACAAGTAAACTTGATTGAAGAGAACCAACATACAATTTCTCTTAAGACCAAATTGTCCAACTAAACTTTTGTGGCACAACCAATACATATATCGGCCTTATCGCATTTTTCTAATAGATGCTTAAGTTCCAAAAAAACTAAAAAATAGAAAACCAAAAATAGCAAAAATTGTCAAAAAATAAAATAAGTGAGAAAAACAAATATTGCATAACAACATACAATTGAAGTGTAAAAAACTAATAATAATCAAACTGTGCATGAACAACAACGCAATATTTTTTTGTTAACATTGACTAATAATTAAGGACAATGATGAAACCACTAACAAATTAGTAAGTTAAATAATCCAACAAATCAAGTGTATAAAACTATAAAATCGAATAAGATGATTCTTACATGACATCATACATTATGATAATGTAATGTAACATGTTTAAAACACCACAACAACAACAACTAAGCCTTTTCCCATACTAGATGGGGTCGGCTATGTTTAAAACACCACAAAAGTCCGAAAATGCTTCAATGATGCAAGTTTTCCTAAGACCAGAAAAATGTCCCCCTGCTTGTGTATAAATGATGAGAAGAAACAAAAGGATAGACCTTAAAGGACAAGAAGCAAAAACAGATTTAAGTCAGCTTGGTCCATGGACCCCGTATCATCACCTGCATCAAACTGACCTCTAACAGTTCTTTTAATGATACAGGGTCAGTACCGTATCAGTATTTCTATTGATATGATATGCACAAGACGTATTTACACATAGATACAACTAAGAGTACTTAAGACAAGCAACCTTGTTAGTAACTTCAGATAGACGTTACGGCCACTGAGCAGCTTGACCTTAAATTAGGCTCCAAGCGATTGTCCATGAAAAATACCTCCATTTGTTTCCTAACAAATGGAGTTCATAAGGAAACAATCATGAACCAATAATCAACATAAAAAAACTCCTTCATGACCCTCTTTTTATGATCATGTTAATCAAATGCGGACTCCTTAGTAAACAGTAACTGATACCAGAAAGGCAGTAATATTGGTAAAAGAACCGGTCAAAGAAGATACCGAAACAGTGATTACAGAATAACAATCTGATGAGCGTCTGGATTTAAGATTCTCAGTGTGACTAACCTAAAAGGATCTGTGCATGGGCACCCACGCAGGAGGCCCAAATGTGGCTGACAAATTTCATATTGAACCAAACATCTACACAGAATGACATTCTAGGTGATATTCTTCACCAGCAGCAAAACCACGTCGCATGGATTATCTTCCCCTTTTATCTTGTATCTTCCAATCTTGTGTCACAGATTTAACTTATTGCCGCTTCCTCAGTTAACAAATTTCTCTTCTCTAGTTATATGTTCGTCACCCTCGGCTTCCCGCAGATGATGGATGCAAAAAATCTCATTTTGGTGCCTAAAAAATACGGAAGCAAGGTTGACAAGGTCACCGAACGCCTAAAAGAAGCAACTGAATTAATTGTTAGAAAAACATGAAACTGCAAGAGAAAAGCCGACTATTCCTACCAAAATATGTTCAACCACAAGAAGCGATTCATTTTTTTTCGACACAACGTTAACATTCGATTTCATTTATTTCTACCAATTCCTAATTCCGGGAATCCAGTAGAAATCCATAAGGGAGGAAACCCTAATTTATCCCAATAAAAAAAGAAGCAGGTCCATCCGTACACTCCCTTCGAATTCCCATCGAGAAACAACCACACAATCTAAAAGGCTACAAGTTCCATAAACAACGCAAAGACGCCACTTTGGGATTGAAAATAAAAGAAATCCAACAGAAGACCTCTCAAAACCATGAACTCCTGTGGACTCAACACTAGAAAAAGAGAATCCAAAACTCTGAGAGAGAGAGAGAGTGCCTCTAGAAGTGTGGCAAGGGCGCAGAGGACGCGAAAGCGGGCCTCACGGGGAAATCTGGAATCGAACTCCGCCACTACTTCCATGAGGAGACGCTCTTCCGCCGCCAGCAGAGCAAGCAACAACCTCGATTCCTGAGCTCCAATCATCGCCACTGTTTCCCGATCGAGACTCCTCGCGATTCCGTTCTGCGCCTTCCCTCCCTCCGATTTGTTCTACTAAAAACGCAGACACTAGGCGCTATTGTAATTCCCGGAAGTTCAACCGCGATAAGCTAAAACTATCGTTAATTAAACGATAAAATTAGTTGAAACTGCTTCTCTAGTCAGAATAGAGTACCTGAATATCGTGAGCCGTGATTACAATGTATTCTTTTTATTTGATATATTATGACCCCTTATTGTTCCATGAAATAACACATGAAATCAACAACAACAACAACAACAACTAAGCCTTTTCCCATACTAGACGGGGTCGGCTACATGGATTCTTTGTTTCCACAGATCCCTATCGTGTGCCATGTTAGCAGTTAACTCCCAATAAACTAGATCATTCTTTATTGTTTCTTTCCAACACTTTTGTGGTCGTCCTCTACCTCTTTTAATACTTTCCAAATTTAGTTTTTCTAACCTTCTTACAGATTCTTCTTTTGATCTTCTTTCTATATGTCCAAACCATCTTAAATGATGTTCTCTCATTTTATCCTCTATTGGTGCCACTCCTAATTTGTTTCTAATAACCTCATTATGTATACGGTCTTTTCTTGTATGGCCACTCATCCATCTCAACATCTTCATTTCTGTCACAGACATCTTTTGTACATGTTGATGATTAACTGCCCAACACTCAGAACCATAAAACATGGCAGGCCTAATTGCTGCTCTACAATATTTACCTTTTAATTTTAATGGTATCTTCTTATCACAAAGAATACCTGATGCTCCTCTCCATTTTAACCAACCAGCATTAATTCTATGTATAACATCTCCATCAATTCTTCCATCACTTTGAAAAATTGACCCTAGGTATTTAAAACTTTCCTTTTGGGGAATGCAATGTGTGCCAATTTTAATTTCTATGTCCTCTGAAGTAGCCAAATGATCAAACTTACATTCCATATATTCTGTCTTTGTTCTACTAAGTCGGAGGCCTTTGTTTTCTAATGTTTCTCTCCATAGTTCCAATTTTCTATTAACTTTTTCCTTAGACTCCTCCACTAATACAATGTCATCTGCAAATAACATACACCAAGGTACTTCATCTTGAATATGTTTTGTTAACTCATCAATCACCATTATAAATAAGTATGGACTTAAAGTTGATCCTTGATGTAACCCAATATTAACTTCAAAGAAGTCTGTCGTTCCTTCATGAGTCCTCACACATGTTTTTACACCATCATACATGTCTCTTATAAGGTTAATATATGTCAATGGGATACCTCTTTTTTCCAAAGTTCTCCAAAGAACCTCCCTCGGTACCCTATCATAAGCTTTTTCTAGATCAATAAATATCATGTGAAGGTCTTTCTTTTTTGCTCTAAAATGTTCCATAAGACGTCTCAGAAGGTGAATCGCTTCAATAGTAGATCTACCTGGCATAAATCCAAATTGGTTCTCTGTTGTACTTGATACTTGTCTTAACCTACGTTCAATAATTCTTTCCCATAATTTCATAGTATGACTCATTAACTTGATACCTCAATAATTCACACAATTTTGAATGTCTCCCTTGTTCTTATATACGGGTATAAGTGTACTTGCTCTCCATTCCTCGGGCATCTTTTGGTTTTTCCATATTTTATTAAATAGTCTTGTGAGCCAAGTGATTCCTATTTCTCCTAGTATTTTACAAACTTCTATAGGAATATTATCTGGTCCTACCGATTTACCACTCTTCATATGTTTAAGAGCCTCTTTGACTTCATTCTTTTGAATACGTCGGTAGAAATTGTGGTTTATATACTTTTCTGACTTGGCTAAATCTCCTAAACTAATACTAACATCTTTATTTTCATTAAAAATATTATAAAAATAGTTTTTCCATCTATTTCTTATATCATCATTTGCCACTAGAATTTTTTCATCCTCGTCTTTTATGCATCTAACAAAATTTAGATCTTTAGTTTTCTTATCTCTAGCCCTAGCTATCCTAAAAATTTCTCTTTCACCCTCTTTTGAGTTGAGTTTTTTATATAAGTCCTCCCAAATCTTAGCTTTTGCTTCACTAACGGCCTTTTTTGCTTCCTTCTTTGCTTTCTTATAAGCTTCTAAAGTTTCACTAGTTTTCTTAGCGTAATGTAATTTGTAATATGCCCTCTTTGCCTTGATTTTATTTTGTACTATTTCACTCCACCACCAAGCTTTTTTTTGTGTCGGTACACCTCCCTTAGATACCCCTAACACATCTTTCGCCACTTTTCTAATATGTATAGCCATATTGTTTCACATATCAGAGGGTGTGCCAACATAATTCCAAACATCTCCTTGAAGGACTTTCTGTTTAAATATACCTTCTTTCTCGCTTTTGAGGTTCCACCATTTAGTCCGAATAGCTCGATGCACTCTTTTCTTCTTTGTCTATTTTTTTATTTGTAAATCCATAACTAAAAGTCGATGTTGGGTGGTTAAGCTTTCTCCTGGAATTACCTTACAATCTTTACAACACGCTCTATCTTTTTTTCTACAAATAAAGTAATCAATTTGTGTGTGTGATAAGCCACTCTTATAAGTAATTAAATGTTCATCTCGTTTTTTGAAGATTGTATTGACTATAAAGAGATCAAATGACAGCAAAATTTAAAATCTCCCTACCTTCCTCGTTTATATCCCCATAACCAAAGTTTCCATGAATCCCTTGATATCCTAATGCCTCTTTACCGATATGTCCATTTAAATCTCCTCCTAAACAAATCATCTCCCTTTGTGGAATATTTTGAAACACCTTATCTAACTCTTCCCAAAAAACTGTTTTTATACAATCTTCTAGTCCTACTTGGGGTGCGTAAGCACAAACTATATTCAAAACCTCTGCTCCTAACACTAATTTCAATGTCATGATTTGGTCACCATATCGTTGTATGTCTACTACACTCTCCTTTAAATCTTTATTTATGATAATACCAACTCCGTTTCGGGCCTTTTCTTTACCTGAGTACCATAATTTAAAACCTGTATCCTCTATCTCCTTTGCTTTTTCTCCAACCCATTTTGTCTCTTGTAAACATAGAATATGAATCTTTCTCCGAATCATAGTATCTACCACCTCCATTAGCTTACCCGATAATGTTCCGATATTCCAAGAACCAATACGAATCTTATTATCTAGGACTAGCTTCCTTACCCCCCGCATCCGTCCATAATCAAAATGCGGAGACCCTCTCTGAAAATTTTTCACTACATTCGGGCGGCAATGTAGTGGGACTAACTTCTTTACCCACACCCGTCCATGATGTGGGAACCCTCTCTGCAATTGATTCACTACATTCGGGTGAAAATGTAGTGGCCCTTGCTTACTTCTTACTGCATTCGGGCTCTGCAGCATGTCGCTAGGCGGGGATGCCCCAAAGCAATGCTCATAATTTTTGTAATCCATGTTGTAGAAATCCGACGAAATTTTACGCTGGCTGTCGGAAGCCTAACACAACCCTCCTCCTTTATCCGGGCTTGAGACCGGCAATGCAAGGGTGATTCCTTACATGGGCGGAGTTAACAGATGAAATCAAAATAATAAAAATAATATAATACGTATACCTTGTATCATTTAACGGGATTCTGGTTTAAATGGGTCTCGGTGCATGCGGCACGGCTCATGGCCGGTCCATTACTGAACCCGGAACACGGACCGGTTCTAGTTGTTATGGTGGTTAGAGGTAGACAGACAATTTCAAACCACTAGTTTCGGTTTGCTTGAAACCACAAACTATAACCGAACCGTTTATTGAGTAGTTTTAGATTTGGATTTGTTACCGTCTTAAAATCGGTTTAATTTCTTTTTTTAGATAAAGACGTGTGCCCTTTACAATGCATTTTCCCGTTGAGTTACTAATGAACTCGTGTTATTAAATGTTAAAATATGTATGTAGTTTATTTAGAAACGTCTTGAAATCATCCATTTCGATTTTAATTTTGAGTGGGTTTATGAAACTCATGAACCATAACTAAACGGAAAGATTCTCGGTTTCGATAATGATTCCAAAACATACAAATAAAACACAAAACAGTTTCACGTTTGATGCATAACAAAACTTGAAACTGTAAACACAAAAATTGAGGTTTAATTCTCTTGAAACCATGAACAAAGCACACTCTTAGGCCCACAAACCATACGAGGCAATGGAGGCCGTGCCCGATGCAATGCAACGCCGCTTTTGCTTCAATAAAGTGACCACCCTTGATAGCGGGCCACTCGGCCTAGGGCAGCGGTTCTTGTACAATGGGCTCAGCACTGCGTATCAAACGGGATGCCAAGTTCCCCTAGCTAGGAGAGAATTAGTATAAAATGGGAAGTGTCGTCAATAGCTTGTTTTCGTGTTAGATATGACTTCTTCTTTTTATCGTGTTAGATGTGATCTGTTCTTGTTCTAAGAAAATACTATTTTTCTTTGTTTGTTTATCAGTTTATTCAATTTTTTTTAGGCCCGTATGCATGCCCAGAGAGTCGAACTCACCACCTTCGTCAAAGAGTCGAGCCCAGCCAGCTGAGCCAACTCTCTAAGTGCTTATTTGTTTCTTTTCAGGAAACTTACATTTACCAGGAATTTGAGTTTGAATTCGGCTCACCAAATGAACCGGGTTGGAGCACTTGAAAATTAGAATCAATTGTAACATTTAGACATGGTCGGTTTCTAACCAGCCTGGCAGTTTTAATTGGAACCGAACTGTACCAAGAGCAGATGAAGCCAGCACCCGCGATTAGGTTCCGGTTTCACCTCTTATAAAAACCGCCGGTTCCAATATTAAAAAAACTTATATTTTTCAAACTCTTTTAATAAAAGTACTCGTTCAGGTTCAAACTGAAACCATCCCAAAACCTACCGTTCCAAAACTATAATCAAACTAGTTTCAGTAACATCCATCGGCTGGAGTCAGTCAAATACCACCTGATTTGGAATTTCGGATTTAACAAAAAACAATATTTGAAAGAGGCTAAATTTATTTTTATTTTTATTTTCCCCTTTGATTTCCGTCCAGTCCATACTTCATTTATAACATTTTCCCCTTGTATTCCTACAAGGAATTGAATTCCTAATAAAAGGTAATCAGTCAAATAAAAACTTCATCACAAATATAGTGGCCATTTTTTTTTAATTGTTGAAACTGGTGACACTATTTTTTTTTTTGTTACAAGAGGAGGCCGAAGTCCAACCACACATGAACCTTCTGAGAGTCGAACTCCCCACCAGCAACAACAGCGCTATAGTGTCTCAACCGTTGAGCTAACACTATGGGTACTGGCCATACTAATTTCTAATCATCAATGAATAGAAAGGTTTTTTTCAACACTAAGAGCATTGACTAAACTGGCAAGGTGCTCTGGTGTCCTTCCGCAGTGGGGAGTTCAATTTCTTAGGGTACATGTGTATGTTATTCACGATTGATTTTGGGCATTACTATGTGTATGCCTCTTTTAAAAAAATAAAATTACTTCTCATATAAATACTCTCCCCGATCATAACTAATCTCACCATTTCTCTATCCTCTCACACCCAATCTATTCTCTCCCACCCAATTTTAGCAAGGATATATCTGGTTGGACCTCTTTGCTCCAACGACGTCACACTTATCTTTCAGAAGAAATGTGTAATTCGGTAGATTTAGATGAATTGACTGATAACTTGACTTATCAGAAAGTAATGAATTCATCAGAAGCAATAGACTGGGAGAAAGTCATGGATAAGGAAATTGAATCCATTGAGAAAAACCAAGTCTGGGAATTGGCTGATTTGCCAAAAGAAAGAAAAGTTATAGGTTGTAAATTGGTTCTGAAAAAGAAATATAAGGTCGATGGTACAATTGACAAGTTTAAAGCGAGGTTGGTTGCAAAGAGTTTTTCGCAAAAAGAAGGGATAGACTATGTTGAGACATATTCTCCAATTGCGAAATTTGCATCCATACGAATAATCCTAGCAATATCTGCATACTATGATTTGAATTTACATCAGTTAGATGTAAAGACAGCCTTTCTAAATGGTGATTTAGAAGAAATCATATACATGCAGCAGCTCGAAGGATTTGTGATTGAAGGCGAAGAAGATAAAGTATATAGGTTGAAAAAATCCATATATGGCCTAAAACAGTCACCTCGCCAATGGTATTTGACTTTTCAAAATGTCATTATAGAACTTGGGTTTGTGGCTAACAAACTTGATCACTGTGTTTATGTTTGGAACAGTGGGAGCCACTTTGTCATCTTATCATTATATGTCGATGACATATTGTTGACTGGAAATGACAATGAAATGATTGTTAAAACCAAGTCATGGTTGAACTCCAAGTTCGAAATGAAGGATATGGGAGAAGCATCCTATATCCTCGGTATAAAGATCTCTCGAGATAGAGGATCTAGACTCTTATGCCTGAGTTAAGAGAGATATATAGACTATATCCTCAAGAAGTTCAAAATGGGTGAATGCAAGTCTGTAGATACACCTGTTGCAAAAGAGGTGAAACTAAGTAAGGCTGATTGTTCCGGTGAAGGAGACGATAAGCCTAAAGCTGTTGGCAGCTTAATGTATGCTATGTTGTGTACAAGGCCTGATATCAGCTTTGCTGTTGGTCTTGTCAGTAGATATCAAAGTAATCCTAGTTGGCAGCATTGAATAACTGTAAAAAGAATTCTAAGATATCTAAAAGGAACAAAGGACTTTAAACTATGTTTTCAAGCAAATGAATTGGAAGTGGTAGGATACTCAGACGCTGACTTTGCTGGGAGCAAAGATGACAACAAATCAACCTCAGGACAAATATTCTTATTTGAAGGTGGTGTTGTTTCTTGGGCATGTAAGAAATAGGGCTGTGTAGCATTGCATACACAGGAAACTGAGTATATTGTTTGCTGTATGGCTACAACAAGTGCCGTCTAAATAAGCAGCTTCATACGTGATTTGAAGCTGGAAATAACAGATGAGCCGATGATTATCTGTTGCGATAACAATGCAGCAATTACTCTTATTAAGAGTGGAGCAGATTGCTAAAAAAGCAAGCATATAATGGTAAAATACCACTATGTTCATGATATGGTTATGAGAAAGAAAATATCCATCTCATACATGCCAACGGAAGACATGTTGGCAGACCCCTTAACCAAATGCATAACGAAAGAACTCTTCTCAAAACATGTTAGAAACATGGGTTTGAGATACGTTGTTGTATAGGTAAATAACCATACAATAGATGATTTGTTGTGTAGGGAAATAACCACACAACAGGTTTTGATTACAATAATCAGAAATCGACATAACTAGTGAAAACCCCTGAAAAGTAGAAGGAAAACCAGTATGTCGATACACTTTGCTCGAATGGCTAAGTGGGAGATGTTACAATGAAATGACTATTTTCGGCTCAGGTAACGGCTGGATGAGGAGAGGCCGGATAATGTACCGGAAAATTCGGTAACGACGATCCGTTACAGTCCCAGACGAGAGAAGCCACGAGAGGAATAAGCCACACGATTGGGGAGCGGCTCCCTATAAAAAAAAATCATTTTACAAGGTGAAAAATATACACAGCGCTCACTGAACCTCCAGACCGAACAACACAAAAGTAAGCGCCGATCCATCACCAACGTCCGGTAAACAGTCAACCAATGCAATGGCGACTTCGGAAACTGCAAATCCGGTGCTCCCTTGGCGAATAAAGCTCTTCATCTCTCTCATGGGCGTCGCCAACTATGTCTGCCTCCAGAAAAACGGTCAGGTGAATCGTCATCTCCTCCGGCTTCTCGATGTCACGTCTCCGGCGAGAAACCGCCCTGTAAATGGCGTATCCACTGATGATGCCACCGTCGACACCGCCACCGGCCTCTGGCTCCGAATCTTCACTCCCGTTGGAATTCTTTCGGAAGAGAAGCTCCCGGTGATCGTCTTCCTTCATGGCGGAGGGTTCCTCGTCTTCGGCGCCAACTCCAAGGACTACGACTCGCTCTGTCGGCGGTTCTCTTCACGATTACGAGCCTTCATCGTCTCGGTTAACTACCCACTCTCGCCAGAGAATCGGTTTCCGACGGCCTAAAAGCCTCGTGAAAAGTAACCTGCATGCGTAAGAATTCAGGCGCGAGTTAGGGAACCCTAGAAAAGCCTATATATCAAGGCTCTAAATCTTAACACGCAGAGCATTATATCATCTGGCAGCGCTCTCTGACTCCCACCTCACAGGTGGTGAGTTCGGTTCCAGAGGCATGCATGGGTGGTAATACTGGTGTTAGTCTTTGGCCTCCCTTTGTCACCAAGGAAAAAAAAAAAACTCTAAATTCTCTAGATCATGGTTCGTATTGAGAGATTAATTAAGTCTGATCCAACCTAATGAACCATTCTATGACAGAGTTGTTTACTCTCAACTAGTGATCCAGTACTTGCTAGTAGATTGAGAACGATAAACCGTGCTGCTGTATGCATGCTTCATGTTGCACCACCCAGGAACACATGAAGGGATAAAAGCCCAAACAGAATGGGACAACTGGAGAAAAAGATCCACCACAAAGAAACTCATAACTCAATTTCAGGTATTAAAAGAGAAATCATCTTTAAAGTGAGAAGATCATTACCTAAATAAAATATAAGAAAAAGGTATACTTGAAAGAGAACGAAATATGATGAGAAAATGATAGTTTTCGTTATATAATTATTTCGGTATATCAGATAATGGATGACTACTCGATTTACAAATATAAAGCTTCTAAGAAATGTAAATGAATCTTATCACGAGAAACTTTTCCAATTCAATAGTATAACACCAAACTATTTCTCATGCAGACCTCTTTGACCATAAATCGTTCACAAATAAATGAATTCCTCTGAATATTCTCTCTTTATTCATTCTTCTCATCCCACTTGGAGGTACATCATCACAAAGATCACTTTGATATTCTTTCATTACAAAGGACACACCTTGATATTCTTTCTTCCAATTCCTCCCAATATTCTCCCCTTTGAAATAAGTATCTCTTTCCCGATATTAATTTTGACATCTTAATTTAATCTCCATAGCCATTTCTCTCTACTTACTTTTTCATATTGTTATTTATAGTAATTTTAACTCCATTTCTAACCTTTTCTTTACCTAAATACCAAATTATAAAGCCATTACTTTTAATTTCTTTAGTTTTTTCTCCAACCCACTTTATTTTTAGAATGTATAGAATGTCAATCTTTCTTTTATTCATAGAATGCACTATCTCTATTAGTTTGTCCGTCGATGTTCCAATAATCCAAGTATCAATTCTAATTATACTAGCGCCCTCCAAAGAGATATCACTCTTATCTCTTGTCACGCATCCCAATGGCCTACCCATGACACGCGCCTCTTCTAACACTGTTAGTATCAGTATTTTCTGCGTACTGTAGCATATTCATTTTACATAAACAAAAACTTTAAACATTTTTCCCCAAAGTGTATTAATGCATTTGAGTGCATAGAAATCGGGTTGCACATGGGCCAAACACAAGAAAGCTCCTTAAAATATAGAAATCGGGTTGCCTCTCCCAACACTGTTTGTACCAGAATCTAAAAGCTTACTGTTCATTAAATGTGTATGTGTGTATATATGTATATACTTTTGCATCGTTATTGCTGCATACTCACAGAGTCAAAAGGGAACCAAATCCGTACCAGTTTCATGTCTGGGTCGTGTATGGATGTAGGTATACCTATCCCTGACCCGCCCCATTGCCATCCCAGCGATATCGACATGACTAAGTGCGTTAAGAGTTTTAAGAGCGAACAAGTTCTACAAGTTAGTCGATATCGTGCTAATCTTGAACCAGTTTTGTCCTGTGTAAAGTCTAATACACACAGTGAAGGAATTGCTAGTAAACATGGACTAAGGCACCAAGCAGTTTTAATTGACTGGCTGGGTTGAGAGTTTAAAGAACGAACCAGATCTAGAAGTTAGTGGACCATCCAGCTAGTTTTGACCTACTTTTGCCTTGTGTCAAGTCTTACAGTGACCAACTAGATCTACAAGTTTGAACCAAGATATCTTAAATTGAATTGCTAAACCGCCACTCCTGGCACTAACATGCCAACTGTGTGACCTACGGGCGGAGTTAGTGTTCATGATCTGTTAGTAAAATTTAGATGCTGGCAGGAACCCACAAATTTGCTGGAAGGCATCAAATTTTGTTAGTAAAAGAATTCCTACACAGCAACACTAAAAAAGGAAGCTTTCTAACAAGAAAATAAAAAACGAAGTCAAGTTCTTAACGAAAGAAACATGTGTTAGCTCTGTCTTCCTTATTAGGGAGATGCGCTCGTAGCAAGTCTCTATTGTTAGAAAACTTCCTTTTTTCTCGATCAAATTCGAACAACTGAATGGCATGCATTGGATAAGCTTATAATGAAACCATGAACGACAAGAAAAAAACTCATATAGAAAAAAGGGAGAGAGATTTTGAGAGATCGAGGCTATCAGAGTATTTTTCAGATTTTACCGGGAGCACAATCGAAAATCGAAATCGTACATAGTAAGTAAATAGTAAAAAGGTGTGCGCATCAAAAGATGGGTAGGTAATATTTAAGAGCTATTTAATAAACGGGGATAATGAGAGAACAATCCCCAGTCAAAATCTCCTTTCATTCTTTTCATTAATATCCATTCTCCAAAGCTCCAATTTTAGAAAATCCCTTTAACTGCTCCTTCTCCGTCTTAGCCTGGAACTCCAGGGATTCCCAAAACCTTCCCCCACTAAATTTGGCCTGCACGTCTTGCTCCCCACATGTCAAAATGTGCATTTTCTCCCAATTCCTGTTTGATGCCCTCCTCTTGCTTCCAGTTCCTTCTTCTTCCTCCTCCCGCTATAGACTCAAGCCTCTCACTGTTTCTCCATTGATTTGGAGAAACAAGGCATCCAGAGAGGCCGATTCTTGGGGGAGTTTCGTGTTAAAATGGACTAGTTGCGTGAAACTTGTTGAGATAGTGGAGTTTGGAAAAGTTGGTGCATGGCAATTCGCTCATTCTTGATCTGAAATCTGGTTGGTTCAGGATAGTTCGGTTGTTTGTTTTTGGTAATCGTTACTTTTGTGATATTGTGGTGTATTTGGTGTCTGGCATAGCGGGTGGAAACAGGGGTTGCAGAAATGAGCTGCTTCCCTTGTTTTTCATCCGGGAAAGCAGCAGACGATTCCGAGAACAATTTGTCAGAAACAGATTCCGGTATGCACTTTCTTTTCCATTTCTCTTTTTTTTTGGTTCTTTTCAGTGATATTCGAAATTGTTGATAACTTTAGAGTTTTTCTGTTTGCCCGTTCATTCGTTGTAAACTTGTTGGTAAGTTGGGGGCTCCGTGTGATGTATCGGAAATTTGCCGAATTCTACAGAGACCTCATTCGTAATGCGTCATGAAAGTTTCGCTATGAGGAACGTGCCTAAAAGATTGCGGTACTTTTACATAGATTAGGGTTTCGAAAGTATCAATTTCTTCAATTAAGAAATCTCAAATCCAAAAGAAATGAGAGGTACCTATTACATATAATTCATTGATAAGAACGTTTATTCAATAAAACTAGTGTATCACATGTGCAACTTCCCCGTTACGTATTTAAGAAACATAATAACAGTTAGAAATATACGATTGCCAATTAGGTCATCATAATACACCAACGTTATCATTACTCAAAATTTTCAAACTTAAATATAGAAAAAGCCAGAGCTTATCATGGAAAATTTATAATATCACCAGCAAGATCATCTTTTTCCTCTTTGTTATTATCCTCATCTTCTTGCGCTGCTTTTCTTTCTTCTTCTTCTTCTTCTTTTCCTTCTCCTTCTAAGACCTTTGTAAGCTTTGTTGTTTGTGCTCCTTCTAAGTTGGTCCATGTAACATCTTTCATGATTTCATCTATTAGTACTTTAGGTTCCTCTTAGATTCATTTTGCCAAGATTCGAACTTTTCTAGGTCGATAGAATCAAAGAGTTTGTTTGCACTGTTCTAGAAAATAACTTCTGCAATTGCCTATCTCATGTTAGATAAAAGATTAGATGAACTCCAAGTGTAAACTTTAGGTTTTTAACTAGAAGACTAACTAAATTACTTCTCATGTAACCGTTCTTTTTATCATACAGAAACAAGGTCATTGAGTTTTTTGTGATTCAGTTTCTCATATGAGTTTGTTTGAAGACAATCTAATTTGTCATATACCAAAATGAACTACATGATTACCGCAAACACTGCATGTGAAAGTTTTAAAGAATAGGCACATTACGCCAAGCCTACTCCATAGATCTACCACAAGAATGTTATAAAATTATAAATAATAATGTGCATTCTTGTAAAGTGTATGGACAATTTGAATTTTAAATTACGTGGACATATTGAAGGATGAGTCTGCAAGACTACTGGCCTTCCAAAGTCAGAAGACCGTCATTCATGAATCTCTCACAAACAATGCGATCATCTACCACATTGCAGCGAAGGACCAATGTACCTATTCAATCTATTATTACCTTATTTGTCTTAGTAGCATCTGAGTGTTGGTGGCTATCTTAATGGTGGAGTGGATTTAAGTAACTTCAACAACAACAAACAACAACAACAACAACTAAGCCTTTTCCCATACTAGACGGGGTCGGCTACATGGATTCTTTGTTTCCACAGATCTCTATTGTGTGCCATGTTAGCAGTTAACTCCCAATAAGCTAGATCATTCTTTATTGTTTCTTTCCAACACTTTTGTGGTCGTCCTCTACCTCTTTTAATACTTTCCAAATTTAGTTTTTCTAACCTTCTTACAGGTTCTTCTTTTGATCTTCTTTCTATATGTCCAAACCATCTTAAACGATGTTCACTCATTTTATCCTCTATTGGTGCCACTCCTAATTTGTTTCTAATAACCTCATTATGTATACGGTCTTTTCTTGTATGACCACTCATCCATCTCAACATCTTCATTTCTGTCACAGACATCTTTTGTACATGTTGATGATTAACTGCCCAACACTCAGAACCATAAAACATGGCATGCCTAACTGCTGCTCTATAATATTTACCTTTTAATTTTAATGGTATCTTCTTATCACAAAGAATACCTGATGCTCCTCTCCATTTTAACCAACCAACATTAATTCTATGTGTAACATCTCCATCAACTCTTCCATCACTTTGAAAAATTGACCCTAGGTATTTAAAACTTTCCTTTTGGGGAATGCAATGTGTGCCAATTTTAATTTCTATGTCCTCTCTAGTAGCCAAATGATCAAACTTACATTCCATATATTCTGTCTTTGTTCTACTAAGTCGGAGGCCTTTGTTTTCTAATGTTTCTCTCCATAGTTCCAATTTTCTATTAACTTTTTCCTTAGACTCTTCCACTAATACAATGTCATCTGCAAATAACATACACCAAGGTACTTCATCTTGAATATGTTTTGTTAACTCATCCATCACCATTATAAATAAGTATGGACTTAAAGTTGATCCTTGATGTAACCCAATATTAACTTCAAAGAAGTCTGTCGTTCCTTCATGAGTCCTCACACATGTTTTTGCACCATCATACATGTCTCTTATAAGGTTAATATATGTCAACGGGATACCTCTTTTTTCCAAAGTTCTCCAAAGAACCTCCCTCGGTACCCTATCATAAGCTTTTTCTAGATCAATAAATATCATGTGAAGGTCTTTCTTTTTTGCTCTAAAATGTTCCATAAGACGTCTCAAAAGGTGGATCGCTTCAATAGTAGATCTACCTGGCATAAATCCAAATTGGTTCTCTGTTGTACTTGATACTTGTCTTAACCTACGTTCGATAATTCTTTCCCATAATTTCATAGTATGACTTATTAACTTGATACCTCGATAATTCGAACAATTTTGAATGTCTCCCTTGTTCTTATATACGGGTATAAGTGTACTTGCTCTCCATTCCTCGGGCATCTTTTGGTTTTTCCATATTTCATTAAATAGTCTTGTGAGCCAAGTGATTCCTATTTCTCCTAGTATTTTCCAAACTTCTATAGGAATATTATCTGGTCCTACCGATTTACCACTCTTCATATGTTTAAGAGCCTCTTTGACTTCATTCTTTTGAATACATCGGTAGAAATTGTGGTTTATATACTTTTCTGACTTGGCTAAATCTCCTAAACTAATACTAACATCCTTATTTTCATTAAAAAGATTATAAAAATAGTTTTTCCATCTATTTCTTATATCATCATTTGCCACTAGAATTTTTTCATCCTCGTCTTTTATGCATCTAACATAATTAAGATCTTTAGTTTTCTTATCTCTAGCCCTAGCTATCCTAAAAATATCTCTTTCACCCTCTTTTGAGTTGAGTTTTTTATATAAGTCCTCCCAAATCTTAGCTTTTGCTTCACTAACGGCCTTTTTTGCTTCCTTCTTTGCTTTCTTATAAGCTTCTAAAGTTTCACTAGTTTTCTTAGCATAATGTAATTTGTAACATGCCCTCTTTGCCTTGATTTTATTTTGTACTACTTCACTCCACCACCAAGCTTCTTTTTGTGCCGGTACACCTCCCTTAGATACCCCTAACACATCTTCGCCACTTTCCTAATATGTATAGCCATATTGTTCCACATATCAGAGGGTGTGCCAACATAATTCCAAACATCTCCTTGAAGGACTTTCTGTTTAAATATATCTTCTTTCTCACTTTTGAGGTTCCACCATTTAGTCCGAATAGCTCGATGCACTCTTTTCTTCTTTGTCCATTTTTTTATTTGTAAATCCATAACTAAAAGTCGATGTTGGGTGGTTAAGCTTTCTCCTGGAATTACCTTACAATCTTTACAACACGCTCTATCTTTTTTTCTATAAATAAAGTAATCAATTTGTGTTTGTGATAAGCCACTCTTATAAGTAATTAAATGTTCATCTCGTTTTTTGAAGATTGTATTGACTATAAAGAGATCAAATGACATAGCAAAATTTAAAATCTCCCTACCTTCCTCGTTTATATCCTCATAACCAAAGTTTCCATGAATCCCTTGATATCCTAATGCCTCTTTACCGACATGTCCATTTAAATCTCCTCCTAAACAAATCATCTCCCTTTGTGGAATCTTTTGAAACACCTTATCTAACTCTTCCCAAAAAACTGTCTTTATACTATCTTCTAGTCCTACTTGGGGTGCGTAAGCACAAACTATATTCAAAACCTCTACTCCTAACACTAATTTCAATGTCATGATTCGGTCACCATATCGTTGTATGTCTACTACACTCTCCTTTAAATCTTTATTTATGATAATACCAACTCCGTTTCGGGCCTTTTCTTTACCCGAGTACCATAATTTAAAACCTGTATCCTCTATCTCCTTTGCTTTTTCTCCAACCCATTTTGTCTCTTGTAAACATAGAATATGAATCTTTCTCCGAATCATAGTATCTACCACCTCCATTAGCTTACCCGATAATGTTCCGATATTCCAAGAACCAATACGAATCTTATTATCTAGGACTAGCTTCCTTACCCCCCGCATCCGTCCATAATCAAAATGCGGAGACCCTCTCTGAAAATTTTTCACTACATTCGGGCGGCAATGTAGCGGGACTAACTTCTTTACCCACACCCGTCCATGATGTGGGAACCCTCTCTGCAATTGATTCACTACATTCGGGAGAAAATGTAGTGGATTTAAGTAACTTGTTGCAACATAAATAGGATGGTGTCGGCTTTTGCCAAAAGTTGCATACAACGTTCAGCCTACTCTCTGACTGGATTGCATTGCGAAGCTAGAGCTTTGGATATCATTTTTATTAAAGGTATCTCAACAAAGCAAAACCTTAGATTCTTTTTTGTCTCAGGTTCACCATTGAATTTGAGAAATGAGTCAACCATCCTCGTTAACACCAAAAGTGCAAAATCTCAGGATACACATGTACACAAATGCTAAAAGAAATTGAAATAAACAAAAGGATTCTTAAGTTTCTCTTTACATGTTGCTTAAATATAGTTTTTTGGTCCATTGAGGTGGAGTTTCTATCATATGATACAACATCAAATTGTACTATATGGTGGGTATGCTTACACCAGCACTCGTGTTCTATGTTACAATGGTTAAGTGTATCACTCAATTGCAATGCCATGTATTGGTTCATATTGTACGGTATGGACTGATGTAAAACTCGCTTGAATTTGATATTGCAAATTAAGGAAATTCGCTGAAAAGTACAAGCTTCACGAATTATGAATTCACCAACACTGTGGATTAGAGCAACCATATGCACAAATACAAAGCGATTAACTGGTTACATGGTCCTCCTTTATCCAGAGAAACTCAGGGTGCATTTGAATTGGAGTGGTTTTGAAAAAGTTCAAGTTATCCTCTAACTCAAATCCTAATCTTTGAACTTCACCTTGTTATTAATCCTCCAAATGTCTGTTTACATTTCCTATCTCATCAGTTGGCTTTGAGTGTCTCTACACATGAAAACATAACAAGTAGGTGCATGTAACTTCCGAGAATTGGAGACATGAAAAGAAGAGGTGTTGGTACATATAAGACGTACATGAATTATTTGTATCCATATTCTCATGTGAATTACTGAGAATAGCTAAGCACAGCCTTACTAAAGTCTTTCTTGCATCAACAAAAACTTAAGAAAATAAGGAGGAATCATTGGAAAGCGAAGTTAAAGTTGAAGGTACAGTTTCCTTTTTTGTTCTTTTGTTGAGAGGAAGAATGAAAGATGAAGATACCCAAAACAGGACATACTTTAAACAACTCGAGAAAAGTCATGAAAGAAACTGAGTCACATGCAACCTTAGGTATGAGAATCTTAGTTGGGGCTCTTAAAGGAAGAAGGATCCTTTATTTGCTAAGTGGGTCTCAAGGTTGTAACAACTTTGCTTTTATGAGCTTGGTTCTTGTGGTTTGATTTTTTTTCTATTTCTATTTTCTTTTTATGGCAATGGATGCAGAAAACACCAAGCAAAAGACAGATGATAATTCTGCCAATGGAAATATTTCAGCACAAACATTCACTTTCCGGGAATTAGCTGCCGCAACCACGAACTTCCGACCTGAGTGTCTGTTAGGGGAAGGTGGTTCTGGAAGAGTTTACAAGGGACAACTTGATAATGGCGAGGTAATGAAGTTTGCCGTAGATTCTCTTTTGTTTTATATGCATTGCAGTTGATATTTGTGTTGTCTGATCTTTTACAAGTATTGATTCAGTTCACCTGTTCAGGTTGTGGCTATCAAGCAGCTTGACAGGAATGGACTACAAGAAAACAAAGAGTTCCTTGTTGAAGTGTTGATGCTTGGTCTCCTTCGTCACCCAAATCTGGTCAACTTGATTGGATACTGTGCGGATGGTGACCAAAGGCTTTTGGTGAATGAGTTCATGCCAATGGGATCATTGGAGAATCATCTACTTGGTATGGTTTGTTGTCTATCTAAAATGGTCCTTAATTCAGGAAGCTATCTTTACATTATGGAATTAATAGAAATACATCATATCAACTCTCTCTCTCTCTCTCCATGTGCATATATGTATATAAATAAATAATTTTAGAGATGTTATGCTTGTGACTGTATTGCTGTGCTTATTGGAATCCCGTAATGTGAGTTGTTTCAACCAAATACGAACCCATAAGGGTCAGGATGTTCAATTTGATACCAATTGATCACTGGATCCTCTTCTCAATAAAAACACGTTTCAATAAAAACACCTTATGGCTCCTTTTGAATCACTTGAAGATCCTCTACACAGGATGGATTCTAAAACTGGTCTTCTATGTTCTAAGTTCTTATCATGTACACTGCAGCTGCATGCAGATTGAGAGGAAAAGAGGAAGGTATTCTAGGTTGATTTCAATGCTATCGACCTACGTACATCTATAATTTTATAACGGTCTGGTGTATAGAATTCCGATTCATACTCTTTAAACTAAGCTATCTTGTCATGAGCAATTTCTTTACAAGCAGGCGTTCTTCACTAAATAACTTGCTAACATATTATTTTGAAGGTTTAGTATGTAGAACATTCAGTGGGGCATCAAATTCAGGAAGCTTCATACAGAATCATTTGTACCCAAATTAGGGAGGACCGACCAACTACTCTACTTGATAGATACTTGTGATTGTTGTGGTGCAGTCTCTGACAAATGGTATCTCTTTGGGTTTCGCTTTCACCTCCATGATAGCAGTCTGACATGATTCAGTTATGTGGAACTAAGGCCCTAAACTGACAGCATAACATGCAAATAAACAAAAATGGTCCTGGTGCTCAATTTGATTGTTGTGGTTACAGTACAAAAATTCACCACATTATGAAATACATTTGCATTTACTGATAAGTTTGTTGAAGCTCAACGAGTTCATTGTGAATTGGCATAGCTTATTTGGGTCAGAGACATGATCAGTGATGGGTTTGCAATGATGCTGGTGGTGGCATGTGGATGTGGAGAGCTGAGATCCTCATAATTTTCTGATGAGGCAAAGCTGTCATCTCAATGATTATTGTTTGTTGGTGATGTTTTCTACAAACTCTACGACATATTTTCTTTTCTTGCTAGGTCAGTGCATGAGTGATTTTGACTTGCCAATATTCTGTGGTTAAACTCCGTTATGATGGTGACTTTATATCTTATATTTTGATAAAAAAATTACCTTGGAAACTAATACATACTCTGGAGATATTAAGTTCTCGTCAACTGCTTATCGTCTTTGCAGATTTGACACCTGACAAGTCACCTTTGGACTGGTTTTCCAGAATGAAGATAGCGACAGGAGCTGCTAGAGGATTGGAATACTTGCATGAGAAAGCGAATCCACCAATTATCTATCGGGATCTGAAACCTTCTAACATTTTGCTGGACAAAGATTTCAACCCAAAACTTTCCGACTTTGGGCTGGCTAAACTTGGTCCCGTGGGGTACAAGACGCATGTATCATCGCGTATAATGGGAACTTACGGATACTGTGCACCAGAGTATGCTAGTACCGGTGAGCTAACTCTGAAATCTGATGTCTATAGTTTTGGAGTTGTTCTACTGGAGCTCATTACTGGAAGAAGGGCGATTGATACGTCCAGGCAAGTTGATGAACAGAATTTGGTTACGTGGGTATGTATTCTAAATAGAGTTGTTCTTTTGATGCATTTGGCTTTGTACATAACTACTGAAGCTTATCGTTTCCTTTTCCACTTCTCATGATCTTCTAGAAATTTTGGGCGCAAATTACCTGCTATGTACTACTACGACTACTACAACTAAGCCTTTTCCCATACTAGATGGGGTCGGCTACATGGATTCTTTGTTTTTTTTAGAATCCATGGTAAGTCCGACAAATTACCTGCTATGTATTTAGAGAAAACATATAGTAGGCTAACTAACGATTGAATTCTCTCTCTCTCAACCAGTATCTGTTTGTATTCCTAATGTCACACTTATTTATGCATGCCGGCATGTATATTATGAACCTGGACTAGAAAATGGATAAAATGCAGCATATAAATGCCCATCTGCTTCTCAACCGTCATTGGTGTGCCTTCTTTCCTCAACATCGTTGAAAATTGATGAGTTCAGGCAACAATGTTCTCGTATTTGGAATAGGGATTTGCATATGATGTTTGGCTTTTTGGTTGCATCTTCATAGTCTCCCTCCAACTTGCTTGTAGTTGGTCAAAGCACCTTTTTAGAAGCGGGATCGTGTTTTTAGCCTTTTAGGTCATTGAAGTCTCTGAAAATGAATCTTGTCCGACATTACGGTGTTCCTTGCCTTATGGCCTATTTATTGCTTTCTGATATTCTTGCAGAACTTCTACAAGAATTGGGCATTGATGTTATGTGATCTACATTAATTGCATGTTTAGGACAGTGAATAACGTCGTTGTTGTACTCAGTAATCGGGAACAACTTAATGCTTGTGTTTACGTAATTTTATTCTCAAGGCACAACTCATTTTCCGTGATCAAAATAGATTTCCTAAACTCCACAATACTTGCATGTTTAGGACTGTGAATAACGCCATTGTTGTTTTATTCAGTAATTGGAAACAACGTAGTGCTTATGTAATTTTATTCTCAAGGCACAACCCATTTTCCGGGATCAAAAGAGATTTCCTGAACTGGCTGATCCATTGCTCGAAGGGAAATACCCAGTAAAAAGTTTGAATCAAGCAGTTGCAGTTGCTGCCATGTGCCTGCTAAGAGGAAGCCATCACTCGGCCGTTCATCGGTGATGCGGTCATTGCCCTTAGTTTTCTATCAGTGGGCGGTGATGAATTCAGTAGTAAAGACACTGTTCTTTCTATACCACCCACTCAAGAAGTAAATAGAGATGTTTAAGAAATGCTAGGAGGCGATGACGAGCCACTGTTGAGACCATAATGGTATTGGACCATGCATGAAAACAGGAGGATACCGAGTGGCTGTGAAAGACTAAAATCAGCAACTTCCTTTGTAATTAATGTTCTTGGCTCTCCTCCTTTGGTTCTCTCATTTGTAAATATTGTATATTATGGAGATTTCAAGATTTCAAACAGTAATCGAGGGAGTTTTTTGTCATATGCATGGGAAGCAGCCTCTTGGTGGTTTATGCTTTAACTCTTTTTGTATACCTTTACCCATTTGTTGGCTAAACGATTCATGTTATCAGGAACAAAGCCTAACCCGGTGTTTCGTATTCTGTGAAGCTTGTTCTATTTTATACCTCTACATGCATCATGATCTGATAGGCTTATTCAAATTGCACTATAACAATCAGAAGGGCAGAACTAATAACAGTAATAACAATTATTATGGTGATAATATAATGATCAAAATACCAAACCCGGACCAAGCTTTTACAATGGGTCGTAATGATCAGCTTGCTAATTACTAATTTCAGTTTTTCTCCAATGATAGTAATTGACAACAAAGACGAACTAGTTCTATTTGTAAGCATAAGAAAGACTAGTTCCTTTGATGTCTAGTAGCAAATTATGGAGGAAACTGAACATCTTTGCCTTTTTTTTTGGGGTGTGTATGTATTGCTAAATGTGCGCTGTGTATGGGTTCATGTTTGTTTGAACAAAAAATGGTTCAAAACTCGCGCTATCCCTGGACAACCCACCCCGCCGGTGAAGGGAAACTAGAAGCTTGAAAAGCCGATTGTTGGCCCTTGTGCTTGATTATGTCATCAATGGTGCTTTGATATTAATGCACAGCTTTTGCTTTTGCACTAGCTAACCCTACATTACCCTTACTATGAAGGTAGTAGAGGTAAGGTGAACCCTACGGTTGTTCTTTGCTCGTTTTTTCGTCAACTACCCAAAAAAAACCCTGAGATTTTGGTTGTTCAAACGTTCCCCTTGCTTTAAATCAGGGCAAATTTGTACTGGCAATGGGTATGTAATTAATATAGAGATGGAGCCAATCTCCAATTTGAATTCGGCCTGCGCAAACATGCAACTTGGGTTCCACGCAGCTATCTTGATTTGGAATAAAAAATGAAGGGCTTAATTTAATCAGTGCTGGCATAGTGATCTTTTATTCCCTTGAACTTCATGGAATTTTGCCTTAACAAGGGAATAGAAAATGAAAACTGGTAAATGTTTGTGATGTGAAGTGGTATAAGCTTGTCCATTTCTTCTCATTTCTTCTCATCTTTGATCATGTCCACTTTCCTCTTTTAGAGTGGTAAGCGGGGTCTTGACAAGTGGACCAGGATTTTTTTTGGGATGAGGTGCATTTATATTTATGGCAAGACACATTAGCATTTCAGTTCACACATGTATTTTCTTATACACAGTGATAGATTTAAAAAAAAATCAGATTTCAAGTGAGACTCATGCCTCACCTTCCTTAAAGTGGATCTGTCACTGTGCCCATGTACGGACTGAGGTTCTCTGTTCGCTTGTGGTCTGGTTCTGTACAACTATTAGTTTGAATCTAAATCTGCTCACTGGTTTGTTTCTTGAGAACCTACATACAACCAAGTGAAATAGTGATATGTATAGTGTAGATATTAGATTTGTAACATGATCATTATGTCAGGCTCTCATCGTCAGACTAACCTATGGAGGATCAATATAATATTTATGATTGGCGCCTAGTCGTCCAGGTTAAACCATTGTAGAAGTTAAATGGAAGCAAAGATGTCACAACGTGTAAAAAAGAAAAACTTAAAAGGCAGCTGATGATTCAAATGAATGTTGATAGATTATGTTAACAGCAGAAAGATACATGGCTTGCAATATGCTATTAACTCAAAATGCAAGACTGTTCTCTCAAATAGGGTTTCTAGAGAAGGTGGCTCAAAGGCTGGTGAAAGTTCAGGATTGAAGGATCACTATTAGAGTGACACCAATAGAAGATAAAATTAAAAAAGTGCTCAATATGGTTTAAACATTTGGAGCGGTCACTGCTACAAGAAATGGTAAGACTTTGCACTTCAAAAAGAGAAAGAGCAAGGTCTCAGAAAGTGTTTCTGAAAGAAAATGATGTAACCCCAGTGTGTGTTAGCTCACCGGTAGGGGGCTCTGGCTTCCACTCACAAGTGACGAGTTTGATTCCAGCTGGGTGCATGTGTGTTTTAGGCTTGGGTATGCCCTTTGAGAAGTTAAATAACAATTCCGATAACAGGCTACAAACCATCCATGACCGCAGAAGCACAGGGCAGCGTGAAGCTTCTGGCAGATCTATGTTAAGGCAGGGTAAGGGCTTTCACCAAACTCAAAGCTTGAAAAATACAACATATATAAGAAATAGTCCACGGTATAAACTGTTGGCTATTCTTCAAACCTATGGCCAATTCACCCCACAATGTTAATAACTCACAGTCGCTATAAAAGATCAGCGATGGATAAACCATTATATAATACAGACAGCATTAAAATTGAAAAGGAGCTGTTCGTTTCAATCTAAAAGGTTTTCTAAGCACACTCAGAGCTTTTAGCTCAACGATACGGTGCTCTAGCGCCGTTGCTGTTGGTGGGGAGTTTGGCTCTTGGAGGATGCATGTGTGTGTTCGGTAGGCTTCAGCCTCGTCTTGTAACAAAAAAGAGGTTTTCTAAGAAACATGAACATGGGGCCCTATTTCCAGCCTCAAAATTTTTAAAAATAACATTTGAGTTGATGGTCTTAGCCATAATACAAATTTTTTTTGACTTGGCTCCTGAGTCAGTAGACATGAATGTGGGCATGCTGCTAATGAGATCAGCACTTTGTCTACTTGTATTCTATATAAATATTTGAACTTGCTATAGACAAGATGAGCACCAAAGCATATTATTGAGACAATATTTCACCCATTGGCACCTAGAAAATTAGGAACCATTGATCATCATTGGACAGGTTTGATCTTGTGAGGAAAGCTTTTATATTCTAATACTTTTTTATTTAATTGACTCTAAAAAATCATCTTGGATCCCCGTAGGTCGGTGCGGAACTAAACAAGTTGTAATTAATTTGATTTCCAAATTTGATTTGGTCAGATTTTAAACTTAGATAGGATGTATCTTTCATGAGAACGGGAGACTGCTGGACTTCTCATATTTCCAGCTATATTTTCCAAGGTGTTGCACATATTGCTGCTCAATCATCTTAATTAACATTCAAAATCGCAGCTTGCTCTATTATTATTATTATTATTATGAATAAAATAAGTATGTTAGGTTATTTGAATGTTTCAACAGAGGGAGGTGTTGGGCTTTGCAGATATCACGTCTTTATTACACAAGGCTGATTGATAACTTCACATGCTATTGAGAAACAAGGCGTGAATGTTGGGAGATCATGTCATCATCACATAAAGCCTGATTGACAGCTTCAAGTGTTGTTGACAAATAAGATTTGTAATTAGAAACTCTACCAATTTCAGTTGACAATGAAGATTATCATCTGGAGAGGTTCGTTTGATATCCAAAAACTGCTCAGCAACTGTTGGACAAGTGGGTAATGTTGGGGCGAACCAGAAAAGTTTGGGTAGAGCCGGATCTAAATGTTGGCTAGGTAAGCGTCCTGTAGTAAGAGGAGTAGTTATGAACCCAGTAGACCATCCCCATGGAGGTGGTGAAGGGAGGGCCCCGATTGGTAGAAAAAAACCTACAACTCCTTGGGGTTATCCCGCGCTTGGAAGAAGGTTAAACCCTAATAAAATCTTATCAGTTTACAATAAAGATTTAACATTGAGGTAAACTCAAATGATTTCACAGCTCCACACATTCTATTGAGAAACTTGAATCTAAGTAGCCATACTTACCTTGCAGTAGGAATGGAAAATACTCATCCTTTGTCGTGTTCGTGTTATGTTATTTCGAGTTTGTACCGGATTCAGGTTAACCCTATATGACCTAGATGGTTTTCGTAACTACTTTGGCTGGACACGAGAACCGATCTTTCTGATTATAGTCAAGTCAGGTTTTCGTGTGGTTCGCTATATTTCGATCAATTCAGGTTCTGAATGTGTCGAATTTCGTGTTGTGTCTTGCCCTCCCAGTTCTATCCAGTGGCAACTGCAGGGGCCACACAGCTTCCTCTACCGCTTTTCCTTGAATTTAGTCGTTGACACGACTCGCGAACCCCTATTCCCTGAGAATAAAATAAATTAAATTATCCAAAAAAATTATTACCCGATATTAGTATGTAATGATCTTAAAGAGTTCGATTTGGGCCCGCATTACTGAATCAAATTGATCACACCTTGGGATATTTGATCCAGAGTTTGATTTGAATACGGAACAAAAAGAAAAATCCATCTAATTAGAAAGTAACTGCACCATATATGACCAAATAATTAACTACCTGCTGCTAATTAGCCCTACATATCTATGTTGGATGTCTGATATGGGGTGGAAAATTTCATGTTTTCGGTTAACCCGAACACAACCACATAGGGTTTCTTGTCGTGTCATATTGTATTGTGCAGCGTTATTTTGTGTTGTGTCAAAGGTAGTCCACCCAAACATGACTCTTTCAAATTGCGGTTCGTGTCATGTTGTTTTGTCAGGCTTCTGCCGTGTTATTTTGTGTTGTTTTGAAGACGCTTTTTTTTCAAGTTCGAATTGAGTTCTGTGCCATGTCTTATATGGCAAGTTCTAGGTAGTCAGTTTAAACAGTAATTTTCCAGTTTCTTGAAGTTATAAATTAAAAAGAGAAAAAGAGAATTTTCAAATACCTCTTTCAGGGTCTCATTTGTATGGCCTGCTTTTCATTAATTATAAATATATTTTGCATTTATTGTTAATTAGTTTTTTGCTGTTTCATTGTGATAAAATTTGTTAATTCTTTCTAATCAAGATTAGATTTCCCTAGATATTTTTTCGCAAAAGATGTTTATCATTGTGTTATTAGTATTCAAATACATAATAATCAAAACATTTTTCTTATAAAAGAAGCTTACCTCTTCATGCCGAATCGGTGTCATCGCAGAGTCGCGATGATGGATACCAAACAGCGGACCAGAGTGTGTGTATATATATATATATATATATATGGAGAGAGAGAGAGAGAGAGAGAGAGAGAGAGAGAGAAATATAAAATTGCGGAGAGGTTTCATCGACAACCTGCTTCAGTGCCTCCGGTTTCTCTTCGCCCCTCTCTCTCTCGCTCGCTCTCTGCATTAAAAGGTCAATAGATTGAGGAGGTAAATTATGATATCTTATCATGCATCAGTTTTAAATACTTTCGTTTCGTTCCATTTCGGGGTAGAGAAAGAGAGAGATTTTCTATATAGGAAGTCGATATGCACGCCATGCACTGGCTCGAACCGCCCTATTTCATCACCTTCCGCCACTTTGAATAGCGTTCAGCCGCTCTCAGCAAGATTCTTCCACCACCTCAACCGATTTTATGTCACAGAGGCTGCAGCAGCCACCAACAGTACCGTCCTCTCTAATTTATTTATTTGAAAGTGGTAGTAGTAGCGATGGTGCCCGCCTTTATGACCACCACCAACATTGGAAAGAAGCGGAAAAGGTAGAGGAAAGTGTGCAGAAATTGAAGTGGTGCCCGAAGCTGCGCCGCGTGAATATTATAAAATCTCAAATTTATTCCCATGAATTTGATTGCGATTCTCAACTGCTAAAAGTTATACCAAAATGTTATGCTTGTAGATTGCTTTTCATGTCATTTCTTGAATCCTGCTTGAGCACGAACTTTTGCTACAGGTATGTATAGGTCACGGATGTTCAAAACTGTGGTAATTTCAGAGGCTTCTGTAGTTGTTTCTGTTTTTCTTAGAGCCACGGATGTTGTTCTTTGGTTCATGGTCAGCTAAACAAGAAGAAGACGAGCTAGCTTGCTGGCGTACCGTGCTCTGTGCCATGTCATTTTGAATTCGTTCTTATGTTGATTTTTTGTGTCAGATATCAGCCATTTTTTAATTTTGGTCATGTTTATCTCGTGTCCATCTTTTATTCTTCTCAAAAGCAGCTCCATTCAAACACAATCCGGTTTATTCATATTACTTATGTGTTGTTCTCGTCGTGTCTTATATTGCTGAGCCTACTGGTATCTAATCAGCTGATTTATAACAATCCATGCCTTGTACTTTACCCAAATTTGAAAGATTTATACCTCTAAATTTAGGCGTTTTCATCTGGCTTGTGTTGGTATTTCTTTGTGTGCCTCTGTTGGATGTTTTGAGTGTGGTACGAGGCTCTCCATTGTTCGGATCTCAGATCGGGTATCAACCCGAAATGAATTTGTATCCTCACAACTTGTAGAAACAGTCAAAGACCTACATAAATATTAGGTCTACCTAGTTTTGATCTGAAACATTGACAATTCTACAATTCTACTCTTGTAACTGATTCGAATTTGTGGAGATTATACCCATGAAGACCCTTTTACTTATTTAGAGAGAGAGTGAGAGAGAGAGAGAGGGTGCCATTTGTTCTTCCTCCTTTGATGGAGAGGAATATGTGGTCATGCATTTTTGTGACGTTGGAATTTGAAACTTTTGAAAGAGAACGGGTTGGATCTGGTTCAGGTGTAGATTCGATGAAATTGGATACGCTTGCATCATGGAACGTTGGTTCAAATTTGAAGATTGCAGGAGCAAAGTGGTACTCAGCTGGTCTTTTGTCTTGTTTTTGTCAACTTTCCGAATTTTGGGACAGGTGGCCGGTGCTAGATTCGTTGGACACTACCGAGGAGTATTCTTGGCTCATTTTTATTCCTGCAGATTTCACTTCTCCGCTTTGTAGAGTACGTCCCTCTGGGTCGGAGTGGCGTTTATTCAATCATTCATCAATACTACTCTCTGTTCCCATGTGGAAAAAAATCCCGTTGGCTTATTCGAAGGAATTGTTTGCAGATTAGCACATTCCCTTCCCTGTGAATTTGTGGGTCTTGTTTGCGCTTGTGGATTCGTCTCCTCCTTTTACCTCGATTGTCCGCGAACATTTTCTCCTTTTGCTTCGATTGTTCGCGCGCATTTTCCCCTTCCCGTGGGGTGGGAGTGCTGATGACAGAATGCATTCATGATTCTTGGGGCCTTTGGATGTACGAAAGTTGGAAGGATGGTCTCTTTTACGAGTAATCCCCCACCTTTCATCTAAAAACGAGTTTATTCTTTAGCTTTATTCCAAAAGAAAAGTTGATTTTAGGCGTCGGTTACAAGGATCGGAAGGAAAGAAAATCTTAAAAGGAAAATCTGAATTACGACAATTCTTTTGAGGATGGTGTTTTGCTAACGCTTCTTCTCTCTGTTTTTGTAGTTGCAACATGGTGACCTGAGACAATGCAGCGGTCTCGGAGAACTCTTCTCCAGAGGAGAAAGGCTCTGGAGATTATCGTCCTTCGGAGGAAACGGTTGTACAAACTACTTTCTCTGGCCTTGGTTCTTATTTCTTGGGGTCTCATATTTCTTCTGAATTCTTCGATGGGACGGATCGATGGATACAGACGTAAGTTCGCAATCATCTTCTTCCTGAATCAGCAATCTAATTGTCCATTCAACATGCCTCAAAAAATTCATTCAACAAAAGAAAAGAACCTTTGTTTCCTTAAATTCATATTTTCTTCAATTGTTGATTGCAAGTTTTGAGTTCTTGGATGGGTTTGTAGATCCAATTTCTGATTCAAATAATTTTTTTTGTGGGTGCTTATCTGCAGATATGGGAGATGTGATTGCTTCCAAGCCAAATGGGTCGTTCTATGCGGCAGTTTTGCTAGTTCTGAATATGACAACAGTAGATGGATCCATGCAGGAAGACGCCTTTGATGAGGGAGATTCAATTCAGGCACAAGTGCTGGAATCGGCATTGGCAGATTTTTCATCCGATAAAAATTTTCAGGTTCATTCTTCTAATGATGGAAGGGTTCGACCGTTAGAAATGGAGGGGACCGAGCATATGGTTCATGCAGTAGATGTCCAAATTGAAAAGGTAAGACAGGATTTAAGATATGAACCCGACCAAGTGAACGTTGATACTCCGAAAGACAATGGGTTGTTTCTTATTCCAGATCCCGATCTGGAAGAATCGAGAAGTAAAGCCGTTTTTTCTGAAGGTCAATCTGGGAGGGATCAGCTTGGGAGTATCATTCACAGGCTGGAGCCTGGCGGGAAAGAGTACAATTATGCTGCTGAATCAAAGGGAGCTAAGATCTTGGATTGTAACAAAGAAGCAAAAGGTGCATCCAATATTTTGAACAAAGACAAGGACAAATATCTTCGGAATCCATGTTCTTCTAAACAGAAGTTTATTGTTATACAACTCTCAGAGGAAACCTTGGTCGACACAATAGAGATTGGGAATTTCGAACATTACTCTTCGAATTTCAAGGATTTCAAGCTACTCAGCAGCTTGGTTTATCCAACGGAAAGCTGGACCTACCTTGGTGAGTTAAGTGCTGCAAATGTAAAGCATGCACAAAGATTCATTCTTCGAGAGCCAAAGTGGGCTCGGTACCTAAAGATTAATTTGCTTACCCACTATGGAACAGAATTTTACTGCACACTGAGTGTTGTGGGAGTGTATGGTGTAGACGCCATTGAGAAGATGCTGGAAGAATTGGTTCCCTCTCAGGATGATGGCCAAAGATTAGAGGAACAACCGTCTGATCGAACATCTGGGCAGGGTAACACTAGAATGGATGCTGGGGAGGAACTTAGCAAACTTCTACACAGGTTAGATACCTCCTCTAATCTGTTGGGTTCCGCTCAAGAAGTCATGAATTTTGAATATAGGCTTGATACCCAAAAACCTGAGCTTTCCAAAAACAATCTACACGACTCAGTAGCCGAATCAAGACCAAGAAATGGTGGAAGGATGCCTGAAGATGCAGTCCTTAAGATATTGATGCAGAAAGTCAGATCTTTGGATTTGAATTTCTCTGTTTTAGAGAGATATATTGAAGAATTAAATTCAAGATACGTGAATAGCTTCAAGCATTTTGATCAGGATCTTTCTGATAAGACGTTGGTGATGCAGCACATGGTGTCGTCAACGAGGGACCTTCAAGAAAGCAAGGAATTCATTGTAAGAGCATTTCAACATCTCTATCATTTTGAAAATATATGGATTTGAGCTATGTTTTTTCCTTCGTTAAAAATTTCTCTTAAGCATTCCATTGCTTGACCAGGCTAGAGATCTCGATGAACTTAAGGATTGGAAAGCTTCAGTTAGTTCTCAGATGAATAAATTGGTGGTAGATAATGAACTACTCAGGTTTGAAACCTGCTTTATACATTGTTACTCAATCTGCCTATGTATGTACAATCTTATACTTTTCTTTATATTGGATGAATTGACGTGGACAAGGAAGCTACATCACATAATTGCCTTCGGTAGGAGCTTGGCAGTCTGTCATGGAATGCAAATATCAATCTTAGATAATTCTCAGTTTGTGCATCACTGCATGTAATACATTCTAAAAAAATTCTATATATTGGTTTTGATGATTTGAGTAGCTTAAAGCACTCAGTGTTTGATAAGTACTCAAGTTCAGTTGCTATCAGAAGCCTATATATTCTATGTCCTGTTTGTATTTCCATACGAAGTTCAGATGCATGGAGTGATCATGAGTTCCAGAGTCATGGAAGCACCTTGATTTTGAAATCCTTCCATCTATCCTGGTCCAGGATGACACCTTGGAGCAATGATATTAACGCGGATTTTCCTTGCTGCAGACAATCGTACATAATCACCTGAATATTGCCCATCTGGTTCAGTGTTGGTGTCAGACTATAGTACAACAAGTCATACATTTTCTTACCTTTTGTGATAAATGATTTGCTAGTCAAGCAGCGAACCCATGCTTATATATCCTGTGTCGAGCTTCACTCGCATGCTGACTCATGGATGTCCAAAGATTGATTAATATTTTATTTGTTTCTTATGCGTAAGGTGGTCACTAAACATAACTTTGATTATCCTCCTTACCCTGTTTGCTTGTTTCATTGCAGATTAGAGATGGAGAGACGGAACAATGATCTGGTGAACATGGAGAATAAAGGTTTAGTCATTTTGTTGTTTAGCTTCATGTGCGGGACTTTAGCCATCTTCAAGGTATTTATGGGTCTTCTGGCAAGTTTCTGTAGGACAAATAACTCCGTCCACTGCTGTAGGTTGAGTTCGCCATGGATTTTGATGTTGTTCTCTACCTCTGTAATCTTTATCCTTGTGATATAAATTATATGCATATGCTTTGTACAGTAACTTGAGTATATGCTAAACGCAGTGAAGGGGCTAAAAGTTTTGTAGTAATCTCTTTCCCGTTTCTCCTTGATTCTGGTCAAGGTGATAATCTCTAGCGTACAGATTATTGAAATCTTCTC
The DNA here is from genome assembly GCA_036023115.1 of Brasenia schreberi. NCBI lineage: Eukaryota > Viridiplantae > Streptophyta > Magnoliopsida > Nymphaeales > Cabombaceae > Brasenia > Brasenia schreberi. The sequence continues at coordinate 1,652,087 of JAYKKT010000092.1, read as the reverse complement.
GTGTACTGAAAAAAATAGTACCTTCTATTCTAAAGCACTGGATTATCATGAGAATCTAGAGTTTTTGTATCTTCTTCACTTGGTTGTTTGCTCATTATCCTGCCATGAATTATGTTCAAGTATTACTTTAGGTGTAATTTCCCCCTAATGATCTAACAATTGCAGCACAAGTAAATTATGCACTAGCTAACGACTGTTCTCTCCATCATAATAAGGCAAATAGTAAAGTATTGGGGCGGTATCCGTGTAATTGCTAGTGTATGAACTTGATGTTGTAAGTTTCAGCGGACCAAACTCAGAGAGATCACCCAATCTTCTTCTGTAATTGGTAGTATATGCCTCCAAACTCTTTATTTATTCAATAAATATTGGTACTAAACATTATTAAAAAATTTATTATGACAAGTTATTTTAAGGAAAATATGTCGATCACATTTGAAGGTTGATATTAAAATTACCAAAAACTGAAACTGTAGTTTAATTCCACACATTATCACCTTGCATGCAAACACATGCACAAGCACAGAGACACAAGCTAATGCTATTGCTGATTGCTCTATGCTTTAGAGGGCCAATGCATCGCCTATAAGGGGTAGACATATGCACAAACATGGAACATAGTAATGCTATTGCTCCACTATTTCAGAGGTGTCATAGATCATTTAAACATGTGCACGTGTTCTTTTCTGTGTGTGTGCTTGAGTGTGTGTGTGTGTGAGAGAGAGAGCTTCCGAGTTTCCCAAATGTAGCCTCAATGTGCTGTTGCACCGTGCAGACAGTCTTCATCTCGGTCCTCTCCTGCACCTCTGTCTCTTCACCTCAGTCCTCTCCTGTACCTCAGTCTCTTCACCTCAGTCCTCTCATGTACCACGATTTTCCCTTTGCTTTTACATTCACCACAGGATAGAGAGAGAGAGGGATAAAATGGGAATTTTGGCAAAAACTGGGGGTAGAATGGGAAGTTTGGTGTGCCGGGGTGTGGCAATAGTAAATATGCATTCAAATATTGATTAAAATCTCCTCTCCAAATTTGGCCAGCTCATGATGATGAAAACCCAGAACATAGGATCGGCGTGTAGCCTGACTGTGATGGTCTGTGCATGCCTACGGTAAACAGCATGTACAAAGAATTGCTTCTTTGGCTTATGCACGCAATTGCAAACTTGAGAACTATTTGTATAATCAAACAGTTCTTAGTCATGTAATCAAGATCATCTAAACATTCAGGGAGACCGCCTGTTCGAATCACACGGTCAATTTAAGATGTACTAGAACATACAGAAATTGATCAAACTCGGGCCAATTGTGGAGCTTCACACAACTGAACCACAAACTCGATCGACTTGCTAACCACGTAAACTGGCAAGCATCAAATTACTAATTCAGAATTTGTTAGTGATTTTAGCATATAAGATTTGGTATATAAAAAAGGTTCGATTTTTCTCATCAACAAAGATATATTTACTAAAAACAAACAGTGGCATAGTAGTAGTAGGGCAATGGACTCTCTGACAGTAAGTCTGGAGTTCAATTTCCTTGGCTGTGTTGTGGTAACTGGTATTGGTAGGGGTCTGCCTAACCTCAGTTTGGCCTTTGAAAAAGTTAACTATTACTAAAAAAAGTTACATTTTACAAATTTGTATGTCCTAAATGTCTGTTTTTCTTCAGAAACTGAAGCACAAACCATTATCGTCATGTCTTTGAGATAGAACGAACAGCCTCAGTGATGAATCCTCGCAACTCATGTAGTTATTCATAGAGCAAAACGAAAAACCAGGATTGATTTCATCAAGCTGCGATACTTTTTACACCCTGATCATTAAATACAAGCACAAAGAAGAAAATACATTCGGCCATGAAAACTTTCACAAAGGTAAAAGCTAGTGAGCTTATTGAATGACTAAGAGCAAAATCTACATTCATCATATGGAACAAGCTCAGAAGCAGGAAGCGTCACTGACCAAGTCAGGTGATTCAGTCAGGCGACAGCAACTCCAGCAAGTCGCGGCCGTCTCTCGGCTTCATTTTCTGGTATTATGTCAGGGTGGAGCTTTCGCTTCTTGGTGGCTTTCACTGGAGGCGTTGCCGCTCTTATGTAGCTTCTTAGTTTATCAACATGTTTTGATTGGAGAGGCTTAAGGATGAAATCTTCAGCTCCTTCTGAGAGGCACCTGAGTGTAAAGAACATGCAATCATCTTATGAGAAGCGTAGCATGCAATATTTGTAGAAGTCCCTAAGCAATTATTTTGATTATTACCTACTGATTCTCTGTGGTTCATTCTCTGATGACATTATGACTACGGGAATGGATTTCAGGTGTCTGTTTTCCTGTTATTTCAAGGGAAGAGCATACGCATGGGTGTGAATAAGAAGGTTTCTAAAATACAAGATTCACAAATATACAAACAGGGGGAAAGTTTTCCAAGGATTTTCGAAGTGTGAAAACAGGAAAATGTTTTCAACAGTATCATACTTTGACGATCTTGAGGAGATCATAGCCAGACATTCCAGGCATGCAGTAGTCAGTGAGGATTATGTCGACTTGATTGTCCTGGAAACAGATTTCAGAAGATTAGCTTTAAACAGCAAAGTAAACAGAGAAACAGTTCTCTGAATTTCTGAATAAACTGATATCAAAGTAGAACAGCAAATGACTGATCAAGGCAACCAAGAAATAGCAAGCTTCTCCTGAATCAATTGATATCAATGAAAAACACCTAAAGACATTAAAATGGTACCCAAGAAGAAAAGGAGACACTGCCTGTGCGGGATTAAAACCATCGAGTATATCGAAAGTTTCGAGAGGCAATCTAAAGACATTAAATTCAGCCAACCCACTTTGTCCACAGACAATTATAGACGAAGAAAGTTATTGAAGGCTCTATATTCTCTTCTTCTTTTTTCCCGTGAACACTTCTCTAATACTAGGGAATAGAGAAAATACTGCGTTGTACTTACATTAACACTTGCAGGATTGATGGTTTCTTCATTCAAACGAAGAACCTCCATGGCCTTTTTCCCACTATCAACAGTGGTGACTGGAAAGACCGACGAAGCTTTAGTATCCAAAAATACTAACAGAAATCGAAAAACACATATAGCTTAAGCTAGTTCATAAATTGTATGATTGCATCCCAGACGTAGCTCTTTGGAACTTCAGTAGATCAAACACTCCCTAGTTAGTACCTCAAACAAGCAAAAGCCAACTTACAACGCCCAAAGAGCAACTCATCTCAACATCTAAACCAATTTAAAACCAACAACACTATAAGATATTATTCAAGAGAGTAATAAATACAAATTATAGTATAAACTGGGGGGAAAAGTGGCGGAAAAGCATGAGAAGAGAGCAAATGAAAGCAGGTGAAGAGGAGAGGATGGGGGCCCATAGATTCTCGACGAATACCTTAACAGTAGTAAGAAAAAGAACACTACCAAGAAATCCAAACTGCTAATATTTCTTCCGTAACACCCACAAACCAGCTTTGAGATTAGACAGGAGAACAACAGAATTCATATTACAGAAGGGTTGGATTGCCCAAGTTTCACATATCCTTCACATCGAAAAAGTAAATGAGACAGAGAATAATACTAATTGCCACTCAGGCTACATTCTCAGGCGGGGGAGCAACAAGTGAAAGACATTTTGGAATTTAATTTATTTTTAAGTAGAACTGTATGCACCTTTGAAAAGGCCAGATTTGAGGATCTTCGCCACTATTTTCCTGTCAACAGCGCAGTCGTCGACGGCCAAGACATGAAAGCAAGACGGTGAGGACCCAACCATATCCGCTATCTCTCTCTCCCTCTATCGCCTTAGAACTTTTCTTCCTCACTCCCACCAACACGTCGTCTCTTGTACATCCATAAATATAACTCTCTCTCTCTACCTTGTGTATGGTACTGCAGCGCAGAATTTTGCTCAATTTAATGAGTGCCTGTGCATGTGGGTGGGAGAGAGAACTTTGTGTACGGTACCGCGTGCAGAATTTTGCACAATTTAATGTGTGTGTGGGTGCGTGTTTTGTGTGTGTGAGAATAATGTATCAAAATTACCCGGTTCTTTCCGCGATGTAAAACGTTGAAAAGACGAAACAAAGATGAACCCTCCGGGTTCGACATGAATCAACAAACACAAAACGGTTGGTTGAGCCAAAAGGACCTCAATTGGCTTGCATGGAGAAGACCCACTTAAAATTGGCCTTCAGCCTACCTCCTCAAGTCAGAGGTCCATGCCATTGATTGTAAACTTTTAACCGCACCTCCTATTGTAATGAGCTTGAAATTTTTGTACATTAGTAGACATTCATTTACTGGAGTTCAATTAAAGCTGCAAATAAATGCATTGATCGCTTTCTGTCATGAATTGTTGTATGATCAACACTGAATTTACAGACTGAAATGGATAAACTGGCCAAGCGAACTGCGTACATGAAAAACGTTCAGAGATCTAAACAAATGTGGAGAAGAATCATATCCAATTTAACATTTACGCAGCTACCACTTCAGGCAAAATTTGATATCAATTTGAGACGTTGACATTCCTTGGGATGATCTCGCTCATATATAAAATAAAGGACTTATTTGTCAAACCCGCAAAAAAGTTGATCCTGACCAACTCAACACACAACCTCGCAATGCACCAATTCTTAAAAAAATAAGCTTCATGACCCAAACCAAAAGTGTGTGCGAGTTCCCGAGGGCGTGAGTGTGGGTGTGCGAGTGTCTGTACGTCTGTTTGTGTGCATGAGAGAGAGAGAGAGAGAGAGAGGGAGAGAGAGAGAGAGAGATATTTCAAACAATAAGACTCCGCGAAATCAGCTTTAGATTATGCGGTCGGGAGGAATCTTTCGGGATTGACTAACCTCAACCTCTCTCTCTCTCTCTCTCTCTCTCTCTCTCTCTCTCTCTTAAAAAATGCTTACAATATAATGAAAGGAAAAAAAGACCTACCAACAAGAAATATATAAAATTTTATATAATAAAAGATAAATTGGAAAATTACGCAGCATAACAGTACTTATTAATCTTATTAAAGTATCGCGATACTTCTTGAGACATTATAATACACTAGATACTTTTGGACCCATCAACAACTTACCTTTTATTATTGGAAAATAAAAAAGCCTTTTAGAGGCAAAAATGCTTCATCCGTATACACCCCCACCTTCTCTATTTCATTTAGTGAGTGAGAGAAAAATGAGAGAAGGAGAAATGGTAGGGAACTGATTGATAGGAACTGAACGGTCATCACCTCCTTCTCTCGGGCCCAAAATGCACTTCTATCGTCGTTCCTCTGCATCTCTTTTTCTTTCTAAAGAGAGAGAGAAGGAAGAAGCTATTATGGAATACCGAGAAGACTAGAAACATCATTTATCAACCCCTTTTTTTCTCTCCAACTATATGATAATTTATTAACTTTTTATATAGAAAATGAAAAGAGATAAACTAGAAATGATATCAATATCATCTTAATGATATTTAAACCAAAGAAAGATACCTGAAAAAACTTGGGGATACGGATGACATATAACAAAATAGAGTCCCCTTGAAGTTCTCTATGAAACGAGGCATGGAGCGAAGCCACTATGATGAAGTTCAAGCCACTGTGATGAAGTTCCGAGGAGTTACAAAGGAGCTTCAGGCTTATATTGGTTATGGGTTAAGAATGAGAATTAAACTCTGTGAGATCTAATCTCCCATTGTTCCTCAATATCTGAGTGGTAGAATGGTTGGTTGTTAATTGATTGGTTGTAGGTTTGGATCGTACATGGAAAGATTAATTAAGGGGCTTGCTTCGACCATTAGAAGTAGGTAATTCATTCCCTGTTTTTATTTCTTTACATTCTATCTCATATACTCTTTTTAACTCTATGAGATCTAATCTCCCATTGTTCCTCAATAGCTGAGTGGTAGATTGGTTGTAGGTTTGGATCGTACATGGAAAGATTAATTAAGGGGCTTGCTTCGACCATAATTCATTTCCTGTTTTTATTTCTATTACATTCCATCTCATATACTCTCTTTATATATAGAGAGAGAACCTGGTATATGTTTAAGTTTTAATATATCCAAATAAATCCCAACAATCCATCTTAAATGATAAATGGTTGAGATGTCAACTAAGAAACAAAAGGTACATTTATATTTTTTAAAGGTATATTTTATTCATATAAATTTTTTACTTTTTGAATTTACGTTTCAATAGTCTATCAACAAAAAATGAATGATTGAGATAAAATGAATGATTGAGATTTTCTTGGGTACAAGCTTATATATAAATAAATAATAGTAACGGTTCTTTCTCGTGTGTTTACAGTGCAAAGCAGTTCAAAAAATGATACTTCTTTTTATATCAAATGACTCTCTAAGAAGATGTCTTTCTTCACTATTTTTTTCCTGATTTTGAGTTTTGAAATCCAGTTAATTGCCTCTCTCTCTCTCTCTCTATATATATATATATATATCCAAGTCTCCCAACTATGTGCGTACATAATGAAATGATGCTGTCGGGATATATCTTTTCACGAGAATATTTTCTTATTATTAGGTGTTGAAATCAAGTTAATTAGCATTATCTGATTATGCGAAACTTGTAGAAAGTACAGCTGCCTAATAATAAACTCTTAAAACCTATGGAGAACGGAAATAATTTACGTTGGTCGGTGAAAAGTGTAGCAAGGAAGTTCCTTATTGAGAGAATTCTATTATCGTTTACGCAACGTCCCTGCATAGCCTGGAACCTGGACTTCACTTTTGTAGTAAACTATATTCCCAAAACCAAAGAACCCACGGCCTAGTACGAAGCAATCACGCCCTACACACATATATTTTGAAAATGCATCATGGTGTTTCACTTAGTTAAATAGGCAACTTGTTCATTTTAAAATAAGACATGCTAATCCTTACAATTTAATAAAACAGCCCATGCTGGCTTGCAAATTTGTTTATGATTTATATGGTTAAATTTCTACATGTGCAACAAGAGACACAGATTTTAACAAACCAAGTAAACGAGCAAACACATGTTGAAGGTTGTAGTGATTCTCTCTACATACATACATACATACATACATACATATATATATATATATATATATATATATATATATATATATATATATATATATATATATATATATATATATATATATATATATATATATATATGGAGAGAGAGTGTGGGAGTTTATACTTAAACAATCATAATGGTCCAATTGATCTCACGAACGGTTGAGATGATCGTTAAAAAAAAGTCACTAAGATGCCAGACTCTTTCTCTCAAGTTTGCGTCCTCCCAATCTCTCTCTTTCGTATTCCTTCTCTGTGCTCCACCGACCTCCCTCTCTCTCTCTCTCATTCCCCTCCCATGCACCACCATAGATAGCTGCAGTGGGTGGCTGTCTTTCCTACTCTCTTTCTCTACAGTGAAGTGAGGGTGACATTGGGGAGGACTCTGAGAGGAGAGTCGAGTGCTCTAATGACATTTTTGGATGGCTTAAATCCAAATCATTCATGAGATCGATTGGATCACTACGATCTCTTCTCTCATTCTTATATATGTGTGTGCGTGCATGTATGATTTATATGGTTACAATTCTCTCTCTCTCTATATTCATAAATATATATGTACTTGTGACTTATATGGTTACAACTCACTATATACGCAATAGCTCCACTGATCGGTTGGCTTCTTAAAGTTAAAGTTCACGAGTATGGTACCCAGGTGCGTATTGCTTTGGCCGCTCCATCTTAAAATAAAAAAATAAAACGAAAATAAAAATAAAGATATAAGTTAAAAATGTGTTTCTTATAAAACTCCTAGCTTAAATGAGGTAAACGTGATAGCTCGTGAACGTCATTATATGTAAACCACACTTGATCAAGCTTAAACGAGCCAAAACCTAAGCTGGATCCAAATAAGTTGTCCTGGATTTAAACTGTGAGTTGAATGTATTTATGATCCAAACTAGACAATATAGTAGGTATTTCGTGTTTTTAGGTCAACCTAAAACCTTAAACTACTTAAGGAGGTTTTGTTTGTTACTCAAAACCTCTTTCAAGACCCAACCAAAATCTCAATCTGTTTGATATGGAGAATCCAGAACTTTCTCAAACATAGAATCACTACTATAACACAAGACTTCATGATACGACACGTGTCTTTGTCATGTCATGACACGACACCTCATGTCAAACACATATGCCCAACATGCTCAAACCCTATTCAACCATGGTTTGTTTTCAATGGTGATTTTGTCGGTTTATAGTGTCAACTAAGGCCGATGGTGTTCCCAACTGACCGACCGTCTCCCCCCTTCCCGTAAGATACAAGAACGACTGCATTTTTGGATACCCAATTGTGTCAGTTTCACCAAAAATTATAACCTCATGGGTTCATTTTTGTGAAAATCCGGCAATAGAGCTCGATTTCTCGTTGAATTGATGCTAATGTACTATTACTACTTCATGCCTCTAAAACTCACTTAATCCTCAAAACCAAACCGAAATCAACAACCAACAAGAGATTTTTCACAGAAAATTTAAAAGAAATAAAATATACAAATGTGAGGGGTTCATACTAGATTTCCCACTCAATCAAGTCTCTTCGATGTTGCTAACAATGACCATCTTTGATAGATTTGAATCAAAGCTATCATGTCCCAACAATGGCAGTTGCTTGTTGCCCCATTCCTTTTTTTCAGGCGAGTCTCGAACCAGTTTCACAACTTATTATGGAAATTCACGTACGCTAATGATAATGGCAATAACACTATAATAATATAGATTGACATATATTAATATTATCTGATGAAATTTGTTATCAATAGTTTGTAAGATAAGTTATATCATAGTGTATCACAATATTTAGTTCAAAATATGTATCAGAACATATTATAATAGTTATTTTAGAATGTTATTTATATTTTAATGCTATAAACATATTGTACATTTATAATGGTAAAATAATGTAATATTATATAATATCGATTTTCTATTGTAATATATAATATTCTAATTTGTACTATAGTATATTGTAATAACATTTATAATATTGTCATTATAATAACACTATGATTGTACACTTTATATTATGATATAATTATCAGTAATTCATAATATAAATTATGATATGTACATTAATATCTGTCACATAATTTAGAGATTTAGATTTGAGCTAGGCATATTAAATGATTTGCATTGATAACGGATCCTTCAATTAACTGCTGCTCTTCACGATTATGGGACGATTCAAATATGTATATGTTAAGTTGGACTTAGCTTGTTAAATCATCTGCAACGAAGATCCCTGCTGTCAAAATTTCATGTGGTAACTAAAAATCCTCTCTACACTAACGACAGAAGCTACGATCGTATTCTCAATCATCTCCAATTATAAAGCTATTGGAAAAAAAAAAGCTATACACCAAAATCTCTCGTATAATCCAATATAAATATACAAATAAATAAATACATATGGAGATATAGAGATAATGGTTCATGCTCAATCATCTCCAATTATAAAGCTACTGAAAGAAAAGCTATACACCAAAATCTCTTATATAATTCATATAAATAATACATATACAGGTATAAAGATAGTGATCCATGCTCAATCCTTTTTCATCCTCAAATCTTTTCAAATATTTTTATCATTCTATTCATGTAATGAACAATTATGATTTAAATTGAAAAATAATATTATATCATTGTACTTTTTATACTCACATTCTACGTTTTATTCAAATCTTCACCTTTAATTGCATGAATAAAAGAGTGAAAATGTTAGAATGGATTTAAGCATGAATATGATATATACCATTATATATATCTCTATATATATAAAGAAGAGAGAGAAGCCGCTCATAGCTGAGAGTAGAAATGGACGTTAAGAGATATAGCAACTATAACTCCTTATACCATATAAAAAATATCATATCATTTCATACAGTTAAAAAAAAGAAAATAAGCCGCTCGCGAGGTCGGGCATAGCCACCAAATATTCCCTTGCTCTCTTTCTATTGTAAACCCTTCTCCCACAAAACCTAGAACCAGAGATCGGAAGTGGAGGAGAGTGAAAAAGGTCTTCTCAGAGAGAGAGAGATGTCTCTGTATCGCCTCTTACTCCGATCCCTCGGCACCACCACCAAAACCTTTCATCGCCCATCTCCCTTCCCTCCTCTTCTCCGTCGTGGTTTCGCCTTCTCCTCCGCCGAAGAAGCCGCTGCCGAACGTCGCCGCCGGAAGCGCCGTCTCCGCATCGAGCCTCCTCTCCACGCCCTCCGCCGCTCCTCCCCTCCGCCTTCCAACTCCTCCCTCCGCCTCCCCGACTCCACCTCCGCCCTCGTCGGCAACCGCCTCAACCTCCACAACCGCATCCAAACTATGGTCCGCTCCGGCCGCCTGGACGAAGCCGTCTCCACCCTCCGCTCCTCCATGTTCTCCAACTGCCGTCCCACCGTCTTCACATGCAACGCCGTCATGGGCGCGCTCCTCCGCTCCGGCCGCCTCGACGACGTCCTCCCTCTCTTCCAATTCTTCACCCGTTCTGGCGTCATCCCCAACGTCGTCTCCTACAACATCCTCATCAACTCCCACTGCGACGCTGGCCGCGTTGACCAGGCCCTCGATGTTTACCGAACCATCCTCGCCGAAGCCCCCTTCAGCCCATCGCACGTCACCTATCGCCACCTGACGAAAGGCCTTGTCGACGTCGGCCGCCTCCCGGATGCCGTCTCCCTCCTCCGCGAGATGCTTTCCCGTGGACACGGCGCCGATTCCCTCGTCTACAACAACCTCATAGCCGCCTATTTCGACCTTGACAACATCCCAAAGGCGCTAGAGCTCTTCGATGAGCTCCGCGAGCGTTGCGTGGTCTATGATGGCGTCGTCGTAGCGACAATAATGGATCGGTACTTCAAACGTGGGATGGAGAAGGAAGCCATGGATTCTTACAAGGCATTGCTCAACAAGGAGTTCAATATGAGCGCCGTTACCTGCAATACCCTGCTCGAAGTTTTGTGCAATTATGAGAGGATGGAGGAAGCCAACGATCTCTTCGACTCGATGCTTCTGAGGCACAAGCCGCCGTCTTTCGTAGGAATGGCCGTGGATTCATACAATATCATGGTGAATAAGTACTGTGATCGTGGGGAGTTCGCGGAGGCGATGGTGGTATTGAAGAAGAAGGGGCCCAAGCCATGCGTGCTTGATGCGTCGGTGTATAACAATTTGATGAAGCGGTTGTGGGACAAAGAGATGGTTTCCGAGATGGAAGAGGTGTTGAGAGAGATGCCTGAGCGCGGAGTGAACCCCGACGTCTCTACTCTTGATCTCATGGTGAATAATTACCTTGAGAAGGATCGTGTGGAGGAAGCAGTTGAGGGTTTTACGAAGGTGGTTGATGCGGGGTTGAAAGCGGAAGCGGCTTCCTGCAACAAAATTATTGAAGAATTGCTCAAGAGGGATAGATTGTCAGAGGCGGAACAGGTTTTCGCGAAGATGGCCGCTGCTAAGGAAGTGAAGCCGGACTCAGAGACGTACGAAATCTTGTTTAAGGAGTACCTGGAGAAACAGGAGAAATCAGAGGAAGGGTGGAAATTGCTCGAAGAAATGGCGAAAAATGGTGTCTTGATCACCCCTGCGATGCGAGAGACGGCGATGGAAGTATTTGGAAAGGAAGGAAGAGGTGAAGATTTGGAGAGATTGATCCAAGAAAACAAAGAAGCATATGAGAAAGTTCGTGCAGAGGCCGAAGCAAAGTCGAGCTTGTTTGGTATTTTGAGCGCCAGTGCAAATTCAAAGCCGGCCGCAAATGCAAACAGTAATTCCAATCAAGATGGCAATACAACCTTTGGAAGTTCGTCTCTGAATGCAAATTTGAGACCATATGGAAATGTGAGTAGCAGCCTGAATCAATTTGGAAATGCAAACCCGAATCCGAGCCTTTTGGGGAATTCAGTTGGGAGCACAGACCAGCGACCTTATGGAAATGTGACCAGCAATCCAAATCAATATGGGAGTCCAAGCGCTAATCCGGTCCTTTCTGGGTATTCTGGTGCGAGTGCATGTCAGTCGTATGCGAACGTGAGCAGAAGTTCTAATCAATCTGCCAATGTGATCAGCGGTTCAAGTCAATATGGGTATGTAAGTGGCAATCCGAATCTTTCTGGGAATTCAGATACAAATGCACATCAGCCATATGGGTATGTGAACAACAGTTCAAATCAGTATGGCAGTACAAGCAAAAGTCAGAACATTTCTGCCAACTTGGATCCGGGGCCTTCTGGTAACATGAATGGCAGTCCAAATCAATCTTGGAAGGCAAATACGAATCCGAACTCGTATGCTGATTCGAGTGCAAATGCATATCCGAGACCCTATGGTAATGTGGATGTCAGTCAAAACCAGTATGGCAAAGGATATGCGAGTCCAAACCCATATGGAAATTCAAGTGTCAACACAAATCCGAGATCGTATGTAGATTCCAACAATCAATACCAGTATGGGAAAGCCAACACGAATTCAAGCCCACCAAACTTCTATCAGAGAGCGTATGGAAATGTCAATGGCTTTGAGAATCAGTATGGCAATACAGATGTGAATCCGAGCCCCTATGGTAATTCTAATGTGGATGCAAGCACGAGACCTTATGGGAATGCAAATGTTAATCCAAGTTTTGGGAACTCACACAATGTGAATCCAAGTCGATACAGTAATCGGGACATGGTTTCAAATGCGGGACCTTATGGAAGTGCAAATGGCGGTTCAAATCAATATGGGGTTGCGGATGCTGATCCAAGTTTTGGGAATTCAAGTTCCAGTTCCAGTTCATACGGAAATTGGGATGGAAATTAAGGTTACCCAGCAGGAAACACTAACCAGGCTACCTATGTTGATCCAAGAGCAAATGCAGTTCCATACACGAATAAATATGAAAATGTTGCACAATACCCTGGTTCTTCTCCTTCATATCCTTCTCCAGCTGATAAGGAACAACAGAAATTTGCACCTCAGGCAGAACAAGCTGCGGCTTGAGGTATCACAATCACGAGAGATTGTTTATCATTTTTTGATAAATCATTCAACAAAACTGCGCAAAACTGAGGGCAATATGAAAACCATCTTGGTTGACATCAGAATGTTAGGCTTCGTTTAGCAACTATTCAATTGGATATTTCCAACTTCTTTTGCTGTTGCAACATATGGTTTCCTTTGTCTTGAGTAAAGAGCTTCATATCTATGTAACAGATATCTGAAATAACTTATCGAAATTCCATTTCTCATGTTTTTATCTTTTTTATTTTCTAAGAGGTTAATGTGTGGATGGTGTATTAGGCATTATCATGTTTTCCTTTGCATGGACATCTTATCATTTCAATCTAGAATAGCATGTGACCTTTTTTAGGTTCAACAAGAGAAGCCATGAGAGTTTGGTCGATACAATGTTGAAGTATTCGGTTATGCTTTTCGTGTCGCACATGGGTCTGCCTCGTGGTCTCTACATGGTCTTTGCTTTGACCTCCATGAAATAGTTGCATTATATTTTATGTGGAAGACTTGTAGCTTCTTTCTGTTTGACTAAGATGAAATATCTTCTTGTTTTCTGATTAGCTAGATGGGGAATCGTCAAATAGTTCCACCCTATTACTATGAACACTTGGCATGACATTCATAGCTTCTGCATGTTGAGGTGAGCAGGTGTTTCCAGTCATTTAGGAGAAGTTAGAAGACAGTATTCTCATTTTAGGATTTGGATGGATGAACAATCTTAGCAATCTAAAGATACATACTTCACACTTTAACCAATGAATTTTGATATTCACATTTGAAATGAAATATTTTTTTATACCTTTCACCATAAACACTTTTGAACTTTTCACGGTACAAACGCATACACGTACAGCCATGTCCTGCACTCATGATTTTGGAAATCCCTGCTGCACTCTCACTGGAGCCTATGTTGGCATCTATACCAGCGCCATGTGATATAGGGGGGATTCCTTGGATGTATATGTTTTAAAGAAGTGCATCAAGACCAGTTAGTCATTTTCTGTTGGGGTTCTTGCAAAAATATCTTTTTGCACAGGGTGTTAGAATCCACCACAATTACCTCTCTCTCTCTCTCTCTCTCTCTCAAAGTGAATCAAATGAAAAGAATCGTGAGTTTTCACCCATGCCCTCCACTGGGAACACTGCCTTCCACGAGTCGTGGATGAAGGGAAACAAACTTGTTTAGCTTGAGTTCTGTGGAAAAATCACTTGTAAGTTGTACCTTTTCCTTGGATCAGTGAACGGAGTTCTCACGTGATATAGTTTGAGTATTTTTTTCAATGGAAAATCTATGCCTTAGAGGCTCTTTCTGCTATGCAAGCTTTTCTTATGACGAATCTGTGCTGCATATATGAGCCATTTCTCTGTCCAAGTACAAGTAGAATTGTACAATCCTCCATGAGCATTTGAAACTTGTTGGTGTCAAGAGCAGGAGGTTAAGTTACCCCCAGGACCAGAGTGATATAAGAAACACGAAATTTGTAGCTTTCAGGAGCGGGCTATTGAAGATCTGTTATCTACGTATCATATGTTTTTGTGGCATGAATGCTTTATACGAGCTCAAGCATTTATGGGCATCCTGCTTTAGGTGTGGACAAGGGAGTTGTAAAAAGCTATTCTATTATGTGTTTCAACGAGTTTTGATGTTGATTGCATCACAAAACCTGAGGTGGAACTGGAAATCGTAATCCATCTTGAGGAGGGCTTACACATACCATAACGAAACTCTGTTGCACTTTTTTAAACCTGGAATATGAATGTACTCTGTGCTTTTCAATTCAACCTGTCCTACATATCAGATGTTTTTGTGGTATGAATGCTTTATATGAGCTCAAGCATTTGCGGGTATCCTGCTTTATGTTCATGAGGAATTGCACAAAGTTATTCTGTTCTGTATTTCACCGTTCCGATCTTGATTGCATCACACAAAACCTGAGGTGGAACTGGAAAATAGCACAACAATACTTTGTTGCACTCATTAAAATCTGGAATATGGATTATGTGCTTTTTAGTTCAACCTGTTCTCCTTTGTCAACCCCATCATGCTGAAATGGACCATGTTTTGGATTCATATCAAAGTTTGGTATTTAACAGATCTGTTGGCCGGCTTAGAAGAGGCAGGAAAAGGGCCAACGTCTCTCTTTCTACACACACACAAACACCAGCTATCATTGAATATCTGCTGTTGGGAGAGAAACTTCATGGTCGGTGTTTCTATGAATTGATGGTAAGCATCATTTTAGCTAAATTCCTTTCTGCTTCTTTTTCTTCACATTTTTGTCTTTTTGATATTTTGTTTCTTGTTTTACACCAGTTTTGTCTGACGCGTATCGTATCGTGTATCGCTTTGCTCCACGATTCGAGCGTATCGTACTTTAATATTAAAATAATGTAAAAATTAATTAAAAATCAATAAAAATTAGTAAAAATCCGAAAAAAAGTCGAAAAAATTTAGGAAAAATCTGGTAATTGCTTTAAATTCATATACTGAAAGTTTAGTACAGATTGAGCATTCAACATTAAACAATTGCATCTAAATTTACATATTTTGAATCCAAAAAATGAAATACAGATTACAGACACAGTTGCATTTTACAAATTGTAATCAGGATCATCAACTAAATAATCTTCATCTTCTCCTTATTGCAGATCCTTCTCATCATCATCAGCGACACCTTCTTCTTGGAAATCAATTTTTTCATCTTCTTGATGTTGTTGTTGCGCTCCTTCCAAATTAATCCAAGCAACGTCTTCTTCAGTTAGGAGGGCATTTTCTTAAGTGTCTTCCATAACCCAATCTTCTAATATATCAAAATTATCCAAACTTATTGGATCGAACTGACTTTCTTCTCTATTTACTTTTTTTAATTGCCTACGACAAACAAAGATAAACAATTAGTAAATAATATTAACAATTGAAGACTGAAGT
Organism: Brasenia schreberi; assembly: GCA_036023115.1. Taxonomy (NCBI): domain Eukaryota; kingdom Viridiplantae; phylum Streptophyta; class Magnoliopsida; order Nymphaeales; family Cabombaceae; genus Brasenia; species Brasenia schreberi. Next base: position 1,636,104 of record JAYKKT010000092.1, on the reverse strand, counting down.
TAAACAATATTGAATTGAAAATTTGGAAGTAATACAACATTACCTTTCACGAAGGCGCATGTTACAACGAATATAAATTAAATCATTTAGTCTTTTGTGTTCCAACCTATTGCGCTTCTTTATATGGATGTTTCAGAAAAACTCCAATTTCTTTCACAACCTGTTGCACTACAGGTTTGGCTTAAGACTCTCACTGCAAAATCTTTACGGTTTGGACAATCAATTCCAAACCTATTCCACCAAACATTTGTAGAAAAAGACAAACATTATAGACATAATTCACAGTAATGTAAGATGAAACTTAAATATGAAAATAAACAATTTACTTGGATGCATCGTAGTGCGGTTGTGAATTGCAACAGGCAAACCCATCAAGTGAAGAGCATTATCATATATCTTCATCTCTCGATGTATCGCATCTGCTATGCTCTCATCAGGGACTAATCTGTCGATACATTCAATGATTTCTCGATTAACCTCACCGTCCCTTTTGAAGTTTGCTGAGTACCTGAATGATGGGTTTAGATAGTAGGTTGCTGTATGAATAGGCTGATGCAATTATTTATTCCATCTACTATCAATTATTTTTCACACGGGCACGTAATCTCTCTTTTTTTCATTAAAGTTATTTCTAATCGCTTCTTTTGCCCTGTCCATGGCTTCATAAAGGTAGCCCATAGATGGTTTCTCCTCGCTGTCAGCCAATCTCAAAACTTTCAACATGTAATTTTTAATAATCTAAAACATGCATTCCAAAATGAACTTCTAAAAACTGTTTCTGCAATCTCATTCAACTTTCTATTCCTTCAGTTTTGAGGCAACTCTGCAAATTGTTGCCACTCATCTGAGAAGAACATTCTCTTTAAAGTTTACTTCTGTCTCATAATACTCTGTACAGATAAGAAGTTTGTTGCGAACCGAGTTGCAGCTTTGCGAAGAAGCTCTGCACCTTCTGTCTATCTCCTCATCATACACAAAATAAATGTATGGTTGTAAATGAATTTTGTAATATCTTGGCAACACACAGTTGCTGCCTTTATTTCATCCATCTCACCAATGTCCTCGAGGATGAGATCTAAACAATGGGCTGCACATGGTGTCCAGTAGAAAGTCCCATAAATATCAGTTAACTCCTTCCCAACTGTTTTGTAGTTAGCTGCATTATCTGTAATCAATTGGACTACATTTTCTAGTCCAACCTCTTGTATAACCTTATCAAATTCCTGTCGTAGGATTTCTGCAGTGTGCCTCTCCTCTAACATATCTAGAGATCTCAAAAACATGAGTCCTTTAGGACAATATACAAGAAAGTTTAGCAATGTCCTTCCTCGCCTATCGGTCCATCCATCTGCCATGATAGTGCATCCCGTTTCCTTTCACGACTGTTTCAAAGTCGAACAATATTGCTGCACTTCAATGACGGTTTAATCTAATATCTTCCCTCTTAACTGATGATAAGAGGGCATCGTGGACCAAATTTAGCAATTGCATCTGCCATTGCTTGAAAATGAAAACTGTTTGCTGCATTAAATGGAATGCATGGATCATAAAACCATCTTCCCACTACAAGGTCTGCTTGATCATGCAGTTGTTCTGAAGTCATAGCAGCTCAAATTCCAGGTTGAGCACCAGGTGTAGTGGAAGGAGGAAAGAACGAATGTTTGGTATAAGAAGTTCTTTCTCTACTCCTTCCTGAACTTCTTCTTCTGCCACCTCCAAAGTCTTTAGCTGCAACCCTCTTTCTCCTGCTAGGTGCTCGTGAACTGCTACTATCAATCTCTGTTCTAACATTTGAAGGCAAACTATCAGTGAATTCAACTCCAGTGGCAGTAGCATCATCAGCTTCTTCATACATCTGAAAATCATCCTTTTGTTGTCTCCTTTCCTGTATGGTCTCAATCATCTGCAAGCATTGCCATTTAATACCTTTTGGCACACTTCTAACTCTGCCTGTGCATGGAGCAAATTCTTTCCTGGTTCCTGCTAGGTGGTGTTTCAACCTTGAAATTCCATCACTAACCACATTTTCACAAAATAAGCATCTGATTTTTAACATGAAACCCTCAATTGGTATACCCCACTGCTATGCCGGATCATCAGACCGATAATGGGAGTCTCTACCACCCCTTCCTGCCATCTCAATGGAGTACTTTAATTCAAACAAAAACCTGAAAATAAAAGCACTTCGTAAATCCCCAATCTTCAAATAACACTCAAATTTAGTGTCTCTCACTTCATGAATGCAATAAAAATCGTATACACATACTTAATAACTTCATATTTTGTCATTAAAAAAAAAATCGAAATAACACAAAAAAACAACAAATATAAAAGAAAAAAAAAATATTAAAAATATACCTAAATCCGAGTTTGGAAGCTTGCACGGACATCGTAGGACACGATTTTAGAGCTTTGAACACTAAGGAGGCGAAAACCGACTCTTAGGGAGTTTGAGGAACCCAAAAGGAGAGAGGAAACCCGCAAAAAATCGCGGGTTTCGGTCGGCCCGAGACCCTTTATAAGGGTCCCAGGGCGTATCGCCCGTATCGTACGATACAGTGCGATATATCCGCATTCACGATACGGGCCCTCGTATCATATTGTGGTGGCCCACGATACGATACGTATCGCACCGTATCGATACGGATAACCCTGTTTTACACTACTTTTATCTTTGTTTAGTTGAACTAAGCTCCTCATGATTGTCTTTTTCAAACTTAAAATCTTCGGATGGTAGGTTTGTTGAACTCAAAAGGTGCATGATATGGGTTCCAAATTACCCAAAATTTTGAAATACTTTCATCATGTAGAATCTTTTTCACTATCCTCCTTCGACAGCTTCAGGAATTTATTGCAAAAGAGATGGATGCCGAAAACACAGTAAAGATGAATCTTGTTTCTGAAGCTTTTCTGGAGAAACGCTGCATGCAGTGTACAATATGCAAGAAGCGGAGATAAAGATAGATTATAGTGTTAACGTATGCAATTAGTCTTCCTCTACTTGATTATTGGATAACACAGTGTCTACCGAGAAAAATGTCAGTTAAATCCAGAGCCCCTTCGTTACCTTGCTTGGATGATTTGAAAGTTTCATGGAGCCAGAAAACCTTGAAAGCTACTGGATAATGAAGCATGTAGTAGACTGATTTCGGTCCCAGAGTATGTATCTTAATTCATATCAGAATGTCTTTTGTCGTCGTCCCATATAAAGATGCATTCATCTATCAACAATACGTTGCTTTATCAGCTGTGGATATCTGCATTTATGACTTAGTTTTTCTTCCAAATCGAGGAAAACGTGCAAAGGATAAAACGCGGCTCCTAGCGCATTAATAGCTAATACATGGAAGCCTCACTTTTCTGTTTGTCAATTGGAAGAACTCGTATAGAACACATAAATATTAACTTGCTCTCTCCTGCCCACTTCCTTCTGGAAAGGATACCCCTCTTACAAAGTAACACGAAAACTTGAAAGGCAATCTACGTCTGGCACAATCAGTGGCAAAACACTTGAAAACAAGTGGTGAAGAATTTGAAAACGCACTCACTGTTATACTTTGATTAGGCTATATGATCTTCTGATGCTCAAGCTGAGGATGAACTCGGTCTTTCTGTTGGAGTCTATTTTGTGGTTTGCAGGTATAAGCTTAGGTTATGCATAACCTGTATGAGATTTTGAGGCCATGTGATCTCGCTCTTTTTAAAATGAGTTTGATAGAGTCCGTGCAGGGTAAGAAAATGCATTTTACTCAAGACTGATTTTGCATTTGATTTGGCTATTTGAAGACTATAAGTAAATAATCAGCAGTAAGGATATGGGCTTGCTGATGTCAAAGCGGGATAAGATAAAGGCAGAAATATATTCGTATTTCAACATAATTTTGCTTTCTAATTCTTTTGTCAGCTTGAACTTGGGCTTATCTGGATCTTATTTTTGGGAGAACTCAGAAACGCTGGAAAGGTTGTGGCTTGACAGTTTGACGGCGTAGTAAGGATATATTTCAGCCGGACTTTATGTGGCTCGCAAGAACCTCATCTGAGTGTTCTTTGGTGAGATGGCAACTCCCAGTGGACAATGAGGGGCGTGTATGATTCATATTGCGAGGCCGTTGGTACTAGAACTGCAGGCAGTGTTACCCGTATCAGTTCGAGATACTGTTCCGTGTCGAATGATATGACATGTATTGTTTGTATCGTGCCACATGGGTGGCATGTCGCATGACTTGAACAAGGTTGTGTATTTTTGAGGCTTTTAAACTCTATGCTTCGTTTCTCTCTCATCTACGCCCATGTAAAGAGGAGCTTCTACGGTTCTCTTGTAAAAAGTTTTTTCTATTGCATAGTTATTGATTTTTTTTCAATCAAATAAATAATACTCCTTTTATTTATTATTTAGATGATTAAAAAACAATATATAATAAATAAAGAGAGGATTAGTTAGTTGATTGAAAAAAATAAATTAAGGCTAGTGAAACGGTGGAAGATAAAATTAAGACAAATAAGGTATGTTATAAATTGTACTATCTTAAGAAGATTAGTGAAATTTGGGAGGTTTATAAGGAAACGAAGAAAGAAATTAAAAAGAAAGTAAGTGAAGCATAAACTAAAATTTGAAAGGATTTATATAAAAGTCTAATTTAAAAAAAGATGAAAGAGATATTTTAGTATAGTTAAGGTTAGAGATAAAAAAAAAGTAGAATCTTACTTTCAGTAGATGTATTTAAGATGAGGATAAGAAGATTCTAGTGGTAAACGATGACATTGAAAATAGATGAAAAAATTTATTTTTATATGTTTTTTAACAAAAACATAAATGTTAGTATTAGTTTAGCAAAGTTAATCAAATAAAAAAAGTATATAAACTATAATTTCTACTAATGTATTAAAAAAATAAAGTGAAAAGAGCTCTTAAACATATGAAGGTTTAGTAAATATGTATGATGAGACAATATTCTTATAAAATTATAAAAAATCTTATAATGAAATATAGAGAAATCAAAAGATATTGGATAACGAGTAAACTAATACTCATATACAATACCAAGGGATACATTCAGAATTATGTGTATTATCAGGATATTAAGTTAACGAGCAACACTATGAAATTATGAGAAATAATTATTAAACGTAGGTTAAGACAAGTATTGAGTACAATAGAGAACTAATTTGGATTCATGTAAGGCAAATCTATTATTGAAGTGATTCACCTATTGAGATGTCTTATAAAACATTTTAGATAAAAAAGAACGTTCACATGATATTTATTAATCTCGAAAAAGCTTATGATACTGTGTAAGGAGATGTTCTTTGGAGAAACTTGGGAAAAAGATGTATGTCATTGACATACAATAAATCTTATAAGAGATATATTTCAGATTTATTAAAAGAAAAACATAATATATGAAATGTAAGTTTAATCATTTGGTTATTTTAAAGGACATAGAAATTAAGATTGACACACATTGCATCCTTCACAATGACAAATTTATATATTTAGAGTCAATTTTTTAGAGTGATTGAAAAGATTGATAAAGATGCTACCCATAGAATTAATGAAGGTTGGTTAAAATGGAGAGGTACATCAAATATTTTATGTGATAAGATGATATCATTAAAGTTAAAAGGTAAATATTATAAATCAATAATTAGACATGCTATGTTTTATTGTTTTGTGTGTTGGACTATTAATGATCAACTTTATAAAAGATGTTTGTGGTAGAAATGAAGATGTTGAGATAGTTAGAGATCACACACGGAAAGACACATAGAAGACTTTATATATAATGATGTTAGAAACAAATTGAGAGTGATACCAATAAAATGAGAAAAAATCGTTTAAGATGGTCTAGACACATAGAAAGACGACCAAAGGAAGCTTCACTAAGAAGGTAAGAAAAATTATATTGTGAAAATGTTAAAAAAAAGAAAATCACAAAAATATTAGAAAAAAACAATAAAAAAAACTTTGTGAAAGCAAAGAATCCATGTAGCTGACCTCATTTGGTATGAGAAAAGGCTAAGTTGTTGTTTGTAACTAAATAATACTCTCATCAATGCAAGGGGATGAGATTGATTTTGGTGATAATGATGGTGATTTTGAAAAAGAATGAGGAAGAAAAGATGATTATTAGTTTGATTAATGTTTGAGATTATGATTTCTTTTTCTCTATGTAACTTTTAAATAATGTCCAACTTTAAGAAGTTACATGACCATATATGTCGTGTAACTTTAGATGTTTGTGGATTTGGTGCAGTTGACTTGTTTACTACTTTTCTTTGATTTGGTAATAGACTAAATCAATGGTCAAATTATTTATAATGATTAGTTAGTTTATTTGTTTGTTTGTATTATAGTTGTTATTAGTCAATGGCAACTTTATGAGGTACTTGCTACTTATTATCTTATTTAATTCATCATATACTATTGTTTTGATATAATACCAAATTTTCTCTGCTCACTCTGGTTTATAACAATTATTTAAAAATTTTGATTTTTTTTTCTTGTGGTTGTTTTGATTTTTAAAATATTAAAAAAATATTCTTATATATTATAATATGACGTGGTAAAAAAAACCATACACGTTACAATATGCTACTCGTAACACGATTGCTGACCAACAAACCCACATGATCATGACTCCAGAAACCGACGCATATTATATAAAATGATACAACAACACGAAAGAGGAGGCGCTCAACTTTTGGTGCAAAGTCGATGAATCAAGTTCTTGTGAGCTACGTCTGTCTCCCTTCATGCCCATGATTTTAACTCAAGTTAGGCTTATGAAATTATAGTTTCGTGCAAAGCCGATGAATCCACGTTTAGCCGACGTTGAATGTACATTTGTCCTTGTTCTTGCTTTTACAGTAAAATGGATGTTCTTCAACTTAAACGTTTTTTTTAATTAAGTAGCAAACTAAAACAATTGGTCCTTTAAGTTAAAATGCATATTTGTTAAAACTGTTTTTCGTAAAATAAATCCTTTTGTCATATAAAGTTGTGCTCCTTTCAAACGAAACTATGCAAGCTGAGTAAGGTCATTACCTATTCTTCTTCTATCTCATTTGTGTTTAACAAGCTGTTTGTGTTTGGCTCATTAGTTTGGCAAACTAAACATTAGTGCTAGAAACCAATCCAACCAAGCTATGCCATGAATTGCTTGTTTTGTTTATGAGCCCTAATACTGGGTTCAGGTGCATATTGGATGGACCTGAAATTGCTTGCATTGTACCAATCTGGGTATCAACGGGACACGATTCCCTTGCCGGAATCCCACCAACTGGAGTCCGGTTCAGGTGATCATGACCGGAGCCAGTATAGAGGACAGAGTTGAAATTACGTCTGGATTTGGTAAGCGATAACATGAAAGTTTTTCAGTGGTAAGTCTTAACTTCTATTGCTTTGAAAATTATCTTAAGAAATATTAAAGAGAGGCCTACATGTTTCACTTACTACTATTAATTTCTTAAGATGGTACTATGATAATTCATCTTAACCTAAGAACGAGATGTATTTTTCCTTGGGAAAGGTAAGGCTGCTCGTGCATCATAGAGGGGCAGACGTGATGCCTTCTGAGTCGAGAATAAGTATTTTATTCATATAATATGGGTCACATTCGTGTCAATACTCACATGGTCATATATGTAAGTATTGACTCAAGCTGACACAAGTAAGAACTCGGGTCTTGTTAGTATTTGTACGGTTTTTTACATATAAAGACACGACACAAACATGACCCGAGGGCCCGAATTGTTCCCGTGTGCTACATGGATCTTTAGTGGCGAATAAGTATGGACTTTTAGTGACTAAATTGACATGAGCATGATGTCAAAATTCACAATAATGGGCTTTTATGTGAAAACCAAATAAACAATCATCACGTGATATTTGTTCTGATTTTGCTAAGACCCCATCTGTCTCCATCTCTCTCTCTCCTCGTTGTTGCGTACGAGTGTATGGTCAAGAGGGGTGCCTGAATCATCCCCGATTCCTCGCTCTTTTCTCTCTGTATGACGTCCCATGCAGGTGACTCTCTCTCTCTCTCTCTCCCCTTTTATCTTTTGTGCGGCATCGAAAACCTTTGCACCCACAGTCCGAAAGAGGCGATCTTTTGGCAACCTGATTCGACCAAAATTTCTATTGATCGAATCGCTCACCTCTGCGTCTTGAGACGCTTTTGGTGGTACGGTTTTCTCCTCCTTTTTCTTCTCAATGCTGAGAATTTTGCGATGAATCACGCCCGGCCCGATTCTTAATTGAGATCAGACGGGCCCATTCTTTTACTCTTTATGTTTCTTGTTTTTCGGTGAAAAAACTTATTCCTTTTCTCTGTCTCTGGAGATTTCCTCCTTTAGTTTCAATGTGTTTGCTTCTAGAATGTATGGCGCATTGGTGGAGGAATTGTTGCCTTATCATAAACCTTCCTGATTAATTTATAATAGCATGGGATTTTGGCACTTCTCTTGATGTTCTGTATTTATTTATTGACAAATTGATGAGTTGTTTTGAAGGGCTCGGTCTTTTTGAGATTGTCTTTGGACCGTGCTTGACAGTGAAGTACTTACGGAAGAATTTGGTTGAATGTTAATTCATTTAGGAACATAGTAGTTCCGTAGTAATGCACTTTTTCGCTTATTGCTTAAGGGAGATTTATTTTGAGAATAGGACGAGCCGTAGAGAGGAGCTTTGGGGATTTTCCTTCGTGTACAATGTCCAAGTAAAAGTGATTTTTTTTCTTGGATGGCCTTTGTCTTGTCTTGACAGAACAAGATTCTGCTTGTCTTGTTTGTGTTAGCTTCATAAATAACCTTTTCCTACGAAGTTTACATTGGTTTTTGGTCTAGCTGGAATCTGAACGCATGCCGATTGTTTGTCTCGCAGAGAAGATGATGTATTTGTGCAGTCCCATGAATATGGTCTTGGATCAGCTCAAGCAATAAGACATCAAGAGGTTGTTTCTTGTTACTATTTGATGCAGTTAGTGTAAGTGAGATTGAAGCGCTGTATGAACTGTTCAAGAAGATCAGCAGTGCAGTGATTATTATGTTTAGGGTCTTCCACTTTCCTGTTTCAAGTGTTTTACCTTGTTATCTTGACATAGGCGAGTGATTGTAAATGTCATTCTGCAGTATTAGTATAGAAGGTGGTTCTTCCTTGGCATTGCTCTGCCATAAGTTATTGGTGTGATATACAGTTCGTTAAAATATTATAATTTCCACAGATGACAACTAGACTCAGTATCATGTTTAACACTTATATACTGATTTCATGTGATTCGTTCACTCTAGCATAATGTTTTAGATTATTTTAAGCCATACTTGTTTTCATAAAGTTTTGAATTGTTTATATTGGATCTATGTGAAAATTTGCCACCCTGTTCATATATGAGAGACACACCTGGTTCGTACTTAGGCAGAGAAGAACACCTCCCTGGGAGAAGCAATAGATCTATTTACGGGGATGACAGGACGGCACCTCTACTACATGGGAAATCAGTGAGGGCTTTGGTAGAAGTTTAGAATATTCTTCTTACCGATGCAATACGACATTGTTGTGTGATGTACGTGTGAGTGCGTGCATGCATGTGCTTATGTGCGTGTCTTGTGCCTGTGCTTGTGCATGCATGTGTACATGTCTTTGTGCTTAATAGGTACATGTGCGTGGGTGGTATCATGATGTCCAACTTGCTTCTGTACGTGGTCTTAGAATGATCATGTTAATTTTGATGAGCTTTTTCAAATGTAATACATCATAATATTTGTGTTGACTTCACTATGTGTCTTCTGGTTGCATGATGTCCATCTATCTGTTGTTAATGTGGCATTATATATAATTTATGCTCATGATTCTTCATGAACACTTTGAGATGTACTACAGTTTAGCTTCTGTGCCTTGACTAGCAGTTAATTTGCGGGCTGGGGTTTCTATGCAGTGATTTGCACTTGCATCTTGATGTTTGAACTCTTTGTTCTTATACTTCATATTTTGTTCTGACTTCTAGGATAAGACTTTTGCTGTCCTTTTCCAATGAAGGCTGAAGATTGTCATTTTTGTCTTTAGGTGTTTGATCTGTTTGACACAAAGCATAATGGAATCTTAGGGTTTGAGGAATTTGCACGTGCATTGTCTGTATTCCATCCCAATGCTCCAATTGATGATAAAATTGAGTGTAAGCTACCTAGAAATTTTCAAGTTCTTTTTTTTCTACTCACCATTAATTTCTCAAGTTGCCTGCCAGTATCTGGTGGGCAGTATGCTTTGAAATGGTATGTCCACTGTAGATAACTAATTGTATATGAAACCACTGAAAGTCCTTGACATTTCAATATTTCATATCTTTTGAATATCAAGGAACTCATCTTTCTTCTTCCTTGTCTCAATTAGTTTGGTACATGAGTTATTAAATATATAATTTTTGACATGCAGTCTCCTTCCAGCTGTATGATCTCAAGCAACAAGGATTCATTGAGCGGCAAGAGGTATCTTCTCTCTTAAAATAAATCTTGTTGCGACTTGTGGATTCAATTATGGGTAAATTACTCCGTAATTAGATAATATGTTGTTGTGCACAATATTATACTACTTTGCACGTGATAGAACAGTGCCCTAACTACTAACGTTAACCGTATGCACTAATTTTCTGTTGGCTAGTCTGCAAATAAACAGTACAAACATTGTTAGCATTACAGCGTATATGAGAGGGTTAAGTAACCATGGAAACTTGTTATTAGTAGCACAGAGTTTCCAACACATTCAACTGAAAATAGTGTCGACATTCATCAGGGAGAAAAAAGAAGAGAAGAGAAGAGAAGAGAAGAGAAGAGTGGCTCCATTATACCCATGGCGAGTTTGAACTAAGTTGTGAGCATTATAAACGTTATTGACTAACAAAAATCATACTTATGTGTTAATGAGGGCCTTGTTTTAAGATAGTAGTGCACACAAAGAGGGTGTGTTCTGTTGGTGGTGGGGGTGTGCATCAGTCAATTTGGTTCAGCAACCGTACCGAATTACCCAAAAACCGAATTAGAAATAATTTGGAAAACCGAACCCGAACCGAGTTATGGAGCAAACCGAATTAGTTTGGTTCGGTTTGGGTCAATTATTCGGTTTTGTAGACATGCATGTAAAGAAAACTCTATTAAAATATAAAAGGAGAAAAATAACTACCGCATTACACCGAGTAAAAAGGGCCTGCCTTACTGCAATAGCTTGTGAAGCAAAATAGAGAATAAACTATGCAAAATCATGCATTCTTCAACTTCCAAGTGCGAACAAATAAGTGACTCTTCAATGAAGAATGTCTTTCAATCAAGCTAAATCCCATATCTTCCTCACTCTATTCCTTTGGCTCGTCATGCATAGCAACAACGCCAATCAAAGTAAAGCGTAAAAAGAAGAACCAATAGAAAACAAGACAATAACAACGTTTGAGAAAGCTCAAAACACTACCTTCATATAAACAATTTGCTCCCAAAATCACAGTCATACAATCTGAAAAGCAACATCAAAACCGAAATGTCAAACCCCAAATTGGACGAATTTGGCATGAAAAAATAAAAAACAACATTCATAAGAGATCGTCAGTGATTGTTGTCAACCAAATCGAGATTATTGCTAGTGATGAAGATTGTTCCCCCATCGAACAGTCCATACCTAAGTGATGGTTTCCATAGTTGGGCTCACATGGTCCATAGAGAAGAAGAGACAACCGATGCTCGAGAGGTTCACGGTGGCTGTGTAAGGGCGACCAAGATGCATTGCGTCAAAGAGGCAGAGAAGAAATTAAGGCACACGAGAGGGGGTTTAATGGGTTTAACGTTTAATATATCGGTTATTCAGAATTTTCGATTCTGGATCCTATAAAACCAAAACTGAAATACTTTTAAAATTTAAACTGAACCAACCAATATTTAAGAAAACCAAACCAAACCAAATGAGATTTCTCGGTTCGGTTCGGTAATTCGGTTAAACTGAATTATGCACACCCTAGTTGGTGCTGATCATTGATTTCTGCCTTCTTGCCCCTATGTGCTCTTCTATATATAGAATATCTTAAGAAGTGAGCTTCTGTGTTGAAGTCAATGAACTTTCCCATGCCTTTCCAGTTAGTGGTCTGAGTGGTTGCTTGTGCTAGCTTCCAAAATATGGAAGGGAATAAGTTTTCTGAACAGATGAGATGACACCTATGGCAAAAGGGGACTATGTAATATAACTCCATTGTACCATATGAATAGTGATTAATCTTTCTAATTGGTACTTGAACATGCAAAGAGGAAAGTTGGCTTATCTTAGCCAGTACATGTGCATGTGGTAGGGATTTGATTAACTCCAGCTTGTCTACCGAAACAGAAAATGCTAAGAGGAAACGTGTATGAAGTGGTGTCTAACCATGTCTCTTTTGAGAACATACCTAATATGAAGTGATTGGATATGAGAGAAGATCAAAATCAAGTGGGACAAAGACATCGATCAAATGCCAAAATGCAGAAACTAGCCAATGGACCACTTTTAGCATCCTGTATCTTTTATATTCATCTGTTAGTTAAGACATGAAAACTTTCAGCCTTTCATAAAGTATCCAGCTCTTGGAAATTTCAGCCTTTTCTAAACCATCTATTCTTGATAACTGTGAATCACGTATATTCATCAAATTAGAAACCAATTCTTCTATTGCAGAAGCTTGATACAACTCCCTAACACACTAAACAAATAAAACAAACACATTGCTACGGTTGAATATGGTAGTTGGTTGTTAGATCCAAAAGAGTATGAATGGATACCACCATAAGGTGTAATGGCTCTGAACCATAGTAACTGTTCCCTTTTCTGAAAGAATTTGAGGGATATATTTGTGGAGTTACTTCTGAGAAGAAAAAAAGGCTTCGTTTGCAATGGCATGTGGCTATCTTTTGAGTTTTTTTGTATCCTTAATTTGGGTGAACCTTGTATTTGGTATTCAGCAATTGCAAAACCCATCTTTCTATCCTTCGAGAGATTAACTATTTTAACTGATAAAATGGTTTGGACACAAGGAAGAAGCTCCAGTAAGAAGATTGAGAAACTAGATGGTGAAAATATTAAAAGAGGAAGAGGGAAACCACAGAAGTGTTGGAAGGAAACATGAATCGTTGAGATAACTATTAGAATGCCACAGGATTGAGCTCTATGGAAACATAGAATCCATGTAGCCGACCAATCTAGTATGGGAAAAGGCTTTAGTTGTTGTTTTTGAAGTTTGTGGCTTTCTTTAGTTTGTAGTGCTATAATGCATTCAAACCTTGTGTTGGATATTCATTGATTGCAAAAGATCATCTTGCTATCTTTTGATCGATATTTAATGATTAACTGCTTATTTAATGAACACTTTTATTGTTTCTCAAGCTTCCAATTTAATTGCTCCAGTATACATGATGATGAAGGTACATGCTATGATCTAATTTTGCTGTAAACTGTTAGGGATACCAACATACTCACGTTCATCTTTTTGTAGGTGAAGCAAATGGTAGTGGCTACACTTGCTGAATCTGGCATGAATCTCTCAGATGATGTAATCGAAAGTATTATTGACAAGGTGCTTAAATGTCATTTTGCCTATAATGTTACTATTCTACATATATGAAGCAGAAATAATCAAGTCAAAACTCTTAAGATATCCTCAGAACTTGGATGAATATGATGATATAGAAAACAGTAGGAACTAACAAAGGATAAGAAAGATGGTAGGAACTGAGTAATTGAAATACTTAAGACTTGCTTTGATAATGAACGAGCTAAGCTCTACAAGTTATGGACATGGGGAAATTAATTATTTTACCAAATTGAAGGTTTTTGGGGTTGATGGATTTGAAATATGACTTTGATCTATTTTTTTCATGGAATTCATTTTATGATTTCTACATCTGTTCATATGATGCCTGTTTTTGCTGATAGACTTTTGAGGAGGCAGATACAAAGCATGACGGTAAGATTGATAAGGAAGAGTGGAGGAGCCTTGTTCTGCGACACCCTTCTCTTCTAAAGAATATGACCTTGCAATATCTCAAGTACGTCTTTGGAAACTAAAAAGTTATATTTCATAATTACAGCTATATTACTAGATTGTTGAATGTTCATCAAAAGTAGGCTCTTTGTATTTCTCAACGTGGTCATAGCAGTCATAGTTTTGGCTGGAAACTTTGCAATGGTAGTCTTGTGCTTGAATATACGCTGTCTCTAGTAGCTGACTTGTACTAGTGCGTGGCTTGAATTGAATTGGGACTTGTGAGACTAAGTTTGATACCTTCAGGCTACTGGACAGTTGACCTATTTGCAGCCTTAACATAGCAGGTGGTTCGGTTGTCAGCATCATTAGAAACAAGAGAAAGGGACTGCTAGGGAAATGATAGTAAGGAGTGAAGTTATGAAGAAAAGGATCCCCGATGCCCACAATAAGATAGAGAAGAATGGATAATTGGTGATTCAAGGTGAAGTAAAGATGAAAGGATTTTACATGCATAAACTTGTGATGAATGGGCAAGTATCATCACCTAATGCTGGTATGATCAGAGGTAATACGAAGGCAAAAGGGGGAAAATCGTTAGAGATTCTGTGTTGAAGAACCTGGAATACTTATCTTTCGAAGGAGAAAATGAGTTCTCTTTTGGTTGTCGGTTTGAAGGGATGGTTCAAACGAATTGTTCACTTGTATCTGGGCTCCTAAACTCTGTTTTCCACTAATTTCTCGAGGAAATGTGTGCCTTCTTGTTAAAACCGGACTGCATTTTTCCCAAACAAAGAAGCGAACTTTTGTTTCATTTAAATTTGAAATGCTTTTGCTTCCACTCCACTTATAAGCATGGAGGAAACAGGGGCATAGACGTTGCATCATGCAGCACTCTTAGGACCAAGTTTTAGCCTCTTCTTTTCCTTTTTTGTTAGGAAAATTGGGGCTAGGCAGACCCCTAGCAGCAAATGTCCACTCGGTATTGAACTCCCTAGCCAGTGGTCTATTTCTGAATAGATTTTATAATCGATTCTTATTCCTAAAAGACTTCAGTAAGGTTGACTTATGAACTTCCAAGACTACTCGTGGAGGTGCTATTTCTGAATTAACCTAATTTTGGTAATTGTGTTGCATTATTTTCAATACCATAACATTAAAATTTAATGTGAACATTTAGTCATAATTATAGGTTTCAAGTGAACTTTTGTTGTTGAACGTATTTTCAGTTGAATATCTTAATTTTATTTTGCGATGTGCTATTTCTGAAGTCACTCTCTGTTTGCAGGGACATCACAACTACATTCCCGAGCTTCGTGTTTAGCTCCCAAGTAGATGACACCTGATGCTTTAATTGTTTCCATTTTAGGGCGTCACTGAGGGTTGTGATTCGTTGGATGCATGTGGATGTCAACGTTTATTGAGCAACTGGAACACTATCATCCTGGTTTATTGATTGTGGATTTGTTCGTATTAAAGGAGTTTTGGATTGTCTTTTGTGAATGTGATCATTTCTCACGTTTAATCTGAACACATTTTCTTATTAATTATTGAGGTGCTGTGAAGCATGTGTCCGATCAATTTAGGTTCATCTCATGTTATTGTCTAGGTGTTGATTTTTACAGCTGATCGACCGGACAAGTAAACTTAACACATTATTTGGACAATCTTCGTTAATGAGCAAAAGAAATGGTTTAACATTGTCAACTTTATTAACAGCTATTTCGCTTCATTTTAGGCTTCATACAAGAATAGAAAATGAGGATATACATCTTCCTGTTCTTTTTTATGCCACATCAAACTGACTTTTACACGCAACAGTTTTGGGAGTCTAATGGTAGAACACTGTGGAGAAGCTGAGCGTGTGAAAGGCGGAGTAATTTGGGCACCGATCAACCATGGCAACAGCTCTACATCTCTATCTATCCAACGGCTGGTGAGGCACTTTGGTGTCCGGAAGGCTTATAATTCTCAAGAACCTCGATAAGGACAAGTTTATGATAAACTTGGTTGTGCAGTAACTAATGAATGTATTTGTGAAGTTACTACTCCCAAGAGCATGTTCGAAGGAGGTGACAAAAAGTACACATGGTAGACGAATAGCAACCCCAATGCAAACACCTTTCTCGAGACGAAGATATAAATAACCGCGTTTTATCACCTAGGAAAAGTGAGAGGAGTGTTCTTGTACTCCACCTTTGTCGACAAATCCAAACCATGTTCTCAAACATCCATTTCAACCACAAACAACGGAACTTCCATTTCCTGGAAGAAAACGCAATAGCAAGAAGACAACGGACAACAGATCAAGGCACTGTACACAATTATATTCCAACTTTAACTATAGGATCGAGTTGAAAGAACCTTCAACTTGTGGGCCCGTGTTCGATAACCAGGTGTATATATCTGGTAGGGGTCTGGCTAAACGACTCTCTAAAAGAAGAATTATATTTGACTGCTAACACACATCTCCAGACACCTGAATTCATTGAGATCTTAGTGGTTTCCACTCACAAATCCAACTAAGTTATACCATCCCCAAGTGAGATCTACGGTATGATTGACTAACAAATGATGGGTCATACACGATATGACCTGATCTGCAGACTAAACCGGGGAACTTCAATCCAATTATGAACAGAAGCCTCTTTGAGTATATTCTTTTTTTGGTTTTCTCTTGTAGCGAAACTGAAGGGTAAAGCTAGGAGAGAGCAAGAACGACAAGAAACTCGAAAGCCACAATGACAAATAAAGGATAAGAAAAAAAGTCTGCGCCAGTGTTGTCAATGCTCTAAGCAAGTCGAATAGGGAGAGAGCTCCATGATCCTACTAAATATCAGTAAACTCACAACTTTAGGCGATGGGCCACCACTCCAGCTGCGATGGCGCTTTTCAGGAAGGCAAAATATAGTCCTGCAGGACTCAGAAGTTTGTTATGGTTCTGATCCAAAGAATGGATTGAAGTCCAAACTAGTACAATTAATTACAATGCTTACATCATTGCTTTGAGCACTTCAGCTTTTTACCCTCTCCTTTTTCCCTAATATGAGGTTAGGCAGATCCCTACCAGATCTGGACACCCTGGGTATCAAATTAGGATCTTGCCAAAGAAAATCAGTGAGTCGAACTTATCTTCACAGATGCTAAATGGTCGAAGACACAGCCAGACTTCAAAGATTGTTAGCTGACATGTTAAATATCAAACACCAAAAATTTATATTTGGCTGCACACCCGTATAACCCTTGCACAGATCAATATATCATGGAAAAGATTAGGTCAAACTGCATTCAACAGTCATGGCCAGATCATTCCCAATAAACGCGAAGGAAGCCCAACATATTAATGATTTCAATCATATAGGAAAATTCATGAGGACAGAATAGACTGTATTCACTGTCAGAGGATGATATCTTGATAAGAACAAAAATAAGATTCTCCGACTTCACTGAAGATTCTTCATCAAGAAAAAAGAAACAAACAGCACAAAACTCGAACCAAGTATAGCCCTAAGGGGTCAGCATAGTGGGAGAGGCCTCAGCTGTCAGTCGGGGGTTCAACTCCAGCAGGGATTATCCGTTTGTGCAAGCTGACACCCTAGCCTTCGGGTTTTGCAGCACCATGATGCGAGTAATTCTGTCTCCAGGTAGGAGCTGTTTTCCTGCATTAGAAGTTAAGGAAAACACAACAAAGTGATGGAATCACGTGTGAATCATGATTTGTTAGCTTTTCATCCTGAACCATCTTGATTCAAAATGAAAAGTTCTGTTACCCAAAGGTTGAGAACAGAGCGCATGAATCAACTATCAGATTTGATGCATTATGTTATATTAATTCCCAGAAAATTCTCTGCAACTTTAACTGAGTAGCTATGAGATTCCCCAACTATGTGGTTGGAACGTTTATCGACAAATCATTAGATCACTTGAACCAAGGAAGGTAGTCACTATCAAGAGGTTAACAACAGAGTTAAATGAACTGGTCATCAGAATTCCATACATCTGTCTGCACAAGTTCTACTAGAGAGAAATAGCAGAAACTTTTTTCATTTGAGCCCTGTTTAATGTTTTATTCCTTGTAAGCTTCTTTTACGGAGAGGAAATCTTGCCATCTTTCAACCTCTGCAGCAGAGTTAAGTATCTTAAAATAATGGTTGAACAATTACAGGCATTACAGCTTTATAACTGTAGCAGCAACCAAAGAGGATAAAGTGAACCTTAGAGATGACCGATCATCAAGACTTCTGTATGATTACGATGGTAAATATTCAAACGAAATTCTTATCCGAATTCCAAAAGGAAAACAAAAATATGACTAAAACTTCTCATATCTGTCAATATTCTTTTTTTCTTTTTGTTTTTTTTGAGAGAGAGAACTCATGTCTGCCAATATTCATGTTACAAAGAAAGACACTATATAAACATCGCCGATCTTAGAATCGTTTTGTGATTTGGTTTATCTGCAAGATCATATTAAGAACCCGACCTTCCATATCATGGCTCGGATCAATATCAATCTCAATATGGATACTGATCCATATCACCGGAACTTGGAAATAAAATTCCCAAGTTACTTAGCTAAATCACAATCTGACAAGATCAGAACACAAACTTGGAAGATGATACCAAAACCCTCAACTTTCTTATGGTGCGGCTCAAATTGAATCTACTGTGAAATGTATCCTTTGACCATGACAGAAAGGCCTTAAGCCCAATCGGTAACTTTTCGCACTCAACAAAACCATGAAACAAGAAATTCTTCAGTTTCACTTGAGTTGAATTACCAACTAATAAAGTAAAAGACAAAAAGTTGACTAAAGCAAGGGAGTTCCAGAATCCACCATGTTTACCATCCAAGAACATAAAAAAAAAACGAACGGAGGAACCCATGTATCTACGAATCTGTAATCGACAACTTGTGATCATCACCATCATCGTCGCAATCGAATCCACACCCACATTGAGGGGACTCGTAGAAATTCGACAACGAGAAAGAAGCAGAGAGAGGGCCTACGTAGAACTCCAGTCCACTGTCTGCTCTATCGACCTCATTGATACTGAGCCAGAAAAACAACACCTTCACTCTCACACCTTCAAGATTCTTTAAAGAACCGTATTTTAAAACGCCGGCGATATTGCTACCGTAGTCCAGAGTGTATCCCGCTTCAATATTGAACGTGCAGGAGCTTCCGAAACGAACCACAAAACTGCCATCATCGTTTAGCACGTAGCTCGTCACACCCTTCGGAAGAATCCCTCTCGGAAAATTGTAGCTTTCCAACACTTCATACGCTGTTTGGTTCTGGTTTTGGTGAGATTTAACAGAAACAAACAAAAATCCAAGGAAGATAAGGATACCCAACAAAGATTTTTGGGGAGCCATCGCTAGTACAAGGACCTTGGCGGTACCAAACTGAGGAATTTTCTGATGGATGAAGGGAAATTCTCTCTCTCTCTCTCTGAGATTTTTCGGGATATTTGTGATGATTTGGGTCGATGGGGATGCAGATAACTGAAAATGAAGGTTTTAAATCTTCTGAAGATCTTTGCATCTTGGGTCTCTTAAACAGAGGCCCTAAGTTTTACAGGGAAGATCAAATCCAGAAGAAAACCATGCAACTTCCCTGCAGCATAAAGCGTTGGAGAGAGAGAGAGGTTAAGCTGTTAGGTGGGTAGGAACCTCATAAATGCTTTCCTTTTCTCTTTTGGTGCTGAGGTCTCTCTTTCTTTCTTTTTCTTTAATGCTTATGTGCACAAAATTTAATATAGAACCTGGGCTCAAATTGACCAATCTATACCTCCGTCGCTCTAACCAAGAACCATTCCTATCAATGCCAAGTGGTGGCCTGAAGCGCAGCGACTTGGAAACTTTTCAGCAAGAAAATTATTCATATTAAATATGCTTTTCTCAGGAAAAGAAGGAAATTTCTCGACAGTTTAAATTGTCTTTTCTAATGTCAACGAGTTGATAACAGGAATTGAGAGATTTAACAAATGGTTATCAGTAGGGTGGTTAAAAGACCGACCCAAACGAATTAAACGATTCGGAACGTGTTTTTTGCTTGCTCTTTCTTCTTTGGGTTTGGTTTTGTACGGGTCGGAAAAAGAAATCCACATGGCTTGTTCATGGTTGATGCACACACATTATAGAGATAAATAAGTAGGTATATATATATATATATAAACATAAAAAAAAGTAACACGGTTTAATTAAAGGCCTCTACTTTGATAAATTACACTATGGGTCGCATTATTGTTTCGGTCAAATTTTTGTAGCTTTGACAGTAAAAATTAGTGTTATTTATATAAATAACAGTTTGTGGTATGTGAAAATTCAACTAATATTAAATTATTATAACAATGAGACTGTTTTATTTCCTGTCTTTTTAAGCTCAAAACTAAGGATTTTAATGGGGAGGGGATCCCCACTTTGATAGGGATAGATTTGGGGAGTGAAAATGGATAGCGGAGATGAAGATAGAAGGTTCTCGGCTCGTGAACTCGACCCTGGCCCATTCTCTCATTGGTTCTAGACAGCTAGGTTCATTTGAAAATAAGACAAACTATGCGTAATGATAAATAAAAAAAGATCACCTCTTTTTTGAATTCACGAATTTATCGTTGTTGTCTCACACATTTTAGATGTAAAAGTGGATTCCAATATTGTGTTTATCCTTTTTTTTTCAAAGAGTCCTCCTGAGGACCCGGAGGGCAGGAACTTTGATCCCCGACTGTACCCCACCCATGAACATCCCTACTCAAAACGTTTACCTCTTCTTAGATGGAGAACCACAATTTGAAACTGAATCACTCTAGGATCACTGGTGTAATCTGGTCGAGTTCCTTGACGTTAACTGTTTGCTTTGGTTTTCCACAGATTGAGAACGGAATAATGTTGGTTTTGTTCGAGTTAGGCCTATAACGGAACAGGACCGAACCACAAATTCCACCAACATGCTTGTCATGGATCCCATGACTATGGTTGGAAGTGGCACCAAGTGAGCTGAATAACACTTGCGGTTTAACTCAGCTTATGTTAAAATAATAGTAAGCACATACGTTAATCATGTTCTTATGTCAATGATATAGCGTACAACAATTATTTTCGATGTAGCTTGCAAGCAGTATATTTTAAAGACATTTACAAATTTCAAACGATAAACTTGTCCTCAAATGAGGCTCACGAAATTATAAAATTTCACTTAGATTTGTCTTTTATTGTTGAATAAGCAACTTATATTCAGTTCATGACTGATGGCACCCTCGCTAAACAATAAAATCGAGCTTGTTCGGCTTTCCATGAACAGCATGCTAATTTTTGCTTGAGAGCCATGACGGCTATCCTCACAAACACATGGACGAAGTAGCAAGACACATTTGACACTTTTTTCCCTCATCTGCATTGAGAACAAGAAAAGTTAGAAAAGTTTCTTAAAAATAAAGTAGTGCTTTAATTTGGAATCTTCATTTTTTAAATAAATACCATGTGAAGATAGATCGATTCGGGGAAAATCTGATCAGAATGGCCTGGGGCCAGCCTTAGAAAAGAGGGTAAACAAAATTTTATTCGGAAATATTAAATGAGCTCCGTCATAATCACGCCGTTGGTAGCAGCTAGCTGGCCGTTTAAATGGTGAAAGGCCATGGCTTCGTCGTTTCAAAACCATAAACTGGAAGGCCAAAAACGCTTAATCCACGTAGATATATAGTTTCATATTGTCAAGAGCCTCAAACTAGCATCTAGTAAAAGAAAAGACTAATGTTAT
The DNA here is from genome assembly GCA_036023115.1 of Brasenia schreberi. Taxonomy (NCBI): domain Eukaryota; kingdom Viridiplantae; phylum Streptophyta; class Magnoliopsida; order Nymphaeales; family Cabombaceae; genus Brasenia; species Brasenia schreberi. The sequence goes on along the minus strand of JAYKKT010000092.1, from coordinate 1,614,359 downwards.
TCAACAACCCAAAAGGACACTCAAAAAAACATAAGACCTTTTGATTTCTTTGGCTCATCTTTTCTCGACAAGAAGCAGGCGCAACATTGTTGGAAAACGTTACTTTGAAAAACATCTCATGAAAACACGGTGTCTAAATTGACTCCTGAAACTTTCTAATGGTTAGCACGTGCCTTGCAATTCCAATGATATTCTCCACTTTAGAATGTCCAAGAAAAGGGGAGACAGACAGACGGGCAGACAGGGTGAGACCACAAAATTGCAACAACCATATATAATGCCTTAGACAACAGTAAACAATACCAAAACTCGCTGAAAAGGCAAATCGAGGAAGGAATTTCGTTCTCTCGAGAGGATACTCTCCTAAACAGCAAACAGTTGATCGATTTTCCTAGATTTCAGCCGCTAAAGTTTGTTCCTAAGTCATCCTCTGTGCAGCTTCCTTAGCTAGAAGCTTTTCCTTGGCTTTGGTCTTGGCCTGAGACTTGGAACCCATGATGCCGCCGCCCCATTTCTTCCTGTGCTCATCATATTTGTCATTGAAGTTGGCCTGCAGCACAAAAGTATAGAGTTGATAACGCGGATTAATGAAGTTCAATAGGCAGCCAACACAAATGTGCACTAGTGTTGAGTTTACCTTGACTGCCTCTATGATCTTGCTGAACTCAAGTTTATCTTCGTTCTTCACAGATGTAAGACACAGAGCTGTAGCAGTTTTCTTGTGCACAATCTGAGAATATAAGCATGAAACAAATCCGAGATGTTAAAGATGCAAACCAGACCATGCATAACGACATCTGAAAATAAATTGCACTGTAGCAGCACGAATTACCGCTCCAAGGCGTGCTTTGCCTTTCACGATGCAATAGGGAATTTCCATTTTTCGGCACAAGGCAGGCAACCAAACAACAAGCTCAATTGGGTCAACATCATGTGCAATAACCACCAATTGGGCCTTGTTCTGTGGATCATTGGCAAGCATCAAGAAACAACAAGAGAACAAACATCAAGAAGGCTAATCAACTCGACGATAAAGGGGATGTAGGAAAAGCTTACCTGCTCAATAAGGTAGGTCACATGATTGATGCCGTATTTGACAACAATTGGTTTCTTCACCTCCACAGGCTTCCCTTCTGCCTCTGCCTGAGCTCTTTTCAAAAGCCTTTCCTTCTTCGCAGCTTTGTCCTCTGGACGGTATTTGAGCAGCATCTTGAAAAGATTGGTTGCTGTAGAAAGCATAAGTGTAAGATAACATGACAGACAATGGAGCTGCAAGAGCATTCTATGGAACAACGATTAATCTCAAGCTTTGTTGCACGGGTACGCGTTTGAGTACGTCTGGTACATACTCATACACCGTCTGGCGTACCGTAAATTTTTTTGTATACCGGTACGCACACCCAGATTTGGGTACGTCACGTACCGGTACCAGGTACGTGAATGGATGGGGTTGACCCATCCAGATATGGGTTAACTCAACCCGATTCAAAACCAAACGTATAAAACAATAAATAGTCGACGGAAAAACCCTAATCCCCATTTCCAAGGCTCTGTGTCTCTCTCTCGGTCTCCTGCGTGCGTGCGTCTCTTTTGTTCTCAGCAGCCTCTTGGATTTTCGGCGAAGCGAGGATCAGATTCCAGCGAGAACAAGTCGGCGTCTCTCTTGTTGCACAACTCTTCTTTCGTGAAAAAAACGCAGATGCACAACCGAAAGTATTAAAAGAGCTAGAGGACGACCACAAAAGTGTTGGAAAGAAACAATAAAGAATGATCTAGCTTATTGTGAGTTAACTGTTAACATGGCATACGATAGGGATCTATGTAAACAAAGAATCCATGTAGCTGACCCCGTCTAGTATGGGAAAAGGCTTAGTTGTTGTTGTTGTTGCACAACCAAAAGCAGCTTGTTGCCTTCCTTTCAACTTTGCCCATCCTCTTGCCTCTTTTCTTTCTACCAAAAGCCTCTCTTTGTCTCTGTCTCTTCTGTCTCTCTCCCGATGGCTGCACCAGCAATGCCAACGTCATCGAATGGGCCAACGCCGATAGCTGCAATGTCTCCTACGCCAGGGATCATGGGGCCGCAAGGATTCCTGAACTCATCGCTTTATGTGGGCGATCTCGACGCATCCTTGACGGAGGCGCAACTTTTCGAGATATTCAGCCACGTAGCGCTCCTTGTCTCCGTTAGGATTTGCAGAGACAAGATAAGAAGAGTCTCCCTCGACTATGGATACGTTAACTACAACAATCCACAAGATGGTCACTAACGGTTTTCTCTTTCCAAAGACACCGCTTTTGATCATCAGTTTAATTGGTTCCGCATGATTATTAAGGTTTTTGGCAAAGTCCTGTTTGTGTCCTAGGATTTTTCCGAACTGTATCTATCTTTTTCTTATTCATTTTTTGTACTGTTGTTTTGTGATTTGGTGCTTGTTTGTGTGTTTTGGAAATATCGAGCTTTTGTTGATGTTTTATGTTAAGTGATAATCGGTTTCGTATATCACAGGAACTGTTCCTTTTCGTCTTTTGGCTTCGGCTTTGCCCTTGCATGGTTTTAATCCGGTTCCTGTTTGTCGATGCTTTATAAGGATTGAGTTTTGGTTGCTGGTTCGATCATTTTGCTTGATTTGATCCAATGCATGGATATTTTCCCTTTTCTTTCTTGGTTCTTGCATTTGATTATTCGTTTGCTTTTGCGTGAGGTTCCTGTTGAGTGTTTTGCAAAGATTGAGTTTTTGTTTTTGTTCGATCGTTATGGATGATAATATGATCCATGATTGTCGCAGGCATTTATATTATTTTTTTGTTTCTGTTAGATCTGCGAGGATCGGATATGGGTCAACTTCTTTTTGCATATGTTGGTCTTGCTTATAGGTTGTTGTGACATCATTATTCTGATTTATGATATTCTTGAAATGATGCTTCTTCAAGGACTCTTGATTCTCTTATAGTAAGCACAACAATAATGGGGATCGGATCACCTTTTATGTTGGTTTCAAATCTTTCCTTGCAAATTCAATTGATGACTTCTATATGTTTGTTGTTTAATTGTTCTTACTTGGAAGAAGAAAATAAATGACATTCTCATAGTTAGAATAAAATTATTCTCAAATACTAGAATGCTCTTTAAAATATAAAATGCTCTATATAATTGTGTGTGTATATATATATATATATATGTAATTTTTTAATAGTGGTGTACCCGTACCTTAGTTTTTTTTTATAAAATTACATACCCCGTACCCGTACCAGTACCATACCCGTATCCATGCAACATAGATCTCAAGTCACAAATAAAGGCATTGAATCAAATGGATGGAACAGCAGATTTTTGAAGAAAAAATTGTGGCTGTCTAAATATTCAACTTGAAGCTGAGGAGGGACATGGCACATTGGCTAGGGGGTTGATTCTGTGACATAAGGTTAGGTGTTTGGCACCCATGATTGAATCTAGTACGGTTCAGCCCATCCCACCATTATTTTGTGTGTGGGCTCAGGAGGGACATGGCACATTGGCTAGGGGGTTGATTCTGTGACATAAGGTTAGGTGTTTGGCACCCATGACTGAATCTAGTACGCTTCAGCCCATCCCACCATTATTTTGTGTGTCGGCACAAAGTGTGCGACGCACAACACACACGCAGACATGATGCACTGCATGACTGGGCAACACATTTTAAGACACCAACGATTAAAAACACAGTAAAACAACATTTATCCAGAAACACTGAAAAGAACATGAAAGCTACACCCTTGATTATGTTTTTCAAGTAACACACCTTTAATGATGTTGGAGTAAAGGAAAAGACAGAGTTTACAGTTACCATCATGAGCCATATATTTAGATACAGGGGACCAACATAGAGCTTTGCAAAAGTAAGGAAGAAGGAAAAAAGACAGCATTACAACACAAAAAAGTTCCCCAAGATCCGGGGAACTAGACAAGAATACATAAGAACAGAAAACAAGGGAACAAGAGATCGCACAAAAAACTGGCCGCAACCTACTCAATAGCAATTCTAGAATCAATTATATGCACATAAGGAAACTTTGGAAAAGATGAATGAGAAACCCACCAAACAAGTTTTTTTTATTGTAGCTAAAACAGGTATGCAACTACAAAAGCCAGTGGATCTTACCGACATTCTTGTCAAGTGTCTTAGTGAACTGATTCAATGCAGGAGGAACCTTCAACCGCTGCTTTAGAATCCTCCGCTGCCTTTGAATCCGAACAACCTTTGGCCATTTAACAAATCTGTGCAAATCTCTTTTCGGTGGCAGTGCACCACCAATACCAAATTGCTTTGGTCGCTTCTCAAACAATGGGTTGACAACTTTCTCCTGCAGGAAAGAAACAGCAAACAGATATGAATTGGTATATCTAAAACCATGTCATGTCTAACTACAAGGGTGCAGGACACAACAATTTCAAAAATCATGGGCGCTTGGAGAGGGTTCTACACAGTGTTGTCTGACGCGTATCGTATCGCGTATCGCTGGGCTCCACGACACGGGCGTATCGTATCGTATCGTACTTTCATATTAAAATAATACGAAAATTATTTAAAAAATAAAGAAAATTAGAAAAAATCCGAAAAAAATCTAGAAAAATCTGATAATTGCTTTAAATTCATATAATGCAAAGTTTAGCACAGATTAAACATTCAACATTGAACAATTGGATCCAAAATTACATATTTTGAAGCAAAAAATGAAATACATTTACATTTTACATATTTTAATTTGTATCAGGATTATTAACTAAATAATCTTCATCTTCTACATGATAAAGATTCAAAATTTCTCATCACCTTCTACTTTAAAATGAAAATCTTCATGTCCTTCGTGATGTTGTTGCACTTCAAATTAATTCATGCAATGTCTTCTTCAGTTAGGAGTGCATTTTCTTCGTTATCTTCCATAATCCACTCATCTAATATATCAAAATTAACAAACTGCTATATTTGTACATGTAGTTGTCATATTTGCTAATTTTCATATGTGAGCAAAACAATGAGCTCAATTTCTTTGATTATTGACTCTATGACACCTTAGTGATGTGATATTATTACTTGATGATATCCCTTTTTCTCTTACAATTAGCTTTTTAACTAATGCTTGAGCTTCATTTCTCACTTCATAGACTGAGTTAAGCCTCACACACGTTGACCATGTTCAACTCAATGGAAGTCACGTAAGGTGAACCCTAAAATAGTGAAGTTGTGAAATGTCCACTCAATGAACCGAGACAACCAAATGTTTTTAATTGTTTGCGATCTCATGAAATTAGAAACTGCTAGCAGAAATATACCTAAAAGTTGGCAACAGAAAGGAAAATGATTTTGTCATAATTTTTATTTGTTTATAAATTATTTTTATTTAATACATAAAATTACAAACCCAAATTACAAGCATAGGGAAGTGAAGAGAGGCCAGAAACCTGCAAAAAAAAATTGAAAAAAAAAATTGAAAAAACAAATTGGGCATAGATACGGGCCGTCGTATCGTACGATACGGTATCGTATCGTGGCTTCCCACGATGCGATACGGATAACACTGGTTCTACATATGTATAAATTACATATGTTAAGTTATATAATTGATAACAAATAAAACTAGAATAACAACTCAGTTTTCATTCGATATTACTCATTAATAAAGTAATAATTGGTTAATATCTGATAAATGTAGCAAAAATGATGGGAACAGTAAAGAAGGAATTGGTCAGCAGTTTCTAGGCATGTTCAACACATTCTGTCAGTGAGAATGTTGTATCAGTGTTAAGGGGATATTTTACACAGGGTACGTCTGTGTGTGGAAGACTGCATAATGAAGAAACAGTTTTGATCAGTCCAAAATTGGGTTTAACACTTACACGTTCCATCCAATGAATAAATGCTAACAATCAATTGAAATAAATGCATAGGGCTTACCGCCTTTTTCTTGGCAGGAACTGGTGCTTTTCCACCTCTTTTTGGGGCCTGGAAAAAGTATTATTTCAGATAGCTTACACAAAGCTCAAACTTCCAATGCTCACCAACTAGAACACTCAAACCACAATTGCTTTCGCATATGCCAAATTTTCATAAGGCATCCAACAATCAGCTTATTTTCATTAGTAATGTATATAAAATTGGTAATGGTGCGAACAGCATAATAGCCTACTTTATCGAGTCTTCCCTAAGAACAGCAGCCACATTCAAAAGTAACCCCACAAACTGGTACTCCCAAACACTCCAATCCCTATCTCCAAAACCCACCTTCACGTTCTTTCAACGTCCCCTTCCATGAACTACATTGTATATTATCAATCAAAACACTATAACTATTGAAACACAAAGAGCATCCGAGCAACAGATGCAGAAACATTCGTCTAAAAAGGATGTCCCGTATAAACATGAACCCTAGAGAAATCATTACTCCACAGTTGAAGACAAAGAGTCATGGAGGAAAAGGAAAGGATATAGGTGCCTTTGAACCCTAATTATGTAACAAAGAGAGCCCTAAAAGAATGGTCACACAAACCAACCAATAGACAAGCATCAGAATAGACCAAATGCATCCCAACACAAGCACAATAACCTGTAAAGAACCAACTAAAAGCCCGGGGCAAAAAGGCCATCAGAATTACAAATTTGAGATAGAGAGCTGTCCCGTAAACCTGATATTGGATGAACTAAAATCCCAGGAGACACACCGCCAATGAGACAGTAAACCAGATGCAACGCGATAAAGAAAAACTAACAGAAACGCAAAGAAATAATGAAAAAAGCAGCTGCAGCTAAAAGGAAGTGAAGGAACGAATCTTATATGGATCGTTGTTTTGGAAGCAAAAATCACAGATCCGGAAATTAAGAATCTTATATGGATCGTTGTTTAGGAAGCAAAAATCACAGATCCGGAAATTAAGTGAGCACGTAAAACTAGGGTTTTCTGATGAGCCTAGTGGAAAAGAACGAATTAAGTACCATTTCCTCTTCTTGCTGCAGCTCTCTCTCACTCACTCCCTCAGCGAGAAGAGGAGGATGCAGAGGGCGGCCTTTGGTCCTTTTAATCGGAAAGGTTTTGTAGGAATATGAAAACCCTAGCGTTGATGGACGGCCACGATTAGGGGAGAGAGAGAGGGAGATGAAATAGTTCGGGTATGAGTCCGGTCAATCTGAACCAAGAGAATGAGGTTTGAAAATAATTTGATCATGTGAGACGACGTGATGTGCTGAACTTGGTTACCTCATTGAATGTTATCGGCCCAACTAAAGCTTTTAAGTTCGATTGATTAAACTTGATCAAGACATGTTTGGCTTGTATAAGTTGGATCTGATCCAATTTTGGGTTTTACTAATGAATTTGATAAAATTATGTATTAGTATTCAAAAACCTTAACATATTGGAAACAAGTTTGTAGTATATCCAAATCTAGTTCAAGTGCCTTATTACAACCTTTCATAAAAAAATCAGAACTCCATCGACCAACCTCATTCAATCATAGAGGACATAATTTGCACCATATCTATAAGCGACATACTTTTCATTAAGCAGATGAATTAAGAAATGTATATATATGATATCTAGGGCAAGGACTTCCAAGGCAATGACATCCACCATATAAAGTGGAGTTGGCTTATTATTATTATTATTATTGGTTACAAGAGGAGGATGAAGCCTAACACACATGCACCCTCTGGGAGTTGAACTCCCCACCGCCAGCAAAGGCACCAGAGCGCCCTGCCGTTGAGCCAAAGCTCAAGTTGAAATGGTGTTCATTTATTTATTGACACTTTGAAATGAAGTTATTGAATTTCTTATGAGCATTATAGAAGATTACTCTGGCCTAAAAATAGTTAATGCACGTTGCGGTGGTGGAAGGACTTTCAATTACTCTATTAGAAGCCGGTGTAATATTTCTTGTATCAGTTTATGCTTCCCGTTTGGCTTTTCTTACTAATAGAACTGTGGTTTAGAACCGAATCGAACCGAAAGCGATCATTTGGTTCGATTTGGTTCTATGGCCTTCGTGTTTGGTTGAGTTCTAAAAAAACTGAGAACCAAAAAAAATTATAGTGGGTGGGTTCGAGGTTGAGGCTAGGACTAAACCAAACTGGACTATGAATACCCTTAACTGTGTTGGTAGGGCTAGTAACCAAACTTTTGGTATTTAAGTGAAGAAAAATTCTAAACCGGTGTTGACTTGGGCCTAATAAAACAAGTTTGAACAGATCAATCGAGTCTCAAGTCTCTTGACCAATTCAAGCCCACCACAGACCGAGCTCGTCAGGGGAAATCTCTACTTGCTTTGGCAGTGGAGACAAGAAAAACCAACCCGGCCTACTTCGGTTGATTGCATTTAATTTGTTTGCAAGACTTGGTCAAGTTGCCCGTTGGTAGATTGGATCATATAAACCCGCAAGACTCTATGCAAAACTAGTTGTGAGAAGTAGATCTGGATCGAGATTTAGATACGAAAAGGATCTAGATAAGTGGAGATGGATCTGAATATGGGAAAACCATGAACTTCAGCGAGTTGGCATTCACATTCAAACGGGAACCATAATGGTCCATAAGAATCTATATATCTGACCCAATTTGATCTATGTAGCTGACCCCATTTGGAGTGCGATAAGGATTGGTTTTTGTTTTATTTCTGGTTTTTCGAATTCAACATCCACAATGCATTTTCAAAATTCAACGCCACAATCATTACTAATTTAATGCATTGAATTAATCTTGTCACTGACCATTCAATCTCCATGGTCAGATTATCTAAAAACGGAAGAAACAAAAACATCAAGCTATCATGTAAGTCCACTGTTTTCCTATCTTCAAGAAATGATCAACCCTTCCGCCCTCTGGTTGCCTAAGATCCAAAATAAAACCCACTAATGGGGCCTAATGGATATCTATATCTTGTAAATTAATTCAAATATCCACGATATTATCTCAAGGATCGAATGGTAAAGATGTTTAAGATTGTGATGTAATTATTACTCCCTCCCTATAGTGTGTGTGCACACATACAATAGGATGTGGCTTGACGGACCAATCCTTATGAAAAATGATACAAAGAAGGTGCTTTTACTTTTCCAATTATGTCGAGTCATAGATAGCTCTTATATACCATAAACTGTTCCTGGATTATTAGATTCCAATGAATATATTCATTTGATTCATATATGTATCATAAAATTTCAACTTCTTCTGCTCCCAACTTTTTGTTTAAGCCAATATCAATATGATGATATCCTTAGTTTATGACAAGATTTTTAATTTTGACAAGAAGTCTACTTTTGGCATAATTGCAATTTGTATGATTTTAATATATATTGTCTTATATTATACTAGCTTAGTTGGTTCCACATGTGGAATGCAAGGACAAGTTCCTGGCATGATCTACAAATCCTGAATGGAAGATAACAAGAAGAGAAGGTGACTAAAAATGGTCGGTAAGAATCTTAAAAAACAATAAATTTAAGAAGGTTGTGAGAAACAAATATACTAAGAATCCTTTGTGTGTGTTCATGCATGTCTATATATATAGAGAGAGAAAGAGCATAGGTCATGAGCACACTCATACTTATATATGTTTAAAGATGTTTATTGTTTAATAGATAGGATTAACAACAGAGATTTGAATTTTAAAGTATTAAATGTATACTATAAAAAGTAAAATATTGTTTTTTGTTTTTAAGTTTAAATTTGGATGAGTGTACCAATATACCAATTTCTCTCTATATATGATCAATATGAACAAAAGATGTTTATGGCAGAAATGAAGATGTTACGATGGATGAGAGGTCATACAAGGAAAGACTGTATCAATAATGAGGTTATTAGAAACAAATTAGGAGTAATACTAATAGAGGATAAAATGAGAGAATACATTTAAGATGGTTTGAGCATATATAGAAAGAAGATAAAAAAAAACACCTTTAAGAAGTATCAAAAATTAGATTTTGAAAATATTAAGAAGTAGAGGACGACCACAACAGTGTTGAAAAGAAACAATAAAGAATTATCTAACTTATGCTCGGTTAACGGCTAAGCTATGTGGAAACAAAGAATGCATGTAGCCGACTCTCTCTAGTGGAAAAAGGTTTAGTTGTTGTTGTTGTATATATACCAATTTCTTTATTTTTTTGTCTCTCTCTCTATCAAAGATGGTGTATGCAAACAACTTAATGCTTTTTAAATGGATGCAAGTAATTATTTTATTTCCTTTTTAAGCAAAATACATTTTGCTTTTCGATTTGGTATACTTGTTTGTTTCATTTTTTCAATCTAAACCATCACTCCCTTATAAATATTACGATCAAAGAATCATTTGTAAGAGTTTGCATACACGAGCTTCTCTCTTCTCTCTCTCTCTCTCTATACATATACATAGATAGATATATATAGAGAGAGAAAAACTAGGTATGCAATTGTTACGTCTACATTTGAAAGAGGAATTGGTGGCGTTGAACAAGTTTTCTCCCTATCCTATTCCTTAGCGTCGAAGCATTCACATTACGCCTGTGCCCCTAACTCTTTCAAACGTTCAATAACAGTCTTGATTCTCCTTTGACCACATCTCTCTCTCTCTCTCTCTCTCTCTCTCTGGGTCTCTAAAAATTTTGATTTTTGAATTTCTATTCTTATGGTAACATTTCCGAGTCTAACGATTGAAAAAATCTCAAGATGTTGGATTTAGAAGAGATATCATGGGTTACCACATGTGTTTCTAGAGTTCTTAGTACCAGAAGAGAAGAGTAAGTCTGAAGTCCTTGGCAATGGCTGCTAGCCCCACAGCTGCTTGCCTCTCTCCTTCTTCTCCAACTCCATCAATGCCCTCTCCATGGAGGAAGCCAGGTGCCCATGGACCCTCTTTCGCCTCAAGGAAGACGGCAAACTTTCCAGAGACGCAGACCCTTCCCCTTGTTGTTGCTAGGGACGACAGTGCGAAGCTCGCCGGCAGGGTCAAGAGGAAAAGACCTGCAAGGTTGGTGATTCCGGCACCAGTTCCGGGCGGAGTGGTCTCCGAGGAGTTGAAAGGGCGGCAGGGTGCAGAGGATGGGGATTTGGAGGTTGAGGGGCATGGTTATTGTGTGGCTAGCAAGAAAGGAAGGAGACCTGTTATGGAGGATGGTTACAATGTCATCACTGATATCCGTAATGATCCCAAACAGGTACCACATATCAACTCTGAATGCAATCATCGTGCCACTGTTAACCATTTCATGCATCTTCCATATTCAGAAGTTTGTTTGAGCTCCAATTTAAAAGGCTCCTTATTAAATTTTTTAAAAATAGTTCGAGTTTCTTGAAAATTATTTCTGAATCATGTGATATTTTCAAAATTATGACTTAAAAAGAGAAATATTGCGATGCAGCAAGAATGAACATAAAGTGCAGGAAAAATTGAACAAACGAATTTAACACATTATGGAAATTAATTTCTTTTTAAATAAGGTCAAAGCCAAGTCATATGCTTCTTGAACATTTCTGAACACAATAGTACCAAAATGATTACCTAATTTAGTTTGTGTCCCTTGGCTTTGTCAAACATATGACACTTTCTCGAAGACGGATATCATTGGTTATGCGGTGAATTCAAAAGAAGTTTGACCTGAAGATCATGAGTTATGACATGCATATCTTACAGGGTGGATCTGTCCCAGCTTGCAATAAAAGAAAAGGAAAAAAAACATGGAGAAATTTGTGCACAAGTAGTTTAAACATGTCCACCATACAAAAATTAATTTTGCATTATGTTGGAATTTTATCAAGAAAATAGAATTAGGTCCAATTTTAAACCCCCAATATTCAGCATGATGTTTCAGCTTATTGTGCTCTAATTATATTTTCTAAATATGAGTTTATATCAGTATATATTTTTTATAATCAGCGCATTGTTTGACATAGTGAAGATTGTATGATGTTAATTCATTTGACTACTTGTACTCCTAAGTTTAAATTGTTTTTGATGATATATATACATATGTGCGTGAGAATAACTATGGTGTTTATTCCAAAATATTTGTTTCCATGATTATGTGCTACGCTACTGTATAGCCTTTGATGCCACCAACTATGGCGGTTTTAATATCTTCATTATCTTGTTTACTATCAGGCATACTTTGGGGTTTTCGATGGCCATGGTGGCCGTGGGGCCGTAAATTTCGTGGCAGAAGAACTTGGCAAGAACATTGTTTCAGCAACAACAAAGTTATATATGGTAGAGTCGCTTAGTATTGAAGAGGCCATCAGAACTGCGTACATGAACACAGACAGGGAGTTCCTAAGTCAGGTATTCCATTGTTCATTTTATAAGAGTGTGTGTGCATGTGTCTGCACGCACATTCGAGCATGCAGCCCTTCTGTTGAACCAGACACAAGGTTATGTGTGTGGACATGTTTACTCACATAATGGAACCCTTCACCATAGGGCATGGCTAGTGGTGCATGTGTAGCTACAGTGCTGGTGAAAAATGGCATCCTATACACAGCAAATGCCGGAGATTGTGGAGTTATCCTCAGCAGAAATGGAGTTGCAATTTCTTTAACAAGAGAGCATCGCGTTGAAAGGGAAGATGAACGCGATAGAATAAAAAAATTGGTATGGTTTAAAAATACTAATGAAGATGATCAGATAATGGTTTTGAGAGTGATTGCTCTATGAATTTCCATCTTATTTTCTCTTTCATTCTTTAGGAAGGTTATGTTGACTGCATCAATGGAGTATGGAGACTCCAAGGGTCACTGGCAATCTCAAGAGCCATTGGGGATCTTCATGTGAAGAAGTGGGTGATATCTGAACCAGAGGTCAACATAATTGAGCTTTCGCAAGATTGCCAATTCTTGGTCATGGCTTCAGATGGATTGTGGGATAAGGTAGGTGATCACCAACTCCCAACTACATGAAATATGTCTTCTTGCATATTCTTGTTTTGCAGTATGGGATTATCTAACGTTCCTTCAAATCTTTTCCACTTTAAAATACGTAGATGACCCCAAATTTGGTGCCGGTTTGCAGGTCACTGATCAGGAGGCAGTTGATGTAGTTTTGAGGAGCAGCTGCACAATCGAGTCTTGCAAGAAGCTTGTAGATATGCCAGCTAGTAGAGGAAACATGGACGACATCACAATTATGATCGTAGATTTGCAGAAGTTCATATGAATTAGCAGATGTTAATTTCGAAGGCAGAATTCACAGCACGGTAGATGAATGTTTGATCTCAAGAATAATTCGCTATCAGCAGTGGCGGATCTAGAAAATCTCTTAGGGTAGAGCGAGCACATAAAAGCTAGAATAGATTTTCTGGTCAATATTTTTAAATCAAATAGGAATGACAATCCAATTTCCAATTTTGTAAATGTTGCAGAATATTTAATGTATAGAAATTTATTTCGTTTATTGTAGTTAACGTGTTTCTCTAAATGAAAGCAAATTATGCATGAAAATAATAGAAAATGTGAGTAACCTTTACATTACTGAAATGCACCTATATATATATATATATATATATATATATATATATATATATATATATATATATGGGCACTACCCTCCTGAGCAGACCATAGACAGTGGTTATGTCTCGCCTAAGAACGATTCGTGCCAACCCTCAAAAATGCAGTTTCACTAAGTGGAAAAGAAAAAATTGTTATCATTTACTGTTGGAACTCAAAAACTTAACCAAGAGCAAGAAGTTCACTTAGACACAAATATTTATAATTAGTTAATTGAACTTTTATTAATTAGTTAAACTCACCAAGTTGGCATAGGAGATGGAGAAGTCTAAAACCGTACCAGTGATCAACTCTGTGAAAACGTCATTGGGCATTCTGCCTTATATTGATGCACGGCTCAGCTCGGTGTTGCAGAGGGTTTTGATCATTTGACGGGAGACGGGAGAATTGAGCTCTACTGCACAAGAACTCGAACACCATAAGGATCCTTGCAAAAATTCGTGCAACGTTAACTCACGTATGGTATAGTGGAGTGTTGGTTTTGATTAAAAGTGCCATTTTTAAATAATAATTTAGTTGTCCTCCAAGCTGGATGGTGCCAGCTTATCTTTGAATGCAGTAGACCTTGGCAAGGCTTGAACTAGAGTTCTCATATGTATTTGTATCTTTAGAAACAGATAATTGAGCAATATTTGCGTCTTTCAAAAGATACAACTAATCAAGTTTACGATCTCTCTATTGAGCAATGGCAATTGGTGAGGATACATGAACTGGAAGCATAGATAGCTAAACTAATGGAGGCTGTGATCATATGTCAATAATATTTATATTAGTGAAACAAAAAGAAGTTTGAAATCAATAAGGTAAAATGTATGTTTTTTTTCTGATTTGAAACCACGTTAAAAAATATAATCGCACATGAGTTCCAAATCCATTCGGACAACTCCTAAGAAGCAAGCTGCCAATCACAAATTAATAAACTTTGTGGCTTTTGCTCAAATAGATTATACTTCTGGGCGTTCATAATTGTGCTACTAAAGCATATATTCTTATGTTAGATTTCCATTTACTAGAACCAAATGCATGGTATCCTCTAGATCAGATTGAGATGCTAGGGAATAGAATGATGGTGAGTTATAAATGATTTAAGAAATGTAGAAAATAATTTTGAGACATTAATTTGGTTGATTGCTTCTTCTTGACTTTTAGTAAAGCTAATCTTGAGCTCGAGAGAGAGAGAGATCACGAGCCAAGCCCAGGCAAACAACACAAGTATGTGATTGCCAATAAAATTAAACCAAAGAGTTTGCTAGGATATCTTTGCAAAGGCTTCGAGAGTCGGGTTAACTTACTGAGATTGTCCCTGGAGTCTGGGTTCACTGAAAAAGTTGTGCCCAGGTACATCTTTGCAAAGGCTTCGAGAGTCGGGTTAACTTACTAAGAGGGACTCTGTTTGCTAGGATACATCTTCCTCCGAGCGAGCTTGTAGCTTCTTCATAAGGTTCATACGCAGTGTTTTAGCGAGTTGAATAACTGATACTAACATAAGCAGTATGCACAATCCAAGCCAAGATACGGCCATATTGAAGCCCAATATGGACTTGGGGATGCCACAACCTGGCTGAATATGTTCTGTCAAGGATCCGTATGTGGTTTAATTGGCTATCCACATGATCTCTTGCCACAAATTTGAAACAACAAGCTTGACCGACGGTGTCTAGCTTGCCTACTTGATTGATTCTGGTTGCTGCTCGTTAACATCAACAATGAAACTGCAAATGAGTCAAGCCTGATTGTTAGTCAAAAAGGCTTCCCTTCTCTAAATCCTTCCGAGTCGTACAGTTTGCAGCTCACTACGTCAGTTTTCTCCTCTTTCAAGTCATAAGATCAAGAAAATCCGAAATCAGTCCATCAGAAAGTATACTCAATCATCACAGTTCTTGGCTCTAGATCGATAGGATCTCGGATATACGATAAAATTTAAGTTCAAGACAAAACAAATCAGTTAGTTTCTACGAGATGCTTTACAACTACGTTATTCGAAGAAAGGAAAACAGAGCAATCATACACTGATTTGGATTAAATGTTCGTGTGTTGACAATGATCATAGTACAATTTCTTACATCCCCAACAAAGAATTATTAGGGCATGTATGAAGGCCAACATAAATAGCTGCACATCACTTGGTACAAGAGGGACATGAGTATTATTAAAAGATTTCAGAGTTAGTGCTCCAAGCTTCATACACAGAAAAGTTGAGTCGTCTCTGATGGAACTCAGCCACCGCTGATAGGAGGGATGATAGCCAATTCATCTCCATTCTTCACGAATGCTGAATCTTGCACGTACTCTTGATTCAAAGCCATAACTATGCAATTCCTAATTTCTTCAAGCCGCGGGAAAATGGTTAGAAGCCTAGTAACGCAGTCATGCACCGTGAAACCACTAGGCACCGACAGATATGTTCCAGCAGTGCCACACAAATCTCTCGCCCTAGCAAAGAAAAATACTTTGACATCCAATATTGAATCATTCAACTGAGCAATAGTCTTCCCTGTTTCCCTGTTCAATTTCGTCTCTACCCCCTCCGTTTTGCTTTCCATCTTTGCCTCTTGATTCATGATAAATGAATACAGCAAAATGAGAGGTCAGTTGCAGAATCTACGTTCACAATATATTTCACCATCTAACTTGGCAGTAAAGCAAAGTTTCTTACTATCTCTATCATGATTAATATGACGTTGGTAACGATTGATTCTTACATGTACTGTGCTAGGGGGAGAGAACAGAAAATATTCATGGCAGATACCAGTAAAGAATATACGGAATTGAGTATTATTATTGAATTGACCAACATAGATTGGAGAAAATCGATGATGCAATTTGTTTATGAGACATTCCCAAATCGTCCAAAACACATCAAGCTCAAAAGATCATATAAACCATCTCCACAAAAACCAACCAAAAAAACAAATAGAATCGTTCATGTAATCAAGATTCAAAAAGTACAAAATTGAACCTCCAGAAATCTACAACACAACAACTAAGCCTTTTCCCATACTATATGGGGTCGGCTATATGGATTCTTTGTTTCCACTCAACCCTATCATGTGCCATCTTCACAGTTAACTCAACATGAGCTAGATCGCCCTCTATTGTTTCTTTCCAACAATACAACAATTCAACAGAAACAAAGGGAAAAGAATTTCCTGCGCGGGTATACAGGAAACGATGTAAAAGTTCTCCATTGAAAAAACACCCCAAAAGAAAGGACATCTGAGGCCATGTTCTAGTTATTTATGCTCATAAACCGATGGAAAAGATACCATAAAGGACACATCTTGAACCTGATTTGTTTTGTCTTGAACTTAAATTTTATTGTATATCCAAGATCCTATCGATCTAGAGCCAAGAACTGTAGTGATGGAGTATACTTTCTGATGGACTGATTTCAGATTTTCTTGATCTTATGACTTGAAAGAGGAGAAAGCTGATGTAGTGAGCTGCAAACTGTACATGACTCGAAAGGATTTAGAGAAGGGAAGCCTTTTTGACTAACAATCAGGTTTGACTCATTTGCAGTTTCATTGTTGATGTTAACGAGCAGAAACCAGAATCAATCAAGTAGGCAAGCTAGACACTGTCGGTCAAGCTTGTTGTTTCAAATTTGTGGCAAGGGATCATGTGGATAGCCAATTAAACCACATACGGATCCTTGACAGAACATATTCAGCCAGGTTGTGGCATCCCCAAGTCCATAATTGGGCTTCAATATGGCCGTATCTTAGCTTGGATTGTGCATACTGCTTATGTTAGCATCAGTTATTCAACTCGCTAAAACACTGCGTATGAACCTTATGAAGAAGCTACAAACTCGCTCAGAGGAAGATGTATCCTAGCAAACCTAGTCCCTTTCAGTAACTTACCCAGCTCTAGAAATCTTTGCAAAGATGCACCTGGGCACAACTTTTTCAGTGAAACCTAGACTCCAAGTTTCTCAATATGGCAAACTCTCTGGTTTAATCGAATGTTCCATCGAATCAATCCAGCTTGGAGGACAACCAATGTTCCATCGAATGAATAAATGAAATCAATCAATTGAAATACTACATAGTTTTTTCTTGGTAGAAACTGGTGATTTTCCACCTCTTTTTGGTGCCTGAAAAAAGTATAATTTCAGATAGCTTACACAAAGCTCCAGCTCCAATGCTCACCAACTAGAACATTCGAACCACAATTACTTTTGCATATGCTAAATTTTCCCAAAGCATCCAACAATAAGCTAAGGTTTTGGGAGACACATTTTCTATGGTGCACCTCTCTATGTTTTACATGTTAGACATAACATGTAAAGAGAACTTCATTAAATGTAAAGATTTTGAATACCCCAAATAGATCAGAGCAGTGGATCAACAGACACAGGCACACTCACACCCAAAACAAGAAGAGAAAGATGCATGTGTCCACTCATTCATAAAAGCAAGAATTGGCTTTTCATGTGGAGCATGGTACAATGCCCTACACCCAAAGGGAGGCATAATGCATCTGGTTAAGGAGTCCACCTCTAAACTGCAGGTCAGAAGTTTAATATTGAGGTATGCACCTCAAGAGAGTCTTCCCAACCCAAGGCTAACGAAAGGAAGACATCCACCGAACTAAACTATCCACATAGTGGGAATAACCGAACTCCAAGGGGTAACCAGTTTATTTCCATTAGTAAAGTATATAAAATTGGTAATGGATGGTGCGAACAGCATAATAGCCTACTTTATCAAGTCTTCCCTAAGAACAGCAGCCACATTCAAAAGTAACCCCACAAACTGGTACTCCCAAACACTCCAATCCCTATCTCCAAAACCCACCTTCACGTTCTTTCAACGTCCCCTTCCATGAACTACATTGTCTATTATCAATCAAAACACTATAACTATTGAAACACAAGGAGCATCCGAGCAACAGATGCAGAAACATTCGTCTAAAAAGGATGTCCCGTATAAACATGAACCCTAGAGAAATCATTACTCCACAGTTGAAGACAAAGAGTCATGGAGGAAAAGGAAAGGATATAGGTGCCTTTGAACCCTAATTATGTAACAAAGAGAGCCCTAAAAGAATGATCACACAAACCAACCAATAGACAAGCATCAGAATAGACCAAATGCATCCAAACTCAAGCACAATAACCTGTAAAGAACCAACTAAAAGCCCGGGGCAAAAGGGACATCAGAATTACAAATTTGAGATAGAGAGCTGTCCCGTAAACCTGATATTGGATGAACTAAAATCCCAGGAGACACACCGCCAATGAAACAGTAAACCAGATGCAACGCGATAAAGAAAAACTAACAGAACACACAGAAATAATGAAAAAAGCAGCTGCAGCTAAAAGGAAGTGAAGGAACGAATCTTATATGGATCGCTGTTTTGGAAGCAAAAATCACAGATCCGGAAATTAAGTGAGCACGTAAAACTAGGGTTTTCTGATGAGCCTAGTGGAAAAGAACGACTTGCGTACCATTTCCTCTTCTTCCTTTTTGACGGTCAAAAAGAATTTTCTCACAAGACCAGTTTTGAGCTGTTCGGTATAGGGGTGTTCAGGGAACCGGCTAAACCAAACCAAGGTCGGCTCACGGTGTCAAAGGAGATTGAGACCCCCTGTTAGATAAAGAGCTACCCTATTAGGGAGTTTGTCATTGTGAACTCTTCATTTCTGCATTATGCACATCAGCAGAGGTCGGGCGAGATTAGGGTCTCAACGAGGTGGCACCCTGTTCGGATCCAGGTATGTTTTGGGTCCAGTACCGTCCAAGATCTGGGTCCTAATGGGTTTATCATGACCAAACCATCTATATTTTATAAGATTTACAAAAATACAGAACATTCTTTAAATAATAGAACATTTTTTCCATATGTCCACAAATTTTTAAGCTCTTACACGGAACTTGGTTCTCGTGTTGGCTTGTTATAAGTTTCATAACCATATCTCTAGCTCCATATGTTATTCGGATCTTCCGGGTCTAACCCGGATAACTATTGCAACTAATCTTTTCTGTTACCAAGAGTCGATCCATTTGGGTAGTTTGTAGCTAAGTCAGGAACCTGATAGATTTGCACTCAGTTGAGTTCCTCACTTGGCTCGTCATCCTCATCCTCAACATGATCCGTTCACCATTTTGAATATGATAAAATCCAATCTTGTGGAATCAGCGTGATCTCTGCATAATAGTATGCTTTAACAACAAAAAAAAACGAAAACGAAAATAAATGCTATTTTTCATGTCAACAACTGATCTTTTCTACAGTGTGGAAGAAAACACCATTAAACAGCTTCAATTTTGATGATTTAAAGTTAACTTAATTGTTCCAAGCGCAACCCAACCCCTGTTTCTCAAGTAGCATGTAAGATCCTTCAATTTAGTCGAAATTTGATGAAAATGACTCGCATATTAATGGTGAAATGTGAAGGGTTCTTGCTATAGATACTCAAATTAGCATCTCAACCAGTTGATGTCAAATATTTGTCCAGCAAAGGGTCTTAGTCCATTATGAGAATATTTTAATACCTGAATAGGAGAATGATTCACAAGTTGAAGGTCAAGAATTCAAAACTTTTAGTTTGAACATAAATAAAATGTGATCGGCCTGAATGCATACTTAATTTTGAATGTGAACGACGTGCAGAGGTGGCTCACCACAAGTTGAGACGAAAGACTTAAATGAGGCCTTTCCACTTTCCGTTCAAGTTTTAAAAATTAAAAAAAAATTAACACTTTTAAATGTAATCCTTCTATTTTTTGAGATACAATATTTTTTTATTAAGCTTTTATAATCAAGTTCTTTAAAAATTGCTTTTTAAATCAATAATATGGCTAATCCATTCAATCTTTCTTGAGACATTGTTAATCTCAAATATGATTTATTAAATTTAATTTTGAAAAACTGTCTAAATATTTAGGGCTACGCTAATAAGATGTACAAGTTTTGATGCCCAAGTTTATTCATTATTTTTTTTTAAAACCTAGCTTGTAAAATTTTGAGGCTTAAGTATATATATTATAATAAAATTTTTGAATAATGCAATTTACTAGCAGTGATTATGGGTCTCAAAGATTACTTGTTGAACTGTGCATTTAAATACAAGCCTCTAATCACAAAAAGATGGATATGATTATAATAATCACTTCATTTGTTGATCCATTCCTCCCTTTTCTTTCTCACCTTTTCACTTTCGAGTGAAAGAAGCTTGCTCCTCGCCGGAAACCGGCCTCAAAGGGGCTTGCTCCACATTACTATAAGTTACACTTACCTTTAATATAATCCTATATATACTAATACTAGAAGGTGACCTTGTTAAACAAGCCTACATTGCTACCCTCATAGCTAGGTCATTGTATCATATGACACGGATGTGATATAATTCAGATTTATAGTACTTTGATGAATCATATCAAGAAATCCAATGGCAATGCCAAGTATCATATCAATGCTTAAAATCTTCCAGCAATAAGCCATTTGATCAATCTTGGGGTCAGATTTACGCCAACCTAGTTGACATGAATTGATAGGCCTTTGCGGTGGGGCATAGCGTTTGAGTTTCATGTTGGATCAATCTATACCCTGTTTAGATCCTGATAAAATCCATACAAATACATGCATAATAAACTAAAATCCAACAATTATAAACATACACCAATCAACAACAGCAACAGATCCAAAGTAAGCCATAAACAAACCATACAAAAAACAAAAGCATAAGTAATAATAAAAAAAAGCTTATCTTTGTGAGTTGCCCTTGAACTTGACTTAGAGAAATCAATGCTCCATTGCACTATACATACGGATACCTATGCCTTTCTACTAGGATAAAACACACAAACAATGCAAAACTAAGTACCTTACTTTGAGTCGATTTCCACCATGTCACCTATGGTTGAGAGAAAGAACGACAGGGATCAACCATAGAGAACACCACGAGCAAAGAGCAAAGGTGGGAGGAGAGAGAGTGTTTCACATAAAAGTGTGAGACTAGAGAGCTCTAATCTCTTATTTATATATGTCGTGATGGATCACATATCATGGACCCAATTCAAATGACATACCTCTCCGTCCCGTAACAGTTCCTGTGTAAACCCCGTTGATCGTTAGATCAAAAATTTTATATGCAAAAAATAGACCAAAGACAATTCCCAAATCTAGACTTCACACATGCATGTGCCTACATGTGTGGTCTAACATGTCCTCTCAAAGCTCTTGGAACTAAGATTCATCAACTATCAACTATATAAAATGACATGTGAATTTGTCTCATTCTTCAATATAGGACTAAACTTTGTCTCCTCTTCGTCGTCACATGCACAAGCCCTTCACATGTGACTTTTTACACTTCATAACTTTTACATATATCAATGATGTACCAATTGAATATTTAGGAATACCAACACAAATTAAATGTTATTAATGCACTTGAGTTTAATTAACCCAACCATAATTAACATTAATCCAACAAGTTTATCATCACAAAAACTATCTCAGATCTTATAAGAAAAATATAAACATTGTTGAAATAATTGCGACTCTCAACGTGTGAGTCAATCCCCTGGTCAGGTGAGATTTTGCTCTTAGTGCAATCCTAGTTGATTCTTTGTTGATACGTTGGATCGATCACCATGTTGAGGGCCTAACTTCGACTACACTCGAGGAACCTTCACACTTTATATGTCATTTTGATCAACTCAAACCTTAAGGAATGATTCAGCTTGGCCTTTGCATTGTTTTTCCACAACGTAAGTGTAATTTAAAAAACTTTAAGAGTTTTAAAAAAAGAATGAAACACAAAATTATTATACTTATGCTCCAAAAAGAAATGGTAAAACACAAATAAAGTGCATGAGTAATACACAACCTCTCTCTATAAATAAATATATATGTGCAAACGAGCATTGCCATCTTTTTCTCCAACACAAGATCTTTGCCGATTATGAAAATATTCTAATATGATGCAACATCAAGCATAATAACAACTAAGAACTCATACAGACGGCCTGCTTATTGTGGAGCAAGGCTTGGTTTCGTTCTTGTTTTAGGCACTATGTCTCTGCCGACATCACTGATACTCACTTCTACTCATTAAATGACAGTCCAAAGGAGCACACCGATGTTTAGCAGATCAGCGCCTCGGACTGTTGAACAGGAATAAGATGCTCAGGTTGGTGGCAGGTAGTAGTGACCCGCTTTATTTATCAAGACAAATTAATTAAAAAATTAATTAATAAATAAAAATGTTTAGGAACCGTAGCTTTTAACTTGAATATACAATAAAATATGATGGGCCAGAATATATCCATAATTTAAATATGGTGGGCGTGCTGCCCTGATAGTGGGACATGACCACCGAGATACTACAGGCTGATCATTCAAACTTAATGATCATCGGAGATTTGTCACGCTTTGGCATCAATTTGATCCAAATCTTGTGAGTCAGGTAGGTGGCAGTGCTGTGACAAGTGCGGCAGTCTGGCAAAATGATTGTGAAACTGCCAGTTGACTGCAACAGTGCAATCTCTCTCTCTCTCTCTCTCTCTCTCTCTCTCTCTCTCTCGGGAGGGAGGGAGCACAGTGGCAGTCACCGGTTTAACAATCGTTGTGCCAGACAAGTCTCTCCCTCACACACACTCTTATATATTCAATATATGTGTAAATTTTAATCAGTGAGAATTTTGGATCACTTGTATTCGTCTAATAGCAATCAGATGTTCCTTGTTTAAGAATTTTATGGAAATGGCAGGCAACGGGATCAAAACATTTCTTTTATGCAACTTTTAAAGCGCGAATTCGTGATTCTGATCCCCACTTTACAAGAGATTCTTCTTAAGCAACCCTGTGCTCGAATCATATTCTCAACTTCTTCTTTAGCCCTTCTAACATGAATAGGATTCAGATTATGTTGATATATGTCCGACTCAAATTACTGAATCGTTTTATAAATGATTTTGGATCTGACCCAAATCCATGGGACTACCAAGTGACCAGGTCTAATAGATGGATTTGGTTAGGTCAAGATCGAATCATGCGCTCCCTTAGCAAAGCATGTTAAATAATACAATTTAGGAGCACATTTTATCTTCTACACACACACGCACACACACACACACACACACATATATATATATATATATATATATATATATATATATATACATATATAATGGTTATGGTTCGGAAGGTTGCTTGACAAGATATGCCGTTAATTAAAAGCCTCTAATCACAAAAAGATGGATATGATTAAAGTAATCATCAATAGTAGTTGATTATTTAGTACTTCATGCTTCGCTTTTTCTTTCTTTTGAGGGAAAGAAATCTTTCTTCACCAAAAAGGTCCGCCAAAGGCAAAAAGATAAGACGGTTTTCATCTTACATCAATCTTAATCTAGAGCGGGTATGATACTAACAGTCCAATCGGGCTTACAATCTACACCCGACTTGTGGGTACCCAATGGGCTGGGGTAGGGGTGTTCAAGTGCTGGACTCGAACAAAACCGCTGAGAACAAAAGAAAATTTTAGTACCGTATTGAATAGGAAGACTGGGTGGGGGATCCATCCATGGCATCGCGTCTTAAGGGTTTCAGCAAAGCATTCCTTTCTTGCCTTTTGGCTGAGATCAAGTTTAGAATTTGTTCCTATCACAGTCATTGATCATATGGCATTAAATTAAACTTTTTTGAGGGAAGGTGCCGCTCTGGATGATTTTTAGCCAAGCATTCAATAAGTAGAACCATAGTTAAGAACCGAATCGAATCGAACCAGAACTATCGCTTCGATTCGATTTTGATCATCACATGGTTTAGTGGTTTGGTTTGATTTGGTCCTCAAAATACCAAAAACCGCAAGTAACGGTGTGATTCAAGATTGAAGTGGACCCTATTTCACAATCTATAAGATAAGGGTCAATAATCACAACATTGGTTTTATCTGGCATGAGGAGGAAATGAACTAATTGCATTTTCTCCATTATTAGATAATATTCGAATTTATCCCATTTTGTCTGAGTAACTTGGTGCAGTCAAATACCGAAAGAAGATAAAATTACGGCATAGTGCTGGTAAACTTATATCGGATCCGTACGTGGATTCCAAATCAAAACCGGGTCCATCAGTGACTCGAAGTGGTCCGCGGATCGGGTCAAAACTAGGCGCCCCGACCGCACATAGGGAGGGGCCCAAAAGGGAAAGCGAGTTGTAGGGTTGACTGGGGACAGCTGGCCTGTCATGTGGGATCCACCGGACCTATTGATGCCTTTCCTCGCACGCGTGCTTCTCGATCGCACACGTGGTCTTGCATGCACTTGATAGCAACGACTCCCGCAAGTGCATCTTCTCCGCGGGACTGGTCGGGCAGCTTGCTGCCTTTCTTCTTCTCCCTTTCCCCATGGTTTTTACAGAATGGAGAAGCTCTCTCTCTCTCACACAATACACATGCACACAAACACACACACATACATATACATATACACCTGAATATCACGTCACAAACAACACACACGCACAGATTTCTTCTTTGGAATATTGCCTTTTAAATTATTAATTCCATATTTGACAGTCCCAATGAACATGTACAAAACCAAGCCTTATCTTGCACTATGTGAAGTTAGCTTCATAGACTCTTAGTTTCCTCTATCTCATGTAATATGTTGTATCATTTTCTTCCAACGCTTTCAATGAGTTCTCCGCCCCTTTTGAAGAATTCACCATCTCGCACCTCCTAATCACCTACCTTGATTGTTCTTCTCATTTTCTAATCCATAGTTTACTGCCAGATTGTCACTGTCGCGCCTAATTTTCTATCTTGGAAACATAATGTGTTCATCTTTAAGGGAAAATCTTATGTTGGGAGGCAACTCTGTTAAAATTTCCATGGCAACTGCAGCCATAGATTGGTGAGTTTAAGTGCTGCCAAACAAGATCTTGACCGCATCTTCCATCCACATATCCAAGAAGATGAGGTTCACAATTGGGATAGAATTCAAACAAATGGGATATTACTAGATTCCATTTTCATCCCAATTGCGCGATTTATGGACCACCAAGATGAGCCAAAGAATTTGATCATGTCCTCCAAATGCGATAAAGGTGTTTGTTTGCATTTGCAGATCACATAAATGCTCGACCAAATCCAACTAATTTCAAGAAGTTCATGATCTTGGTTACCTTTTTCCTATTTTCCTTTCACCGAAGGAACTCTGAAGTTGTCAATCTTGGTCATGTTTTCAAATGGTTAAAAGGGTACCACGAGTGTGATCATTGTAGCAGTTGGCCATAGAGAATGAATCTGTTCGAGCCCAATTTTGAATTCTTGTAGTTTAGATATTGCTTTTTTATAGAACATGATAGCTTTGTCAATAATTCACAATCTCACTTTCCATTCATTACTGGTCCCAATTCTACAAAGCAAGAAGGGACCTAATTTCTAAGTGAGTGGGGATTAATCTACATGACCTAGCTCAAGTCCTTAGGCCTAACTAATATAAATAAGAACGATTGATCTTAACTGGGTTCGAGTTCGTAAGAGAGTCATGTATCACCAACACAATGTTGATCGACCTCCAATGGAGCTAACGATGGGTATGAATTGGTCGAAGTACGATTAGTTGATCTCGATACAGTTTCCTAATTATACTGTAGTTTGATTGTAGTTGGTAATTTGATGCCTTAATTTAGTGAACCTCTCACAGGATCGCGGGTCAATTCATGGGTCCGACCTTGTCTCCAAACGCACCCGAAGTTGCACCAAGCTGGGCTCAGTTGGCTCGGTTAGGTAGTGACAAGGGGCACTGAGAAAAGATGAAAGGGCAGAAAAGTCATGGGAGGGAAAGACAAGCGTGGAATCGGATCTTGACCGGAAATCCTTCCGTATCACGCGCGGAAGACGAGGGCAACCATAATTTTGACCCACCGATGAATCATCGCGGTGTGAAGTTAATAAATGAAAGTGAACGCCCGCTCCCCTCTTCAAAGCTTGACTCTCTCTCTCTCTCGTGTGTGACGTGCACCAACCCACACGTGAGGAGGGACGGAAAATGTATATATATATATATGAGAGAGAGAAGGAGAATATGTTTTGGAGACATTTTCTGCCTGAACAGTCCTTTCTCTGACCCAGATATCCTGTTAAATAAGAATACAGAGTTCTTCCTGTAGAAAGTGTACAGAAAGTGTGTGTTTTGTACAGAAAAGAGCAGAATCCTAACTTTGAGGGAGAAGGAAACAGCACGGACGAAGGAAAACAAGAGAGACAGAAATAAGAGAGACGAGCAGCAGACAGAAAAGAGTCCCGTCGTTTCAAAGAGAAAGAGAGAGCAAAGAGGCTTCATTGCATCAGCGACAGACGACGGGCACGCCTAAACAGAGAGGAGAAAAAAGGAATCCCCCCCTACACGCCGACCCTAGAGAGATAGATATAAACAAACGAAACACAGGTTAGTGAGAGAAACCAAGGCCTTAAACTCACGCTTCAAAACACAGTGAGGGAAACGGGTTCCGAAGGAAAAGTTCAGAGAGAGAGAGAGAGAGTCTTACAGGAGAATCAATACCGAAACATCCTGTTAGAGAGAGAAACAAAGGAAGAAATCCAATCAAGAGACTGCCCACCTCCCATCAAGACGCGCAAATTTCAGAAAGAACGAAGAAATATCCAATTCACCTACAAAAAGAAAGTTGGTATATAGTCAATCAATTCACTGAGCTAGATAAAAGAGAGATAAAGAAGGATTTCACTCAATTCTGCGGAGAAAGGAGTTGTGAGGATGAGAGAGATGAAAGGTTCGAAGGTGTTGCCGGTGGAGACGGTTCCGGTTCCGGTACATTTCCGGTGTCCGATATCGCTCGAGTTGATGCGGGACCCTGTCACGATCTGCACGGGCCACACCTACGACCGCGCCAACATCGAATTCTGGCTGGCCTCCAACCGGACCTGTCCCGTCACTCGGCTCCCCCTCCCGGATCCCACTCTCATCCCAAACCACACCCTCCGCCGCCTCATCCTCGACTGGTGCGCCTCCCACCCGTCCCATGGCCACGATCGCTCCTCTCTCCCCTCCCCGCAGCCCGCCGACCCCTCGCTCCTCCTCTCCCTCGTCCGATCCATCTCATCCAACGGTTCCAACGCCGCTGCAGTATCCTCGTCTCTCCGACGCCTCCGGTCGCTAGCCTTCGACTCCGAGAAGAACCGCTCTCTTCTCTCCCAAGACCCCAACCTCCGACCCTCCCTCATCTCGCTCCTCTTCTCCTCCGACTCGATCGCCAATTCCGATACTGTGTCCGATACGCTTGCGTTGATGTCGCTGTTCCCTCCTTCCAATTCCGATTCGGCGGAGCTGACATCTCGGCCAGACCGACTCTCTACCATATCGGAATTGCTCCGCCAGCCATCGCCAGAGATTCGAGTGAGTGTGGCATCTCTCGTTGAGACCCTCGCTGTTTCGCCGGAGTCACGAGTTGCCATCGGTGAAGCTCCGGGCATAATCGCCGGCATTATTGACGTCCTCCGGCCGCCAACTTCCTGCTATCCCCGCGCCTCCCGGGCTGGTGCCAAGGCCCTCCTTGCCCTTTGCCTGGCGCGGCCGAACCGCGAAGCTGCCGTTGCTGAAGGAGCCGCTGCCGTGCTTGTTGACTTGCTTGGCTCTGGTGGCATTGACAGGCGCGACGCAGAGCGAGCCCTGGCAGCACTGGAGCTGCTTTGTCGGACCCGGACCGGGTGTGAGGCGCTCTCCGAGCACGCCCTTGCCGTGCCGCTCCTCGTGAAGGCCGTGCTCCGCTTCTCGGACAGGGCCACCGAGTCGGCTGCTGGCGCGCTGCTGGCGCTCTGCGGAACCTCGGAGGTGCGGCAGAAGGAAGCGGTAGGCGCAGGCGCCGTGACCCAGATGCTCCTCTTGGTCCAGAGCGACTGCACCCAGCGAGCCAAGAGGAAGGCCCAGCTCCTGCTCAAGCTTCTCTGGTGTGCCTGCCCGGACCAGCCTGCCCCTGATTCGGATCTCGGACTCTCTGATCTACTCCCACTTTGATTTTGGACATGGGTCCTGATTGCTTACCGCCGGCCGGTCCAGTTAGTTCCATTTCTTGACTCCTCTAGGTCGCACCAAATTTAGCATTGGAGGAGGAGGAGATCTAATGGTTCTCGATCCATTATGTTCATCCATGGATCATATCTTGGTTTGGTTCTGGATCCAAAGCATTGTTCATCTTCTTGTGATTTTTTTCCCTTTTTTCTTTTACAATATCTTAATTTTACCATGCGACAAAAGCATCATGGTATCAATTGTAGAGTCCGTAGAAAAATGATTTTGTCGATAAATACCTTTTTTTTATTCTCGAAAGTTTCCCCGTGTGCCAGTGTTACCGGGAGGCTATATGCCTTATTTGGTAAAACCGAAAACGACCCAATGTCAAATCGGTTCATTGCTCCGTCTGAAAATACGAACTGACTCGACGTGCGTCGTATAAGGTCGCAGTCATTCATCGAACAGATCGATAAGTTGGGCATTCTTTGCTCACCAGCTGAAACCAGTGGGTCTTTAGTGGCGACCAACTAAACCTCTGCATATAAGGTTCACACACACACACAGAAATCAAGCCAGTATGACCCACTATGATCAAAAGAGATATTATTACTGTTGTTACATAATTGTAATTATTATTATTATTTGTGGGAGCGTATGCCTTGTTTGGTTTGATTAAAGCGTGTGTTTTTGCAAAATAAGATCGTCTCCCTCCTTGCGGATTTTTACCTGATAATTCTCGGCGTACCTAGGAAATTTTCTGGGGTGAGACAATAGCCAGTTGGCTAAAATTTAGGTGAGGTGCTAGAAAATTTTGAATTGCTTGATTCTTTTCCTCCTGGCCCATGAATGGGCCCGCCGGCGGCCTCACCGGAGGAGATGATTGAGTGATAAGAGATGATGAGATATCGTAAATTGGGCAATCGGACTTGTTTAATGAAGAAAAGCGATGATAAGAACGGGGAAAGAAAGAGTTCAATGCTTGCTTTTATTATTGATTACTTTAACCATGCCCAAGAAAAGGAAGCTTCCTTTTCTTACCATTAGAGTCGTAAAGCAAACATGATTGCTACAGGTTCTTGTTGACTGAGAGGGGTGGGCCGATGTTAATCAACATCCATTTGAATCCATCAATTTGGATCAACCAAAACCAAGTTTTCACCTGCACTAAGTGGGTTTGGATGTGCTTATTAGATGTGTTTATTTTTACTACTTGTGGACACACTCTCTTTCACTATAAAGTGTGTGATTGGGGTAGTTCACGGTTCGTTTCTAACATCAACCTAAAACCAAACCGTGACGCGATTAGAATCGAACCAAATCGATGGTTTTGGTTTGATTTGGTTCTACTTTTTTAGGATTTTGGCCAAAGATTATTGTGAGCAGCACCCTCCAAAAAAAACAATATCAATCATGTATCATGTACTATTAATCTATAAACACTTGATGTTAACCAAAAAGCTAATAAAAGTATACTTTGTTCAAACGCTTAAGACCCATTTTCTAGATATCATGGATCGCCTTACTCCACCTCCCTACTTAGTATGGTACTAAAAAATTTCTTTGTGAAAAAGATTTCTCAGTGGTTTTGTTCTGTTCTCATGGTTTTATTTTAGAACCTTGAATGGAATTGCAGTCATTTTCCTGTTAGAACCGAACCGAATCAAACTGTTAACCGAACCGCTGGTTTAAGTTCCAACAATACGTTGAACACCCCTATGTGTGATCTTGCTTTCTTCCTGAGTTAAATGGTAATATGGTATAAATTAGGAAAATGACAGCCTAGAATCCATGATCGGTTTTGATTTTCATGATACATTTCTCATTTAAAAGCTGTTTGATAGTTGCATTTTCCATTTTTAGTAGGGTTCTGTTTTTATCAAAATGGATATGCCATATGAATTAATGCCATATCCATGGTCATCTTACTGGTAATGGCAAAAGGCCTTCACGTTCACTTTAATTTGAACGGGCCCAATTGGCTAAAAGGATCCCATTGAGTAGGGACACGACATGAATGTGACCCCCAAAGTTCTGTTTTTGTGTCAATAAAATAAGGTTTCATGTATTCGGGTCGACATGTTCTTGACAAGGGCACTAAATGAGACAATATGAAACGTCCCCAAAACTTGAAGTTGCTAGTGCAATATAACACCTGAAACTATCTATCCACCAACACCCGAAATTTTAAAAGCCAACATGAACACAAACCTGAAAATCTGTGTCCGTTTCCGTTTCTACCCAAAATAACACGAAAAAGGTCTACTTGTAGTTGGGCCGGCATCTTTCTGACACAACCAGTCCCGAGAACATGACCCTTGACACGAACATGAACTGAAACATAGGAGACTCACAGATGACCGTCCGATTCTGTATAATGTAAAGTTACAAAACACGAAAGAGGTTCTTTATAAAGTTCACCCATTCCTTATGTAAAAAATATGTGCTCTTATAATAGATAACTTATATGTATATATATCACACATAAATAGAAAATTAAATTGAAAATCTGGATCTAGATGGATTATGGGAGACTCACAGATGACCGTCCGATTCTGTATCGGTTTGTCAATTGTCCAGTAATGTCACAGTAGTCCAGGCCCCTCCATCCAGCCATCCCTTTCCCCCTTCACATCAAGCGGCAAACCCAATTTATGAAGATGTTTAGGGCCCACTGTAAATTAGGACCATACATCACTTCTTAAGAATTGACTCTGTTCTCAAGCCTTTTAGACCACAATAGTGGACAAATATCTTGCCATTTCTTTTAGAACTTCAAAAATGGTTCTTGACAGTGCTCCCTTCTCTATTTTATGCTTATAGATCTCATTTATTTTAATAATAATAATAATAATAACAACTTGTTGATTAAATATGAATAGTTTTATTTAGCATCAAAGGTTTGCATGATGGGTTCTTAGCCAAGTGGTAGGGTAATGCTTGTTGCTGTTGCAGTAGGAGCTATTGTTCCAAGTGCAAAACCATGGTTTAAAGTGGACAACAGACACATTGAAGGCATCCATTAAGGAGGAGAGAGACTAAAGCAAGGGATCCACCATGTGATATGAGTTAGATAGTGTCTAAATGTCTTCTTCATTAGCATGCTTGTCATTGGACAAACAGACATATTGAGGGCACCATGATCTTCTCTCATGTTTAAAGGGGACTGAGAAATGACACGAAATGACGAAAGAAATCAGAGTTTAGGTAGAAACCCGAAATGACATTGATGGTAGTTTCAGACACCATATGAAAACCTAATCATAAAAACGATGAACAAACTCAACTCCAACTCAGAGAGAGAGAGAGAGAACAATTCCTCACAAACATGACCTGAAACTGACACAAATGACGAAAAAAAGTCAGAGTTTAGGCAGAACCAAGAAACGACATTGATGGTAGTTTCAGACATTATATGAAAACCAAACACGAAACTCGTGATCCCCAAAAGGCAATGTTCGTGTCCATCCAAAGTGGCACAAGAAAAATCAGGGCGTGTTCAAAATAGTTGACCTGCTTTTGATGGGAAAATGGATTGCTTATTGCAAAACATTCCTTTGAAACACCAATGTACATGTGGGTAGGGAAACACGAACACAAGTGAGCGCATGCATGCAAACAAACGTACACACACATGCATTGACGAGCATGAACCAAGCACACACACACACACACACATGATCACCTCCGTGACCTAGCTTCATGTTGTTCGGATGAGTTAACAGTGCAATTGTTCAAGCTGGGCTCATGTTCAGAGTTATGCCATCGGAATGAACCAAAAATACTAATTACTTTGAGTGAAAATAGTCGCAATCGGATACAGATCTGGTCAGTTAATGGACCAGGATTGTTATTTTTATGGACCCACCCGCTCCAATTAGGTTCACATGTCACGGCCTACTACGGGCACTCCCATGGGACCGGTGCCTGGTTCAATAGCTCGAAATCAAGACATTCGCAGCTGGATACTGGACTTATTGGTGAGAAGATGCCGGTTTGTTTTCCTATGGTGAACCCAACCGGGTCCGACCCGTTCACATCATAGACCTACTACAATGTGGACCTTACTGCATGGCAAAGAAAGTGTGGTGATCAAGATGGGCTTGCATGGTGTTTGCACTTAGTGGGTCCGGTCCAACAAGAGCAGGCCCAGTGATCGGGAATGTTTAACCAGTCAATGGTTCTCGGGTCCTAAATCTGGTGAGACAACAGTAAGGCAGACCCAGCTGGCCCTGTCGGGCCGACGTGGACATGTCCAGTTCGCAAACGCAAACGGCATGGCATCATCTATTTGGCAAACTTGTGGTTGCTTGGCTCATGTAGGTGAGAGGAGATCTTGTCCAAGGAGCAATGGACCAAAATTCGTGGAAAAATGCACCTTGGATGAAGTCTAGCAATAGCAAAGATGGAAGGTACTCCGAGTCCATGAGAAGGATCTTGATCGGAGTAGGTTTTGCAAAAGCTTTTGATTGTTGTTCAATCTTTGGATCAACTGCATTTGTAGCTTGATTAAGATCATTTCATGGTTGGCAATCCGCTGCATTAGTGTTGGTACCATCTCGCGCATCATATTTTTTAATACAATATCTTTATATCTATCAATCAAATCACACTTTTAACCATTTTCTTTTCACCCATTTTTGCCATGTAAGCACAATATATATATATATATATATATATATGATCTTGCTCATTAGTATTTTTTTAAGGCATTATAATAATGTAGTTACATAATGAAGTTATTAGAAACAAATTAGGAGTGACACCAATAGTGGATAAAATGAGAAAATATCGTTTAAGATGGTTTGGACATATAGAAAGAATATCAAAAGAAGAACTTGTAAGAAGGTGTGAACAACTAGATTTTAAAAGTATTAAAAGAGGTAGAAGACGACCACAAAAGTATTGGAAAGAAACAATAAAGAATGATATAGTTTATTTGGAGTTAACTGCTAACATGGTACATGATAGGGCTATGTGGAAACAAAGAATCCGTGTAGCCAACCCCACCTAGTATGGGACAAGGCTTAGTTGTTGTTGTTGTTGTTGTTACGAGTATAATAACGTTGTCCTTTAATATTTTTCAAAAACTCTAAATTTTTTAAATTATACTCATGCCACAAAAAAAAAAAAGATGGATATGTATGAGATAAACAAAATCTGGTTTTCTCTCTCTATATGTGTATGTATTTATACTTCAAAACCAAGCTTGATTGAAACATGACTCAAATTGAAATTGATTTTAAAAGGGTGATCTCTGGCACTCCAAGACGGGTTTCTAAGGATCATTAGTGAACTAATATTGTTCATAATCTTTTTAATAAAGCCGAATATGAAAAGCTTGACTTTACAATATTGGCTTTAACTGCATCCAACCTTAGAGGATCATCACATTAATAAGGACTCCTAATCTCACCATAATACAAATTTTGCATGACTCCTAACTGAACTAGGACTCTGCATGACTCAAGGGCTCCATAGCTAAACTCGTGCTCTACTCGGGTCATGTGTGGCATCACCATGCGCCATACGACACAGTGTCGCCAAGTACCAACAACAACAACAACAACAACTAAGCCTTTTCCCATACTAGACGGGGTCGGCTACATGGATTCTTTGTTTCCACAGATCTCTATCGTGTGCCATGTTAGCAGTTAACTCCCAATAAGCTAGATCATTCTTTATTGTTTCTTTCCAACACTTTTGTGGTCGTCCTCTACCTCTTTTAATACTTTCCAAATTTAGGTTTTCTAACCTTCTTACAGGTTCTTCTTTTGATCTTCTTTCTATATGTCCAAACCATCTTAAACGATGTTCTCTCATTTTATCCTCTATTGGTGCCACTCCTAATTTGTTTCTAATAACCTCATTATGTATACGGTCTTTTCTTGTATAACCACTCATCCATCTCAACATCTTCATTTCTGTCACAGATATCTTTTGTACATGTTGATGATTAACTGCCCAACACTCAGAACCATAAAACATGGCAGGCCTAACTGCTGCTCTATAATATTT
The DNA here is from genome assembly GCA_036023115.1 of Brasenia schreberi. Taxonomy (NCBI): domain Eukaryota; kingdom Viridiplantae; phylum Streptophyta; class Magnoliopsida; order Nymphaeales; family Cabombaceae; genus Brasenia; species Brasenia schreberi. The sequence goes on along the minus strand of JAYKKT010000092.1, from coordinate 1,579,845 downwards.
ACCTTTTAATTTTAATGGTATCTTCTTATCACAAAGAATACCTGATGCTTCTCTCCATTTTAACCAACCAGCATTAATTCTATGTGTAACATCTCCATCAATTCTTCCATCACTTTGAAAAATTGACCCTAGGTATTTAAAACTTTTCTTTTGGGGAATGCAATGTGTGCCAATTTTAATTTCTATGTCCTCTGAAGTAGCCAAATGATCAAACTTACATTACATATATTCTGTCTTTGTTCTACTAAGTCGGAGGCCTTTGTTTTCTAATGTTTCTCTCCATAGTTCCAATTTTCTATTAACTTTTTCCTTAGACTCTTCCACTAATACAATGTCATCTGCAAATAACATACACCAAGGTACTTCATCTTGAATATGTTTTGTTAACTCATCCATCACCATTATAAATAAGTATGGACTTAAAGTTGATCCTTGATGTAACCCAATATTAACTTCAAAGAAGTCTGTCGTTCCTTCATGAGTCCTCACACATGTTTTTGCACCATCATACATGTCTCTTATAAGGTTAATATATGTCAATGGGATACCTCTTTTTTCCAAAGTTCTCCAAAGAACCTCCCTCGGTACCCTATCATAAGCTTTTTCTGGATCAATAAATATCATGTGAAGGTCTTTCTTTTTTGCTCTAAAATGGTACAGTGTCGCCAAGTACCATTGATAGAAAATATATAAAATAAATATAAATAAAACCATGCATTTTCTTTCTATTTTAGTAAAAAAAGTGTTTGCTATCAAACCGAGTACCATTATTATTATTGTTATTATTATTTAAGGTGGTAGGAGTGGTAATTAACACCCGAATCAAACATAAAATTCCAGGCTGAGTTCGGGGTTTTGGGTCGGGGTCAACCGAAAGTAACCCGATAAAAGTTGGATCGAGGGGTTTGGAGAAAAGACCTGATAAAGAAACGGGTCAACTATGGGCCGACTTGGTTTTGACCAAACGTGTCCATCTCAAAACAAGCATATACCTCCTCCATGCCCTGTTTCATTGATCAATTGAAATTGTTTGGTGAAATGATCGTGCTACCTGTTGAAAAACGGGTCAGGATGAAATGGTGCCTCTTTTGGTGCCCGTTTGATTCCCACTTTCTTCTTACTCAATCGATCATGATATGGATCAGGAGATTGGTATATAATCTAAATCCCACTTGAGATATTTTACACCAATCTCATTTTCTTAACTATTGAAGCAAAAATAATGCACACGTTGAATTTTGTTCTTCAACAGGAAAGGAACTCATAGTTGCGCTTAAGAATTATTAAATTAATAAAATGGGCTTTAATAAAATTAAATTCTGAAATGTTTTTAAGCATGTAGCATTTGAAAATTTATTCCCAGAATAATTTAGAAAATCAGATATTCAATGTTTATTAACTGGCTTGCAGTGTAAGGCAGCACAGCTCTGAATTGGCTCAACAGCATCGTATTCGAATAAACATGTTGATGATAAAAAAATCAGAGAGAAACATATATATCATTATTTCTAAATATTGATCTCATGGATACAAATTTTAACTAAGATCAGCATACATCTTCGGATATTTGCATGTAGTTGACATTGTATTTGGATCACAGGTAATCTGTTAAAATGTAACTGATCCAATACTTCCATATAAGAATCTTAACTGAAATTTATTACAATTGTAACTTTCAAGTAGAAATACTTCAGATTAAAGGTTGGATCTATGGTGTTTGACTTCAATAGTAAACGGGTTGGACCCGGTAGGCCCAGGTTCAACTACAACATGCCTGTGGTATAACTATGTGTTCACAGGACATTGTCGATTGGATCCAGATCCGGGTATGGCATCTGCGTTAAGGGGTCCACTTTGACAATCTGGAATTTAAAAGAGTTTCTTATCTACCAAACAGTGTTGGATTAGTTCCCGGATATGCTTTGGAATAAAGAGACAATAATTTAGGCATGATTTTGTTAAAAATGACCCAAAAATTGCTGAACCAAGGAACATTTCTTTGCCACTTAATATGATCATACCTAATAACATCCTGCATCCGACTAAAATAATAACAAAGAATGCGGGACAAAATAATTTAATTATCTAAGATTAATTTGTGGTATTCAACCTTCTACAAGCCCATATTTAGACCTTAATTACCACTAATGGTTAAATGAAATCATATTTAGGATAGCCAGCTCAATCATCATCTCGTATGTCGGCGTCCACAGACCGTTGATCTTGGGTTTATGACTCCTAGGACATTAATCCTCATACATGATTGTCATCCTGGCAATGGGTCTCACACTGTCTTCCATGAGTTCTCAATTGGTCCCTTCTTGGTGCGCACTCACACATGGTTCTATCAGGCCTGGTTGGTTCATGGCAAGCACATTGAATATCAAGATAAAATCAACATTATGGTGAAAGAAGACACATTGGGCCCAATGAATTGAACCATTAATTAGTTGTTGTTCAACTTTCTCAATAGTTTTAGTGTGCGTTCACAATATCATATGGATATCACATGCATGTTCCTAATTCATTAGAATTAAGACCTGGTGATTAAACATTATACGAACGATATGTCTATTATGGGTGTCTGTTGCCTGGTTCGTTGGCTCGTTGGTAAGGCCACTAAGGAAACCGCCTTGGGCTGTCGAATTCCAAACATGTTATAATTTCAGCTTTGTAGGCACCAAATATTTAGGTTCTTAAGCTTACATTATATAAGGTGCTCGTCAGTATTGTGATTAAAATGCTTAGGGTTCCGTTGTAATATATATGTGGGTAGTGGTAAATGTTCAAACCCTATATGCGCTCAAATCTCCTTGGTATCTCTATCATTTGATTGGTATGATTAAATATAGAGATTCGAATTAAAAATAATGTTGTATTTTTGTGCTTTAAATTTATGTACATTAAATATTTTTTTATCACCTTAATTATATAAAGAGGTGCTTGGTATATGCTAGCAACATTACATACTAATGTTTGTAAATGAACCTCAACAATCCAATTTCAAAGATAAATGATTGAGAATTGAATTTTAAAAATAAAATATATGCTAATGTTTTTTCAAGTATAATTATTAAAAACAATTTTTGTTTTTTGAATTCAAATTGTATTTATTTTTCTTCGTTTGAAAATGTTAACATATATATACACACACAAAGAGAGAGAGAATAAAAATACATAAATAAGAATCAACAGAGCTAGCTCTAAATGATGCATCTACTAGTGAGCCACCAGAAGCATACGTGACCGGAGCTGTGGCACAGTGGCAGTCAATTGTAAATAAGAATAGTTGGACAAGATAGTATTAGTTTTTGAGTTCCAAATTGCTTAGAAGATGAAAAATATAAAAATAAATTTAATTTTTTCAAAAAATTTAAATAATGTTATAGAACTGGTAGTTAAAACCGGGTTCCAGTTCTAGTCTGGTTCCGATCAAAGGTGGAACCAAATCTAAACTGGGTGTCCCAATATCCTATCCACTTTAACTGATTCCGGTTTCGGTTTCAGCCGGTTCTTGCTCTGATTCGGTTCCCGGCTTCAACCAGCCATCTCTAGCTGGCATAGTACATGATATACTAAGCTGATTTTGGATCGGCTTGGTTTAGCTCATTGCCAGCTCATTCATGTTCTATCATTTGTGACGACAACTGCGACTATGCATGGCTTATTTGGCTAAGCTTGGCTCGTGAAGTTCGCCACAGAGAGCTGAGTTGTTCGTAAACTGTTCTCATTGTAATTACACGGATTCGAGCCATAGCACATGGTTTCATAAAATCAGTATGATTTTCCTAATCTAAGTCGAGCAGGTTTTACATGAGGAAAATCTTGTTCAGCATGTTCTATTCGATACTAGTAGGAGAAGAACTCGACTGTGTATTGTTCAAATAGAAAAGAAAAAAAGAGAGGAAGCAAAACCAAGTCAAGATGATACGGATCAACCCGTTCCTTTTGCGCCAAAGATCTTGCCATTTCGAAAGGAACTGGAGCTACATCTCTTTCAAATTTCCATTCAAGAGTTCTTGTGTGTTTCCACGCCATGCTTTTCAGTTAAATCATTTTACTCATTGCTGAAAGGAGTCAGTTTATATCAATACTTGTCTTTAAAAATGCCTTGCTCACAGAAAACAACGAGAGTTCTATACGAGAAGTTAGAATCCTAAATTAACGATTTCATACTAAAGTTCTTGGTAACTTTTTCACTTCCTTGATCTATTAGTTGCTACAACAAAAGGAGAAAATACTGCACACTGAGTGCTGGCTCAATGGCAGGGCGTCCTAGCGCCGCTGCTGCTGTTGGGGAGTTCGACCCCCAGAGGGTTAGGCTTCGGCCCCCTCTTGTAACAAAAAAGAGGAGGAAATTCTTCATTTTTTCAAATCCCTACATATTCTTGGTGAATCTGCTCTTATATATAAAAGTTGAACCTGTCAATTTTGTTATGGATTCTCATCTGAGATTGAGATTAACTAAGGATACTAAATGAAAAACTTATTATTAAATATAAAAAAGATTAGCAGAAAGATTGACGTTTGATAACTCCAGAGGCATTTTAAGCCAACTTTAACGTTTAGGCCTTCTTGACTTGAGTTGTAAATTATAAAATAACTCTTAGACCCAAACCTTTAGTATCAAAATCACACCTCATACTTAACAAAAATTCTAGCGGAGCAGTTTTAAAATATTAATAAATGTTAGTTAACACGGCATGCCTTGGTCAAACAAAAAGACGCTGTGGTTATCTTCTTTTCCGGATTCGTGTTTTGACACATTAATACCTGGAAAACGTTTTGCCTCTCACGAAATCATAGCTGTTAGGGTAAAAGCAGAAAGAACCAATTTAAAAGAAAGAAAAGAGAAAGGTATCTGTTTTGATTAGGAAGACAGTATGAGAAGCACGAAGGTGTTTTTGTTCATGGTGGTGTTAGTGAGTGCAGTGGCCATGCAAATGGCCATGGCTTCAGAAGCAGTTGAGAAGCCAGAGGTGCTCTTAGACCTCCCTGATCTCATTATGCCTGCACCATTCTTGCAGATTATTCAGTGTATGAGCTCTTTGGTCCAATACGCGAGAGAGATATTCGGGCTCATAGTTAAAGGCACCCGTCCTGGTCAGTTGCTATGCGAAGTCATCAAGGACCTACCCCAGTCGTGCCTCGAAGGATTGGATTCGTTGCTGAACATCCCTTTCGCTCAAAGCATTCAACTTAAGGGCGCATGTGGTGTTCCTGCACTTTCACCACCCTCACTGTGATCTGCCCATTGCAGTCCTTTGGCGAGAGAGAGAGAGAGAGAGAGAGAGAGAGAGAGAGTTTATATTGTTGAGAGCAAGTTTAGTGTTTCGTCATTAGTTCACGGTTTAGGCTGTTTGTATTCTCAAGAAACTAAAAGTAATTTTCCATGATTTCCTCGATGCAAGTTCAACTTCCAATGTCCTTTATATGATCTATCAAGTGTGGATTTTATGGGGTGTTTAGGTCAGGTTTGTGTTAATTTATTGGTTCATGTTTAAAGGTGCTTGTTGGTGTGCTAATGAAGCTCTGATGTGAGTTTTAAACATGTGCTTTCTGCTGAAAGGATCATCAAAGAAGCAGGCCTGTTCTTTTCTTTGTATTGTATTTAATTAATGATTAAGGGGAGTAAGAGATCAACTTTAGGGCCAAGTGAGGCATGCATTTAATCCCAAATCTGAAAAAAAATCTTTAGACCGCCACTACATATAGAAAAATACGAGTGTTTTGTGAACGAGAAATAAAAATGTACCTCACTCCAAAAAAAATTCTTGAATCCGCCACTGATTAAGAGCCCTAACAAAGGTAAACCACAAATTACACAACCCTCATTACATCCCACCATTTAAAACTAAAGCATACTCGTGCCTGCAGGGATGGTCGAACATCTGTTCTTTGTGAGTTATGGAATGATCATAATATGCTTTTCCCAAAACATGTCATGCATGGCATACAACGAGCAATAGCTCACCTGCGGAGGGGCTCGACAGTTCACAAGTTGAAGGTCATGAGTTCGATGTCGGAGGCGTTCATGTTGCACAAAAGAATGAAAATATGACATGCTTGGCAGCCACTATGAGTTTTACCTCAAATTACTCGCATTGATCTAGACCCATTGTTAAACAATTACATTCTGGGCAATCTGGTTTGGGTCTAAGGAAGTTAAGAATGCCATAAAGAAGCAATGATTCATAAGATCATAGATCATGACTGCGTGCTTTGAGTTCCAGAGAAAATACTGTTAGGGGGAGCATATATTTCAAGCTTGTATTCAACTATAAAATGTATCTTTTACATTGATATCATAAAATTTCACGAGAGAGCGACTGCCCCCTATCTTTTTATGTAGATCCACCACTGTTCAAGAGGAAGTTCATGTCAAACCTGGAGCAAGTTAGGAGGGTCTTACAATCTTAAGTTGTTCCGCTCCGTCCCATCGTGAATCAAACTTTAGATCTAGTGTCATTTTGACTCTTGGGTTATTTTGTGACTTGGTTTAGAAATTGGGTTTTTGGTTTAGTATCCAAATGCAAGTGTATAAATCTGAACACTGAGCTTCTTTGCAATCATATTTTACAGTCATCAAATTGGTAATAACTATATTTTACAGTCATCAAATTTTGAAGCAACAAATGGTTCCATTCATCTTTCTTATGCCATCTTATATTTAATAGAAGTAGAGGTTCAAAAGATTTTTGATCTCATATTAATTTTTTTTTTTTTTGTAATAATCTACCATTTAAATTCATTAGTTCCAGGAAAAGACTATGTCTGGGCTGGGTTTTTTATCATATTCCTGGGTCACCTAATATTTCCCAGTGGAGAGAAACTAGGAATCGGATCTATATTGGATATGGAGACCTAATCCGATCCGTTTTCGCCCTCCCTGCGCATGAGAAGAGAAAAATTCCGGGAGTTCCTCTTCATTCGTCTCCTCTGCGTATCGGGGAAAATTGGGGTCTGCCTCTTCAATGCCAACTATTCTTTGATCGTTCAGAATGCTGAAGGTCTCTCTCTGTGTGTGTGTGTGTGTGTTTGTGTGTATATCTCGTTCGAGTTGTTTGCTTTTTGCTTCTGCGCTTTTGTAGTTTCCTCTGCTAAGCGTCTTTTATTGAGTGGGTTTTCCGTCTGTCTGTTTTATTTGACATACTACTCCCTTTTAGGACGGACAAGGCGATGCGCCGGCACATTTCAAGTACATTGAGAGGAATGAATTTGTGCATCGCAAGTGAGTATCATCCTCCACGGAAGGCGCTCGTATCTCTCGTTTTCCTAGTGATTGTTTTAGTTATGAACTGCGTATAATGTCTCTCAAGTAGAATGGCTGTCCATTTAAATGAATTTCAGCATCGCAAGTGAGTGTCATCGTCGCAGAATGCGCTCCTATTTCTCGTTATCTAATGGTTATTTTGGCTATGAGCTCCATGGAATGTGTCTCAAGTGGAATGATTGTTTTGCATTGTTCACTGGTATTTCATATAGAAAGGCATATCTGACAAATGACAATATATATTTTTTTCCCATTTTGTTGTTTGGTTTAGGCATAGAAAGCAAAAGGAGGATATTCCTATTTGTAATTGTGAATACTCTGTTGATGATCCCGGAAGCGCGTGTGGCGCAACATGCCTGAATGTTTTAACAAGCACGGAATGCACACCTGGGTTTTGCCCTTGTGGTGATTATTGCAAGAATCAGGTTGACTGCAAAGGTCATTTCATTTTCTGAATACTTTATTATTGTTTTTAAACCGTGCTATGCGCCTTCTGTTGTATTGGTCTTGTTATTTGTCAAGAAAGGATCATGTACTTGGTTTTGTTCTTTCTGTTTTGAACTAAATGAACGAAATTGTGTTTACAATTGAATAGAGGGACATTTGGTTCTTGATATTGCAAAGTTTTAACATACTTCAAAGTCTTCTAGAGTTGGTATGCTCCTCTCAGTAATCCCATCTCATTTGATCTGTCAATTTTGTGTAAAAGGAAGTGAAAAGGATGATAGCAACTTGTTGAGGGACAAAGAGCAGTATTCTGAATCTGAAATAGTAACTCTTAGGACTATTGTTATGCGTATCACCCCGTATCGTATGATACGGGGCGTATCGTGAGTAATCATGATACAATACACTACACCTGATCGTCCCGTATCACCCGATATGGGACCATATCACACGTATCGTAATTATATAATTTATAATGATTGACCAGCACCATATCCAAGGACTTGCTAGCAAATACGGTGTCCATTGTCAAATTATATACACTTTTGCATGCAAAGCACATGAAAAACTTTTTAAAATAAATAAATAATGTAGTAAGTAAGATAACTATGTATATTTTTAGTACTGTAGTCTGTAACTATTTCTTCCTGACGTTGCAGATAAATGAAAGGCATCCAAGCTGATTCCCATCAAAATAATGTGAGCATGATGTAAAAGCGAGGAGTCAATAGCAATATGCATGACATTAGCATTAATCACATTCTATACCAATGAAAGTGGAAATAAAATACTGAATATGGTCCTTTATCTTTAAATTTCTAAAAAAAAATCAAAACCACAAGAGGTCAATGGTTTTCAATGCATTTGTAGAAGTCAATGAATGTGATAATTTTAACAATGGAGTTTCCAAAATAATGTGATTCTTCTTTTTTAGTTATGATGATTATAATTTTAAAGAATATTTGTTACTTGTTTAGTGCTTATAATTTGAAATAATGTTAATATTTACCCAAATTTTGATTTATAGGAATTGTTTTTGATTTTTCTATTTACGATACGATACAATACGAAACAGCTGTATCGTGGAGCAAAATGATACATGATACGATAGGTACAAACAACCCTTCTTAAGACACAAGTTGCAGTTATTGTCTTTTTGGTGTGTAATTATTTCCTCAGTTAGTTTGGTTTGTAGAACGAGCGATATCTTCTAGCCCCTGTATAAATAGAATAGCATGTTGGACATTGTATTACTTGGGTTACTGAAATGTTGTAATGGTACCATATGTGGTACTACTTTTTTTTATTTAACAAGAAAAATAGTTTAAATAGAAAAATGTGAAAATTTGAAAATCTGGAAAGAAAAAATAAAGGAGAAAAAACAAGCATAAAACAAAAATGTTCATTCTCCATAACAAAAAGCTATGTCACATGGGTGAGGGTGTGGGATACGGCAAATTTCAAAAATTTTGGGTGCGGCGACACGGCTAGGGTATATAATATATAATATTATATATAATATTCAAGCTACATAAATCAATCATAATACAACTAGTATTTGCTAATTTTGGGTGCATGTAGGTATCAATTAGCAAGTTCCCTCATAATGATCTTAAACTTACAGTGATTTTACGAGCTGCAAAATATCCAAGTTATGGATTCAAAGAGTTTCAAGATCTTTTGTAGGATATAACATATACTAGTATTTGTGCTAGGATCCACTAGTGATGTCATACTCTTGTGTTCTTATAGCTTTATATTGTATAAAGCTATAATAGTAAGTACTAAGTACACAACTTTATCTTAAAGCAAAACATATAAATGGTAAAAAACTACTAATTTCATCATAATACACAAATCAATCTTCATTATTCAGACCCATCTATCCGTGAGTTACAAAAAAAAAAATTTTTTTTTTGACCTGCCGCACCAGTGTCGGGGTCGACACTCCACCCCTTAGAAGTGTCTGTGTGACTTAGACAAAAAGCATAGAATCAAACATTCCTCATTGTTGAACGAAGTTCAATTATGAACCTCTCATTAATCATAGTTCCATTAATTTGCTCCATGTGCACAACCAAAAAAACATCAAATTATTCAAATCAAGGCAATCTGTAACTTGTATATCAATGATATTGGCATCATCATCAGCAGAATTCTTCATCGTGTATCGTCAGCATCATTCATCACTATCACTATCATAATCATTACTTACCATTTTCCCTATCTCTTTGATTTTTTTATTCCTTTTATAGATTTCAGGACTTGGAGCATTTAAGGTGATGCGTATAGTTAATAGAAAGGATTTTTCCATGGATATCTCCATGCATTTCAAAGGTTGCTTGCATTGATTATGTTTTTCTCTTATGAACTGTCTTGATATGAGTCCAAGATGGATTTTTATTGGAGGCATCATAATATGTAGGCAAATAAGGTCTGGAAAGTAGACAGATTTCACAACAACAACCAAACCAAGCCATTTCCCACACTAAGTGGGGTCAGCTGTGTGGATTCTTTAATGCCACAAGATCTTGTGCCATAGTTAGCAGTTAACTCCAAAAAAGCCATATCATAGTTCATATCTTTCTTCCAACATTTTTGGGGCCTTGCTCTCCCTTTTTAAAGTGTTGATCATCTAGTTTCTCACACTTTCTTACTTGTGCACCTCTCTCTATGTCCAACCCACCTTAGGCATGTCTCGCTCAATATTCTCTTTTACTGGTGCTACCTCAACTTTTCGTCTAATAAACCTCATTACAACTACGATCTTACCTAGTTTTTGTCTCACCAAATTTATGGTGATGTGCCAAGACACCAAAAAACTTGGTTTGAGAAGTATGTGATTTCACTAAATCCAGTATGGTCATGTCATACTATATGGTTTGAGTGAAGCTATACACAAAAAATATGTGAATAAGATATAGTTCCTGAATCATGTGGAGTAAGGGACCCTTCTATGATAATGTCATATCATACAATATAACATGATATTTACGAGATTGGTTTTAACATTGTGTTGCAAATGTTTTGCAAGGTAAGGGATGTGTGAAATTGGTCCTTGGTACTCATATTGTTTAATGTGTTTAGTGAATTAAATAGTTGTTAATGTCACGCTCGATGCTTGATTCTTTCTTGTGCTTTCAGAATCTTAATGCCATGTATTTTGTAAATTTGTTAGTTTCGTGGTACTCAACTTGTTCTATGTTTTGTAATTTACCTCATAGTCTATGTTTTTATTTTGTAAGGAACAACGTGATCATTATTTTGTAAGATATAGTTGCAAGTTTTATAGAGATTAGTTACTGTTTTATTGCATTTGCATTTGGTTAGGTTTACCTTTTCAGCAGTTTGTCCTTTCTATAATGATGATATTTTTTTGTGTCCATGGGAATCTTTTCCTTTGTGGTCTCATCTGTCACAGTTGCTTCTTTTTGAACCTTTTCCCTTTTATTGTTCTTAAGAGGTTCCCGGGATGCTTATCGGAAAAGAAAAAATTCCACTTTTGCATGTTTTGCTTTCATGCAATGATGACTTAAAGGGAAGGGAGAAGATCTAGTTTTAGTCTTATTGGATCATTGGTGATTAGGGCTGTCTATGTCATTTATGACATGGGTCTTCATTGATGGGAATGGTTCTGCTCTCCTCCGAAATGTCTTTTGTTATCAGTCTCCGAGATCTAAGCAATTCAGTCTTGAGGTCTTGGTTGGCAACTCACCGAGTGAAACTGCTAGACTAAGTGACTCTGATGGAGTCAGATGCCGGATGAGTTGTGGGTTTAAATTAACTCATTTTGTTTTGTACATAACCGGTTAACTCGACTCTTTTTTGAGAAAACTGGCTCAGCTAAAACATATATTGCTTTTGTAGGTTGGAAGTGTAAAAGGAACTTAGTTAGATGGTATGGTCTGCTTGCTTCGTTCTTTTCCTATTTGATTTTCGTTTTGCTTCTGTTTTTTGAGAGAACAAGGCAATGCATATCTCTCTTGTGGCTGAAATCAGCAAGTCGCAACAACATACAGACACACACCCGAACTAAATAATTGTCACGTTTCAGTTATCATATCCTTTTTACTATTATTCTCCCGATTATTGCATATTTTTCGTATAAGCATTAGCACATCTCAATTTGTCATCATTATGTTCTACAATCATCCATGTTTTCTTCATATTTTTTGATATTCTAGATGAACTTCTCAATTTATCTACATGTATTATAAGGAATTCTCCAGTTAGTTCAATTCGAGTCAAGGAGGAGGCCACCTATGATTTCACGGATCCTTCTAGAGTTTTATAGTAGCTTATTGGAATATTCATGCATGTTTGCAGGAGGACACATACCTCTGTGAAGATGATGATGGCAGGTGATTTACCTTTCTGATGCTATACGCTGTTCTAAAAGGGTTATATTTTTCAAGTATCGTTAGACATATTCTTTAGTATCGATTTTTGTTCTTGACATTTTATTTGTGAGAACAGATAAAGAAAAGCACAAAGGTGTGTCCACTCACTTTGACCATGCACACGCTTATACGCGTCATTGCATGCATGTGCGAAAGTTGGGTGCCTATGTGTGCCTCCGAGTGTGTGTTTGCTGTTCTGAGCAGAATTTTCTTTGCATGTGTTTAGGTTCTCTATTGAGAATGTCCCTCTCTACGATTCTGAAGATGTACCAAATTCAAAGCTCCCCAAACCTATGGATCTATCAAAAGATTCTTCTTTGGCAAATGGAAAACAGGATGGTAATCTAACAGATAGACTTTCATATCATCATATCGATGAGGAACGGTTTTGATATTCAAAACGTCATTCCTGAGCCTCGTGCCAGGTTCAACAGAGGATGATATGATGGATGAGGTTATAAAACTGGAGGATGAAGATGCAAAAATGCAGTCACGAGGTTCTCAAGTCTTTTCAGATAAAAGTGTTCCCTCCCGAATTGATGGTAGAAATATATCGCATGACCATCAAGCGGAAGGTACCTGCAACAGACGCTCACAGAGCAATCTGGGTGGAAGGTCAAAGCATCCCGTGCAAATGCAAATCAACATAAAATTTATTAGTCAACTCTTGCCATCAAAAGAAGTACAAGAAGAGATTTTGGCATTAGAGGCACTTTGTGCACTGCCTGTTTTCCTTTTTATCATCTCTCTCTCTCTCTCTCTCGAATATGATGCGGAACTATGCTCACGTTTCATCTAATTCTTGTCATAATGCCTAGTCGACAGTTCATTCTTTCATTTGTTTATTCCGGTCAAGATGTAAACGGTTGTGGCTTTATCTTTAAACCCCGTGGTTATCACCTTTAAGACTCATGTTCTAGGTGCAGCGGTTCTTGTATTTTTCTTTTTGTTTCTAATATATATTGCTGGATGTAAAATTGATGATTTAAACAGGAAGCTAGGAACCTTGCTAAGACGCAACTGGATTCTTTATATGATGAAATAAGGCCTGCCATTGAAGAGCATGAGAAAGACAGAGGATAGCGTTTCAACCAATGTTGCAGAGAAATGGATCGGATCGTGCCGTGCAGAAGTAAAAGCAGAGTTTGACCTCTACTTCGCCATCATCAAGAATGTGGCAGGCTGCCAGGGCAAGCTGCCACAAGAAGAAGCACGCTTGAAAGTTGAAGAACATGAACATTTGTTAAATTTTACTGGTTGATACCTGAACTTACTGTGCATGAACTGACAACAAAAGTCATCCCAATTGTTTCCCATTCTTTTAGCTTTTTATCTTCTTTGATTTGATTGTACTAGATAACTACTAATGTTGGTTGACATTGATTTAAGGAAAGGCGGTTAATTTCCATCAACCACAAAGACTAAGAACTTCTGATTAAATTTTATCGCAATTAAGGGGAAGTTGAGCTTCACCTGCATGCGTGCTAACGTGTGCACGGATGAACTCTCGAATAATCAACCATCGGGTGAAAATGGAGACGTTGAGATGAATGTGGCCATACGAGAAAAGACCAAATCCTTAATGTGGTTATTAAAAATAAATGTTGGTGTAAGACTAATAAGAAGATAAAACGTGAGACACTCGATGTGGATTTGAAGAAAGCAGATGGAGCTATGGTGAAGAGGTATCATAAATGAGATATTGAAGGAGAGTAAAGGCTCTCAATTGTTGAGAGTAACCAATAAATTTTGATGTTGCTTTGTGGGAGTTAGATTAATGCTAATATGGTATACGATCAAGCTTAATATTGACGGAGAATCCATATAGCCGACCTCACTTACTGTGGGAAAAGGGTTGGCTTTGGTTTTTTAAAAGAAGGTACATCGTAATGGTAAAAATACCCTAGACTATAAGATTCTATGGTTAACATTCGAGATTATTTTCTAATCTCATGACAATTTTTCTTTATCTTTAAATAAATAATATTAAAGTATAGCCTAAACAACAACACCATGAGATACTACTTGAAGAGGTTTCTAGAAGCAAAGAGTCTCCTATCAACGTCAACCTCAATCAACCTTACAAAAGACAGGATGGAGCAAAAACAGAATGCATTTGGGATAATCAATTTATATAAAACAACATGAAGATCAATATCAAGTTTATATCAGTTTACTTTGGTTGTGGATGAACTAACAAAATGTATTCAAGCTAAAATGCAATGTTAAAGGCAAATTACATTGTGTTAATATTAATAGATGAGACAAGCAAAACAATTAACTACTTGAACTTTAGAGAGAAACCTTAAAATAAAGTTTTTTTTTGTTTCTTTATCACAACAGGGAGGCCAAAGTGAGATATGCACGTCCTTGGTGTCGAACTCATGATCTTCATCTTGTGGTTGAGCTCCCTACCAAGTGAGCTACCACTCGGAGTGCAAAAAAGCGATGGTTTCCAACATAGTAGAGAGAAATTTATAATATATATATCTATATAATACAATTTTGAAATTTTAATGGAAATCATTGACACAAATGTTGGAATCGGTACACATGCATCTTTAAGAAAAAAAAGTAGATAACTGGGATCAATATTGAAAAGCAAAAGGCCTGATGAAGACATGCTCGCAATCAATGCAAGTAGGCTCAAGTAGAGAGGATCATCAAAGGTAGATACTAACACTAAGACTAATAATACCCTGTAATGTCAAGTGTTGGAGCGGTCAACCACCAATTAAAAGCTTGCCATCCTTATGAAGGCAAAAAATAAAAACAGAAGCAGCCATCTAATAAGCAATACTCTAAGGTGCAAGAATGCCAGTCAGGAAATAAGCTTTTGAACCAGCCAATTGAGGGAAAGCACATTTTTAGCCATAGATATTGATAAAAAACTGATTTAAACCCATTGATGTTTTATTTCTTTATTTCTTTATAGCTGCAATTTTTTTCTGATTTTTGCCCCACCTTGGCTCAATGTAGATCCAACAACTGCATGTGACCGGGACTGCACTTTCCCTTCCAAAGGAAAAAAGTCGAGCGACACAACACGAGAACACTTGAATGGTGGTAGACATTATACACGAAGTGGGTCTCATGTTATGCATCTTCTTTTATGAACGAGAGGCCGAAGCAAGGTATGCGCCCAGCATGAACTGGGTATCGAACTCAGGACCTTCGTATTGTGAGTCAAGCCCCATCAGGTGAGCTAATGCTATGATCTTGGAATGATGTTATATTTTCCAGTTCCTCAGTTCCCAAGCCTCGTAATCAAACACCCCCTAAGAGTCGAGTATGAAGGGCCGACCCACTTGACTTTGACAGGATTTTGTTAATGACATCAGGTTTGGGACTCCATTAGAGGGTCAGCTCCCATGTCTTTTTCAACTCCCACAGATTGCATGTGTGTGAGTGGTGGTGTATGCATTAGGCTTCACCTTCTTCTTGTAAAAAAAAGAAAGAAAAAAGAAAAGCAAACCCATCGACCACCTGTCCAGCAGCCAATATGTTCATCTTTTTAAAAATTTATATAAACCGCTGACCTGAATTTCACCCAACTAAACTTCGCATTGCTCAAGAAAATTTTCTAGGTCTGCCACTGCTAGCAACATGATAGGCCGAGCTGCTTGATAAGATAGTTGCAGTAGACAGACCTCTCTCAGAAGCAGCAAACCAAGAAAAATTTTTGGGTGAGGCATTTTGAGGATCTGCACTCTTGCACAAGCTCTAAGTAGATGCGGATGAACAAATTGCTGTTTGGCCTTGATTCGCCTAGACCGGCTCTGTCAGGAGAGTTCATAGAGAGAGATGGAGAGGACATGGGGACCATATGGTTTTCTCGATCATTCTCTTCTTTAGACTCTTTTTAAAACTGTTTTCTTGTAAGATTAAATTCTAAATGATTTCGTTCTTATTTAATCATGTTAATTAGGTAGCAAATCCTATGATCAAGGGAGGAGACCCAGCGGCCACTAACCCCTATTAGGAGTTTACGAGGCGAAACTCAGGTATCGAACTCCTAAGCACTTCACAAAGAGCACGTTTAAGCAGCCGATTACAAGTTTTTAAGGCATAGACTTCAAGCCAATATGATCAAATAAAAAAATCACCATAATTTGACTTTTTCTCGTAGAGTGCATCAAATTTGAGTATATATATAAAGAGAAAAATCTTAAACATTCTTGAAGATTTCAATCGTCTCACATTGAAAATCAACACAGATGTTTACGTAAAAAAAAATGGAACAAAAAGTAGCAAAATATGGAACCAAAGAATAAAAGGACTTTGCAGTTCAACAAGTTCGGCCTTATCCTATAAACTGAAAGAACCATACAATCTTGCGAAGGCTACAAATTGCTGGCAACAATGACTGAGCTGGGTCACATTATCGCCATTCAACTGTTATATATTTCTTCTTATACTTATTGTTATCGACTGATGTTATCATTTCCACAAATGCGTGGAAACCAGTGGCCATACTGACATCAAAATGTCTCAGTATCCTTTGCATGTGCTTTTTAGACCTTCAGTGATTACTCCTGGTTACTTTTGCGGTTTCTGTAGTAAATTGCGTATGCCATTAATGATGCATTTCCACTGCTGGATTTCTATGTTGCCATTTCTTGCTAGACAATGGAAGCCCATGGTTGCATGCTTGTTTGAAACATTTGCTGCTTGAATTTTTGTTTAAACAGAAAGCTGCACTCGTGTTGAATGCCACCCGCCGGTTCCGCTACACTTTAGATCTGAAAAAGGGAAGAAGAAAAGAATCAAACAAGAAGAAAAATAAGGGCCCATGCTCAAGCGATAAGAGTTAGTTCTGATTTTTCAATTAGCAGTAGTTCCTTTACAACGAACTCATCATACTTTTCGATTCTGAACCTCATCACCCGACGTGTCAGGCGGCATTTTTGTTCAAGGAGGCTGGAAAGGCACTGTCTGGTGTCATTTGCAGTTTGCTATTAAATTCCTTCTTACAAATAGCTCTTTCCTCCCTCTGTTAGATTGTGAATTGTCAGTTTGTCGCTACTGCATGCAATTTAACATTTTATGTTGGTTTATCCTCACAAGCCTATGGGCTTCAGTAAAAGGCTGTACTCTTCCAGGCCTTAATTCAAGATCTCTTGGAAATAAGACCTTGAAATATGTTAATGATGCATCCTGACTTCAAGTTGTCTTTGTTGTGGAAGAGGCTAAATTTCATGTGGCATGCGTAACGCATGATTTTGTTGTGCTATGCCTTGTCCTATTGCATGATACCGATTTCAGGCCCTCTTGTGTATTAGTCTACTATTTTAAGCTAGATTGAAGTAAAGATGCAGCTTTTCACGAACAATGATATTTGTTTTTTCTTTATAGTAAATTGGTTTTAAAATGTTATTTCACTGTTTAACAATGCACATGTAAGGGATCACCCTTGCATGGCCGGTCCCAAGCCCGGATAAAGGAGGAGAGTTGTGTTAGGCTTCGACAATCAGCGTAAAACTTTGTCGGATTTTTATACCATGGATTACATAAATTATCAGCATTGCTTTGGGATGTTTCTGCTTAAAGACACACTGCAGAGCCTGAATGCTGTCAAAAGTAAGTAAGGGACTATATTTTCGCTCAGATGTAGTGAATCAATTGTAGAGAGGTTCCCATATCATGGATGAGTGTGGGTAAAGAAGTTAGTGTCGTTACATTGCCGCCCGAATGTAGTGAATAATTTTGAGAGAGGGTTTCCACATTTTGATTATGGACGAATACAGGGGGTAAGGAAGTTAGTCCTAGATAATAAAATTCATATTGGTTCTTGGAATATCGGAACATTGTTTGATAAGCTAAAGGAGGTGGTAGATACTATGATTCAGAGAAAGATTCATATTCTATGTTTACAAGAGACAAAGTGGGTTGAAGAAAAAACAAAAGAGATTGAAGATATAGGTTTTAAATTATGGTACTCAGGTAAGGAAAAGCTCGAAATGAAGTTGATATTATCATAAATAAAAATTTAAATGATAGTGTAGTAGATGTACATCGATATGATGACCGAATCATGACATTGAAATTAGTGTTAGGAGTAAATGTTTTGAATATAGTTTGTAATTACGCACCCTAAGTTAGAGAAGATGATTCAAAGAATTCCACAAAGGGAGATGGTTTGTTTAGGAGGAGACTTAAATGAACATGTTGGTAAAGAGACATTTGGATATCAAGGTATTCATGAAAACTTTGGTTTTGGGGATATAAATAAGGAAGGTAGAGTGATTTTAAATTTTGCTATGACATTTGATCTCTTTATAGTCAATACAATCTTCAAAAAACAAGATAACATTTAATTGCTTATAAGAGTGGCTTATCACAAACACAAATTAATTACTTTATTTATAGAAAAAAAGATAAAGCTTGTTGTAAAGATTGCAATGTAATTGTAGGAGAAAACTTAACCACCCAATATCGACTTTTAGTTATAGATTTATAAATAAAAAAATAGACAAAGAAGAAAAAGTGTATCAAGCTATTCGGACTAAATGGTGGAACCTTAAAAGCTAGAAAGAAGATATATTTAAACAGAAAGTCCTTCAAGGAGATGCTTGGAATTATATTGGTACAAATTATGATATGTGGAACAATATGGCTATACATATTAGAAAAGTGAGAAAGATGTGTTAGGTGAATCTAAGGGAGGTGTATCTCACAAAGAGAAGCTTGGTAGTGGAGTGAAGTAGTGCAAAATAAAATCAAGACAAAAAGGTCATGTTACAAATTACATTATGCTAAGAAAACTAGTGAAACTTTAGAGGCTTATAAGAAAACAAAGAAGGAAGCGAAAAAGGTCATCAGTGAAGCAAAAGCTACGATTTGGGAGGATTTATATAAAAAAATTAAACTCAAAAGAGGGTGAAAGAGATATTTTTAGGACAGGTAGGACTAGAGATAAGAAAACTAAAGATCTTAATTATATTAGATGTATAAAAGACGAGGATAAAAAAATTATAGTGGCAAATGATGATATAAGAAATAGATGAAAAAACTATTTTTATAAGTTTTTTAGTGAAAATAAATATGTTAGTATTATCTTAGGAGAGTTAGCCAAATAAGAAAAGTATATAAACCACAATTTCTACCGACGTATTCAAAAGAATGAAGTTAAAGAGGCTCTTAAACATATGAAGGGTGGTAAATCGATAGGACCATACAATATTCCTATATAAGTTTGGAAAATCCTAGGACAAACAGGAATCACTTGGCTCACAAGACTATTTAATGAAATATGGAGAAACCAAAAGATGCCCAAGGAATGTAAAGCGAGTACACTTATACCCATATATAAGAACAAGAGAGACATTCATAATTGTACGAATTATCGGGGTATCAAGTTAATGAGCTATATTATGAAACTATGAGAAAGAATTATAAAACGTTGGCTAAGACAAATATCGAGTACAACATAGAACCAATTTGGATTCATGACAGGAAAATCTACTGTTGAAGGGATTCACCTTTTGATAAGTCTTATGAAACATTTTAGAGCAAAAAAGAAAGACATTCACATGATATTTATTGATTTAAAAAAAACTTACGATAAAGTACCAAGGGAGGTTCTTTGGAGAACCTTGAAAAAAAGAGGTATCCCGTATGATATACATAAACCTTACAAGAGTCATATACAATAGTACAAAAACATGTGTGAGGACTCATGAAAGAATGACAAACTTCTTTGAAGTTAATATTGAGTTACATCAATGATCAACTTTAAGTCCATACTTATTTATAATGGTGATTGATGAGTTAACAAAATATATTCAAGATGAAGTACTTTAGTATATGTTATTTGCAAATGACATTGTGTTAGTGGAGGAGTCTTAGAAAAAGTTAATAGAAAATTTGAACTATGGAGAAAAACATTAGAAAGTAAAGGCTACTAACTTAGAAATTAAAATTGGCACACATTGCATTTCTCAAAAGTAAAGTTTTAAATACCTAGGGTCTATTTTTTATAGGGATGAAAGAATTGATGGTGATGTTATGTATAAAATTAATGTTGGTTGGTTAAAATGGAGAGGAGCATTAAGTATTCTTTGTAATAAGAAGATACCATTAAAGTTAAAAGGTAAATATTATAGAGCAACAATTAGACCTACAATGTTTTATGGTTACGAGTCTTGGAGAGTTAATCATCAATAGATACAAAAGATGTACGTGACAGAAACAAAGATGTTGAGATGAATGAGTGATCATACAAGAAAATATCGTATATATAATGAGATTAGAAATAAATTATGTGTGACACCATTAGAGGATAAAATGGGAGAATATCGTTTAAGGTGGTTTGAACATATAGAAAGAAGAAACGGTAAGAAGGTACGAAAAACTAGATTTTGAAAGTATTAAAAGAGGTAGAGGACAACTCTAAGTGTTACAAAGAAACATCTAGGTTATTGTGGTTTAACTGCTAACATGATAGGACTACGTGGAAAGACGTAGCCGACTCCGTTTAGTATGGAAAAAAGACTTAGTTGTTGTTTGTATTTGACTGTTTAGAATTTGTGTAAACATTTTAACGTGTTGGAGCTAAAGTTGAGTGCGACCCGAGGCTCAGTGGGCCCGCGGATAAGTCCGGCACATTTGCTCTCAGCCAGTTGGATACGGGCCCCCACTTTTTCTTTCTCTTTATATATATATATAAAGAGACAGTGATGACGACGAAGTGAAGGTGATGGATGGTATGACCGGGAGGCAAAATTGAAAGAAATGTAGGCAATGTATTGGCTTTAGCGGACTTCGTGCGAGGGGGCCGGCGATGACTCCTCATTCTTCACTTTCTTTTTTCTCTGCAGCCGCATTTCGTCTAAAAGTTGGCAACACACCGGAGAAGACTCTCTCAAGGGGGTGGAGAATTCCTTTTCTCTTCCTTTTCTGAATAAATCCTCTCTCTCGCTCTCTCAGGGGATTGGTGTTCTCGCTTTGAAGAAAAGTTGGAGCTCTCAGGTACGAAGACGCGTTTTTCAGAATTCCTTTTCTCGGTCTGTTTTGGGAAAAGACTTGATTGAGAAACGGATCTTTAGGAGGATTCCCCTTCTTTTCACTTTTGTTTTTTTGGTTCTTCACTTTCTTATTGACCAGCGGAGTTATGCTAATATGGGTGATTTCTGTTCGTCAAAGAGAATTAGGAACCCTAATAATTGAAATCTGCTTATATTTTGTTGGTTTTCCGGAACACCGGATATGAAAAATAATGGATACCTCATCGAATTTCAGCTTATTGTGAATATTTTAAAGGTCAAGCGAGCGAGCAATGCTTTATTTCCTGACGACCTGCAATTGATTGCTATTCTTGTTTGGAAAACTTATGCAAATTGAAGAATTGTTAATTGTTTCTATATCCGTATGGAAGATATGCTACAAAGTGTTAGGATGATTGTGCGTGTCCTAATCAAATGTCGAGTGATATGATTAAGTTGGATGATTGTAAGTTATGCCCATCATGATGTCGAATGAAACTATCCAAGGAATCATGCTCCATGTGAATCATAGGCCATCACCAACACTTGAGTACGGTATTGTGAATTAACCTAGCAGCATAGGGTTCTAAGAATTCCCTTTCTTCCTTAATAAAGCTGTGCACCCTGATTTTGTCATTACATGAAATTTCTTTTGCTTATGTCTTCCTTCTTTTGTTAGAAACTCTTTTTCCTGGTCAACACAGATGGGTTGCATGCCAAACACCATCTATTACTGCTCCATTTCTGCCGGAGCAGGAATTCTTACAGCATTTAGCTGCGGAGATCCGGAGGTAGACAGTTGGGCTGTATCATGCTTAGAGAATGTACCTCCATTTCACGCTCGGTACTTCCAAAGGTTCCGAAATCGGCTCTTTGCATTTTTAATGGAGGATGGTCATGTTTTCTTCGTGGTTGCGGATGAAAGCTTGGGTAAAGCAGGTCTGTTTGACTTTCTGGGGCGCGTCAAGGAAAATTTCGAGGCAGTAATTCAGAATGGTGCAACGGGCGGTTTCGGCTTGACATCATTCTGTCTTCGTGATGCGTTGCATCCTGTTCTTCTACATCTTATTCAGTCTCTTGAAAGCGTTCCGAGAGTTAATGGTGATCATAAATTTCAGGATTCTCCTAGCGGTGTCCCCAATGGTCCAGATGGTCCGATTGATGTGGTGATCGAGTCCTATCCGAATGGATCTTTAGAGAAAAGTATAAGCACAGTGACCCGATCACAGATACTCACGCGAAAGACGTGGTGGCGCCATGTTTGGATAGTTCTTTCTGTTGATCTGGTGTTGTGTCTGATTCTGTTTGGCATTTGGCTTGGGGTATGCAATTCATTTACCTGTCTCTCCGGTTGACAGGAAGAGGCAAGGCTAGAAAAAAGTTGCTTGTGGTGCTATTCATGAGATTTTTCTTGAAGAGCTCCTCATTTTTTCTCAAGGCTTGTGTGTAAATAGTTCAAGTGGATCTTCCCATAGAGGTCTCAGTTCACAGTGGTGGATTTTATCTCTGAAAGTCATGCACCTCTATCCTTCTAGGACTTGTGTCTGCAGTTAGTTCTGATCAGATTTATTTGATCTGGACTCTTGAAGATGGTTTGGTTCATAGCAACTGAAGCTGTACAAGACGCTGACTGTAAATACAATACAATACAATACTTTCGACTGGTAACCCGAAGCAAAGTCAGCATTCTGCATTATAGAGGGCATGATACCTCTTTGATCTTGGCTAGGCTTCTTTGCTAAAAGTGATTTCAGTATTGTCTATGTGTGCGCTCTTTGATTCATTATCATTGTTACATTCTCCTTCATCATAACCACCACAAAACTACATCTGCAATTATAGCACTCACAAAATTGTAAAAATTCGTTCTTTTTTTCCGTCTTCAGTTATAGATAGACATGTCTTCTCTACTTTTTCTTACAAGTGTGCTATGTCTCTTGAGGTCTTGTATTTGTACCGTTGAAGTGATGCAAAGCTAGCTAGACTAGCTAGCCCATCCTTTTTCGCAGTTCCACTTATATCTTTCTATGTATCTACATATAAACACACATACATACACATATACATGTATAAGTACATACACACATATGCATGTACACACATACACGCACACACATATATATATTCATTGTTTGTGCTATATTATGATTTTCTACTCCAAATGGATCATGATTAAACTACGAGAGGCGTTGATGGAAATGGTATCAAAGAAATCTAAGAGATATTTGTTGTACAAGGAATTGGGGAGGACCCTCTTCTTTGTGAGATATCGAAAAGGAAGCAGTTTTTCTCTAAAACAATGATTTCTGTAACCTGCTGTGTTTGATTCCAACTTGTTTTCATACGCATTAAAGCCAAAAGAATTCACTTTTGGTCACTGAAGCCAAATACATGATTCTGTAATCTGCTTTGTTTCATATCAACTTTTTTTCTCTCTCATTCACTGGCTGTTTAGGTGAATATATTTATTTCTAAAGGAGTTCCTGCGGCTGATCAGTATTATGGTATTAGCGATTGCAATGGCTCGTGTTTGCACCCTACCCAAACCTACCCATATTCCAAGGATCCCTTAGAACCCATCACCGCCAGCCTAGCCGGTCTTGCCGTTGGAAACCTGCTCCCTACCCGCTAAGATCCACCTTGTCCTGATGCACAAAAGTTATCAAAGCTAATTTTTCTTAAAAAGTTAATCTATGGTCACGTTTGAACATTGTATCTAGCATTAATTTAATTTAATATCTCATCCTAAACTTGACCCAGCTGCTCTGCATGACTCGACTCACCCCATGGATATGCAAGGTGGGTTCTCAGCATCTGCAGGTCGTGTGTCAGATTGCCATACATACCTATTTGGTATATTCTTCATTACAAAATTTTTATGTAAAGTATTATAAATAATGCTTTTATGTAGAGTTTACTTTGTGTGAAGTTTTCTGAATCCACTGCATACGAAAACAATACTGTATGGCATATAATTCCCAACACGAAGTCGTCTGATAGTTTCCTCTGAGAAGGACTTCAACCAGTAGTAGATCTAGAAATAGTTTTGGAGGAGGTGATGTACATATTTCATCGTTTTAGGGGGCGAAGCATGAATCTCAACCATATTGTAAAACATAGGTTTTACTGTAAAATTTTAAAATTTGGGGGGTGGCCGCCCTCCCACTCCTCCATATAGATCCACCATTGACTTCAATTCCTCCCAAATTAGATGAAAATATTCAATACTGATTCTAACAATTGGATCCTGCTTTATTAATCAGATCCAATTGTATAGATTCCGTTGCGACCGGTTGGATGCCAAGCACAAACCCGTAGAAGTGTATCTGTAATATTGATTCCCCTTTCTTCTTATTTTGCATTGCTCATTTACTAAATCAATTGGAGGGGATGCATTCCATGGGAGTTGAACCTGAAACCCTGGGTTATGACTGACTGAAACATTTCAACAACTTGCAAGTGGGGAGCGTTTTAAGAGTTTACCGCTTTTTTGATTTATTAATTGCTGTACTTCTTTACATGACTTGGTCATCATCATAAACAAGATATCGATATAATATGAGGCTGAGTTAGTCAATGGTTTTCGTTATATTGATAAACGTTTCCATATATATATATATATATATATATATATATATATATATATATATATATATATATATATATATATATATACCACTGGATGCAAACAGGTCGCCATCCTTTTATATATGAGCAAAGCTGAATCATGTTGAGAGAGATTTCCTAAAGTACTTTATTATAGCTATCGTCATCATTGTCGTCAAATTTCATGTTAGTTTCTTTTCTACCAGCGATTTCTTCACGCATAATTTTCATGTACAATCTTATTTCT
Organism: Brasenia schreberi; assembly: GCA_036023115.1. Taxonomy (NCBI): domain Eukaryota; kingdom Viridiplantae; phylum Streptophyta; class Magnoliopsida; order Nymphaeales; family Cabombaceae; genus Brasenia; species Brasenia schreberi. The sequence continues at coordinate 1,554,888 of JAYKKT010000092.1, read as the reverse complement.
TAAGGTGGAAGGTTGCTTCTTAGACAAGAAACACGGATTCAACAATCAACAATCAACAATCAACAGTGAGTTTTACCACAATCAAAACTAAGAGACCCAAACCAAGCTTTCTACAGCACTAAGTGGCTCGCGTTTGAATTATGGATCTCGGGTAGGACCAATTCTAGGTCCAGTCCAACTATGATGCTACTTACCATCAGACCCAGATTTGGGTTTTGTTGAGTCTACCATGTGCAAATCCTCTGTTATCAATTAATTGCGTGATTAATTTAATAGAATCTACAGAAGCACGGCATGTTCTTGAGAAAAGCAGATTCGGTGTCAAGTATAAAAAAGTTGACATTTGCTAATCTAAGCACGATGAATCCATTAGAGCAATGAGCTTTGACCCAGACTACAAAGATAGTCAAACCAAACTGCTCTTTGGGTGTTAGAATGAGCTTTTGTGCTATGAAGTCCATCACAATCCTATTTTCTCTCTTTAATCACGAAGGTTGGGGCTAGTTAATGGGCTGAATAAACAGAACACCACTTATGTTGGAATTAATGTTAATTAAGGTTAGGTTAATTAAACTCATGTACATTAACAACATTTAATTCATGCTTGGTATCCTTCAATACTCAATCGATACATTACTGATATATATAAAAGACATAAAATGTAAAAGTCACATGTGAGAGAGTTGTGCATGTGAAGACCATGAGACAAGTTTAGTCTCATATGGTAGAGAAGAACAAATCCACGTGTCCTTTTATATAATTGGTAGCTCATAAGCCTTAGTTCAAAGACCTTGAGAATGACATGCTAAACTATATATGTGCACTTTAGGTGAAGCTCGGCTTCAGTTTAAGAATTGTCTTTTAGTCTATTTTTTTGCACATTTCTTTTGGATATAATGGTCAAATGTATATACGCAGGAACGATTATGGGATGAAGAGGTGTGTCAATTAGATCATATTCGAGATCCGCGATCCATCACATTTTCTATAAAGTGGGATTAGGGCTTGCCTAGCCCACACTTAATCGTGTTACACTCTCTCTCCTCCCTTATCCTACTCTCTCATATTCTCTCTACGGTGATTGCTCTTTTCCCTCTTTCCATTCTCCAGCTAAGGCGATTGAGGCACGATCGAGTTTAGCTCGAGTCAGGTATGTGTTCCTGTTGTGTGCATTTTATCTTGAAAGAACAATACGGGAACTCATGCATACTACATAACGGGGTACTGATTTAAGGTAAGTCCGCAAGGGCAACTCTTACATATAAGTCTTTTTACTATTTTCTATATTACTTGTTTCCTATATGGTTTATTTATGAATTTCTTTGGATTTGCGGTTGTTATTGATTTGTGTATGTACATATAATCTTATGATATTTTCTAAAAATCTTAGAAAAATTATTATCCATAGTAAACATATCCTCATCAATTACCGTATGATCAAAGGTCAATTTAACCTTGATGCCGAAAAAATTTATCGGTCTCCACTTTAAGCATTGACAATAACGTATGAAAATTTGGTTAACCATATTAGGGTTACATAGTATATACATTTATACATATATATATATATACATATATATATATATATATATTTATACATATATATATACATTTATACATATATATATATACATATATACATATATATATATATATACATATATACATATATATATATATACATATATACATATATATATATATATATATATAACATTTAGGAAAAAGTGAACTCTAGTCCAAAGCCCAAATAAAAGAGGAGGGTTGCGTTAGGCTTCGGACATCCAACGTAAAACTTTGTCGAATTTAACGCAAAAAAATAAAGAATTCATGCAGCCGACCCCATCTATGAAAAAAGGCTTAGTTGTAGTTGTAGTAGTAGGAAAAAGTGAAGTGTTATAAGTTACAAATGCTAGCTAGTACAGACACTCAGGAAGTAAGTTTTGCCAATCCAAAAGGAAAAGGTTTAGCATGCTTGAAACGAACCGAGTGATGTTGGATCGTTGAGTATTTCGCCTACTATTCTGTAAACATCTGCGTAAATGAAGACTGCCTCAGAGTGGTTTGAGTTCAGCTCGTTCACCATGGACACTAGACCGTTGTTGAACAGGCCAACCATGTCATTGATTCGTGTCACGCACGAGCCACTCGGCGCCTCACCAGCAGCTAGCTGATTGGGTATGCACCCAAGTGGACCAAGTCCAGCAATTGCAAACCTCCTCAGGCCCAGACTGTGAAGTGCCTGTCACAGACACATGGCTATGTCAGCTGATCATTGCCATGGTGACAGAAAGTGCAGTTTAAAGCAGAAAAAACAATCACAGTGAAAGTCTCTCCCTCCCTCCCTCCCACACCCACAGCTTTCTAAGTATAATTTAAAGCAAATGTACCCTGCACAAGCTCGAAAAGAAGTTCGTCCTTATAACGCTCGATATAGGTATAAAAGCAAAATCACGATGTTTTTGTCACTAAAACGGGAAGGAAGAACTACATTTCTTGATTGATGAATTCAAATCACACAAAGGTATTTATTGACATTAATTTTCTAATATGGTTGTTCTCTAAAACATGATCTTACATTTTTGGAGTTAAATGCTAATATGATACAAACATCTGTTGATTGGTCCACGATGTTGATATATATGTGTGTGTTGGAGAAGAAAGCTCTAGCTGCTGCACGAGCCATTGGATTTAACACAGCCAGATTCTATCACATCTACAGAGACATGAATGTATATCAACATCGTGATTTTGCAATTGTTCACTAATTACATTGTCAACTCATGTTCTGCCATAGTTCTAGACATGTTGAAAAATGCATCATATAGAGAAAAAAAACCCATTAAAATATACATTAAGTGATAATGTCAAGAAAATTAATGCCATAAAATATGTGAAAACTACAAAGCTCATGATTTAGGGGATTACATCTGATTCTGGAATATCAACGGCCTTCCTAGATGTGCAGAAAATGTCATCAAGTTGATGAACAATTATTTGCTTGACCTTATAAGCCCAAAAGGCAAAGGAGAGACAGATGCACAAAATTAAATGGACCAACTCGGGTACTTGTTTAGGTGGATCAGTTAATATGGGCAAAAGCTCATAGTTTAAGTTAAAGAAATCTTGTTTTAGATAACATTTCAAGAGAATAGGCAGTATCATATATCAAGTGATGGTTTATATCCCGCATTAATGTAATTTTCTGCTCCATGCGGATGCATCTTAATTTTGATCAAAGTTGGCTGTTGAGATGAATGCATTTGGATGACTCTGATCTAATGTAGGATATCAACCAGCATAAGTTTGATCACATAGAGTTCTTTTAAGCAATTTCTGTTTTCGTGCACTTGAGCAATTTGGTGATTCCTTGATTGTAAAGATTATTAGTGGAAAAGCAACCTTTCTAGACAGTTGTCGATCCTGATTGTCAAGGATTGAAACCTTCGAGAAAATCTTTCTCGACTGCAGCCACAACGAAGAAAAGATATCCATTCCTGATTAATCCATCATTTCTTTTTCGATTGTCAAGTTGGGGTTTGTCAGACTCCAGTGACATCCATCATGAATGTACGATGACAGAAGCATCAACTTTCCTCCGAGAGTTCTAGCCGTTCAGCAAAAACCGTTGAAATAAAACACTATTGCAGACAAGTATTCATCTTATTCCGATGGTTGCAGCTAACGAATTCAATTAGGTGACATTTGACGGTCCTACATTCTTTTAACATAATCATATAATTTCATGTTATGTTAGAAAATTTTACATTATTGAGTCAAGATTATTCATTTAAACTATTAGATTAGATAATAAAGCTTCTTCATTGGTGTACTTAAGGCATGCACATGGACCATGTCCCCACAAATCTTGACCTTTACGTGCTTATAAAGGTTGTACACGACGATTAATGAAACAAAAAGGGAATAAAGAAGAATGAAAATATGATATCAAACACAAGTCATGATTGTGGGGAAAAGCTGGTTTAGGAATAGCAAATGACGATCCTCAATAATAATTAAGCATTTCTATAAAGAACGAATCTTTAACAACTTCGCACGTCTGCGTATACGCACATTCGAATTGTTAACTTGTGTGTATTGCATGATTGTTTTAGCTGTTTCACGTGCACACACACAAGAAAACAACACATGTACACGAACAGAGAGATCACGCAAAGCAAGAAATTAACCTCCACACTCAGCACAGCAGAAGCATTATGCGAGAAAGAAAACTAGAGTTGAATGGCCTCTTTTATCTTCTTGATGAGCTTATCATGAGATTATCGTAACAAGATGAATAATATTGGCTACGGAACTAACCTGGAATTTCCTATAATGCCAGACACCCCACTCCACGGCAGCACACAACTGATAAACAATTAGTTACCACTTTGACAAGATCCAGATTTTTCAAAACTAACTTGTTTACCCTCTAAAAGTATTGATGGCTTTCTGTAAATGGATTTAGTTATAGTACCGCTTTCCGCTACCTGCAACTAGTTACTTGAATACGAAGAGCTTGAATGAGCTTTGTTTAGTGAAACCACTTCAAGCATATTCTTTCCACGGTTTCTTGCAAGCCAGCAGAGATCGATTGTGGGCAAAACCTTACATTTTATGTGTTGTCACTTGAACTTCTTCCGATACCCTTATTTTGCTACAATGGCAGCTGCCATGGCGACCATCACAATCACTGCCATCTTCTGACATCCCCTCTCTCTCATATTATATATGATGGTGCTGGTTATGGCTGCCACTGTTTGTATCGCCAAGGAGCAGGAAGTAAATGAGGGTGGCTGAGGGTGGTCAAGGGGCATATTATAGCAAAAAGGGGTGGTGCGCATCAAGTGCACATGAAACTTAGTGTATACATTCCAATTGCCGAGAGAGGGTGGGGAGTTGGTATATGCAATATCTAAACCGATTTAACCTCGCCTAATCTTTCGATTGAAGGGGACTAAACGATACATAGAGGGTAAGCTACATGGATTCTTTAGCCCACCATGTTAGCAGTTAACTCACAATAAGGTAGATCATTCTATATGGGTCCTCCTCTACCTCTTTTAATACTTTCTAAATTTAGTATTTCATACTTCTTAAAAGTTCTTCTTCTAACATTTTTTTTATATGTACAAACCATCTTAAAGGATATTCTCTCATTTTATCTTTTATTGGTGCCACTCTTAATTTGTTTCTAATAACCTCATTATACGGTCTTTTCTTGGACGACCACTCATCCATCTCAACATCTTCATTTATGTTATAAACATCTTTTGTACATGTTCATGATTAGATTAACTGCCCAACACTCAAAACCATAAAACATTATAGGTCTAATTGTTGGTCTATAATATTTACCTTTTAACTTTAATAGTATCTTATTATCACAAACAATACGTGATGCTACTCTCCATTTTAACCGACCAGCATTAATTCTATGTGTAACATCTTCATCAATTCTTCCATCACTCTGAAAAATTGATCCTAGGTATTTAAAATTTTAACTGAGGGTTTGACTTTGGTTTTAACGTTATGAAATCTGTAGGCATGTTTCTGATTTCCTTTTGTTTGGTGAAAGTATATTTTCTCATATTGCCCAAACTTTAGGTTTACCTTCCAAAATTCCCTTTCTTTCTTGCGACAACCTAAATCTAAAATAAGAAAAATAAGAATTGGCTAATAAAATCAGCTAAAATGATTAAACATTTGTTAATTTTGCCCCTCGACACAGGTATGAGTAAAATCATGAGGTGAGGATGAGCGACTCCTTCACTTAAAATTTGAGAACATTAGAAAGGGGCATGGCTCCTAATTGAATTCATGGACTATAATTTAAAGTCGACGGATTAGTCGTGAACTATTCTTTTAAGTGCCACGACAACCTTTGTTCAATAAAAAGAATAGTTAATAAAATATGAATGATGCTTTTAGATCTGAAGTACTCAGAAACTATGGTTGTCTGTGGGCTATAATCTGTAGATCTTCCACTGATTCAGTTTCAAGGCACTAATGAACAGTTCTTTTAGTATGTTAATCAAGAGAAAGCAGTCACTAATTATCTTGTGAGGAATATAAAAGTCGACCAAAAAATTCAATAACACTGATCGTAGGACAACGGCAAAAATGGTGCGTGGTTAAGAAAAACCATCACCAAATCCCCTTGTTCTATGTTTCCTCTAAAAGAAATCCTTCTCCTATTGGTGAGACCCATCATTAGATAATCGAATTTTTTTTAAGGAATCATAAACATGATTAGAGGATGCCATGGAGATCAAAAGCAGCATCATTAAAGTTAATGGGGTGTTTGGAAGTTAGTCCCTTCTACAAACGAATGGTTGCTGGCTTGGTGACTTGCCCTTGCAACCGGCGTCGAATCCCCAAGCCTTTTCTTTGATTAAATAATCGTGTGAAATATAAATAATGCGAGGGGGCTCATTGTCAAATTGTTGGGATTCCTCAAATTGACTTTTTAAGCCTTTTCCTTCTAAATATTTGACATTTAATGCATCAACATGTTTATCCTTGGTGGCCGAAAATTCATGTTTTTAAAAGACTTGCCAACTGTCCACTGTGCCCTTTCGTCTTGACGTTCCGTAAAACCAAACTCTCATGGTGCCACGCACACATGAACAGTACAAGTTTTCTGTGACTTGTTTCTTCATTATCTCACAGACAGAGAGAGAGGTTTTGTTCTTTAAGAAGCCTTCTTCTCTTTGGTTACTTATATAAATCAAAATTTTGTTAGGCTGCCTACTTGGGGTATTCCTCGTTATCCTTTGATCCTTGATTTTAGGACCTTCCAACTCATTTCACTTCCTTCTAAATGCTTCGTAACAGTAAACAACTCATCATGGCCAACCAGAGAGAGAGAGAGAGAGAGAGAGAGAGAGAGAGAGAGAGAGAGAGAGAGAGAGAATTTTCTTTGTTTTTGCATGGGAAAGAATTTTCTGTTCCCTTGACATCTCTGCTTACCCTTTACAATGCTGTTTACTTGGCAGTCACATATTTTAACCCTCCCTTATTGATAGCGCTGCCATAGTAATAAGGAAATATCTGCGTCGTTCCCTAAAAAAGTTTCCATCCACTTGCCTCATTCCACCTCTACTTATAAGCTAACCATCAGCTTCTCTAATGTACCGCATACTTGCACATTGACTATAGGAGAGTATATTTTTTTGGAGAGAGAGTTCATTTCTTGAAACCTCTGCATGGCTATGATGGATCTTGAGAATGATAGTGTTGTAGTGAATGCCAAAGAAGAACTCATGTCTGTGCAGGATCACTCGGTGGATTGGAAAGGCAGATCATGTAAGGGAAACCATGGAGGAAAGAGAGCTGCAGTCTTCGTTCTGGGTCTTCCATCTTTCACCTTTATTTTGAGCAAAAATTGATGCCTTTTGGATTGTTTGGCTTCATTGGCTTTTTTTCTCTTATTAATGACTGTTTTTGTCGAATGATGCTTCTACTTTTCTCAGAAATAAATAAGTTTGCCTTGATCGCGTTTCATTGATATGTTGTTTCACTATAATGAATACTTCTACTTGTCTCAATTATGGGAGGGTGGAAACTCACTTTCTCCTTGTATTGATCAAGAACTCTCTCTCTCTAATTTGATGCCAAAAAGCACTTCATTTCTGAACAATTTTGCAATATCTGTGATCCATGAATCTTCATTACCATATGGATGCCTTTACTGGTGAAAGGCAAATCTTTGGAAAACTCAAGACGCTACCGGTTATCGATTACTGGTCTTATGCTGTCTTAAACTACACAGATTCATGGCTTTTCCGTAGTGTTTGGTGTTTCTCTTTTGCGGCTCTGCAACTGCAAGTTACAGAGGGCGATGATAGTGGCAATCATTAATACAGTTTTGTCTCACTTATATTGCTCTCTTGTTGTATTGCTTGCTTGATTGCCAGATACTGTTTATGCGCCTAGTCAAACAGTGGAGGGATACAAAATTATTTTGGTAATTCCTTTTACAGGGCATCCTCTGCTCTCTCGCCTTTCCAGTCCTTACCAAATTCACGCTGATGCTATCTAATTTGGCTCATGGTTTATTTAATCATTGAAGTTATGGTCTTAAACTTCTTTTCTCTGAATCAATTGTCCTTCTAAAAATATGATAGGTTTTTCTTTTTCAACTACTTGGACCCACTTTCCGTCTATCAACGTGATTCCGAATTTCAGTAAATTTATTGTATAATGTCTATGATACTTAATAATTTTCTTATACTTTACCTCAAAAAAATTTAAAAACAAGTGATTCTGATTTCCTTTTGCTGTGATGGTGCAGGCATCCAAGCTTTCGAGATTATAGCGATTGCTGCAGTGGGCAACAATCTTATCACATATGTATTCAACGAGATGCACTTCTCCCTTGCAAAGTCTGCTAACGTGGTGACAAACTTCGTGGGTACCATCTTTTTGCTATCCTTATTAGGAGGATTCCTCTCTGACTCTTACCTTGGGAGCTTTTGGACCATCATCATATTTGGCTTTGTGGAGCTCTCTGTAAGCGTTGTTTCCTCTTTCGATTTGATCATTTGGGAATCACATTGAAAACATCTTCGATGGGACCCTTTTATGTCATGCATTAATTGACTGTTCTTTTGGTGTGTGTGTGTGTGTGTGCGCGTGTGTGTGCACACCGTAAAAAAAAACTCCTCAGAGGTCTGTATTTTGACATCGCAGTGTAAAACTCAAAAGTAGAAAATCCTCACTTGCAGGGCCTATGCTGGGATTTGGCTTATCCAATAGGGTGATGCCCATAAGGATCGAACCCTGACCATTCTTATGATGAGGCCCCTCCCATTAGTCTAGTACTTGTGGAGCAATTGGCAACTCATTTAGGAAAATTAATTTAAAATTAAGGAAAACATAATTAAGGGGATCAGATTATTTAGTTGGATAACTGCATTTAATTTCAATCATCTATCAGAATTTCCAAAAGTACTTTACTTTTTGAGAATCAATGCTAATAGATGCATGACTTGTTGCAGGGTTTTATATTGCTCTCAGTGCAAGCTCACATTCCACAACTTAGACCACCAGACTGCAATATGAGAACTGAAGGAGACCTCTGTCAGGAAGCAAGGGGATTCCAAGCATTGATGTTCTATGTGGCCCTCTACTTGGTAGCTTTGGGAAGTGGGTGTTTGAAGCCAAACATGATCTCTCATGGTGCTGATCAGTTTTCAGGGGATGACCCTGGTCAGCCAAAGAAGCTATCATCATACTTTAATGCTGCATATTTTAGCTTCTCCTTTGGTGAGCTTATCGCACTCACTATTCTTGTCTGGGTTCAAACTCACTCAGGCATGGGTCTGGGCTTCGGAATCTCTGCTGCAGCTATGGCTATGGGCCTAGCTAGCCTGTTATGTGGCACTGCTTTTTACAGAAACAACCCACCTCAAGGCAGCATCTTCACACCCATTGCTCAGGTATTCATTTGTTCCAAGGTTCTTGTTAATGCATATATGCACTCATATGGTACTTTTCTCTTTATTTGGATTAGCTTCTTTTGTGAATATTATCCCTACAAAGGAATCCAATTCTTTTTTGACAGTCAAGATAAGAAAAAAGCAGCCTAAAATCCAACAGTTTATTGTGGCATTTTTTGTTCAACTTTTTCTTTTATGATATGTACTTTAAATGACTACGCCAAGATCAACTTTTATACTGATCTTTTGTTCATATCGGTGTGGTGACAAAAGGTGCTCGTAGCAGCGTTTACTAAGAGGAAGTCAGTGTCTCCATCTAAGCAAGATCTTCTTCATGGGAATATGAATGAAGCTCGCAACCTCGGATCCTCTACAGCCATCGTGAGGTTACTGCATACAGAAAAATTCAGGTGAAGCCTCATTCTGAAACTCAAAAGGTGCAAATTATTGTAATAACTAGTATAAGAAGATCAAAGAAAAGGCTTGAAAAGATACCAGCAAGAAATAAGACGTCAACTGTTTAAGAGATGCAGGTTTCTGGATAAAGCATGCATTATTACTGAGGATGGAAACACGAGCAAGGAGAACCCATGGAGACTCTGCACAGTGACTCAAGTTGAGAAAGTGAAGATCCTCCTCTCCGTCACCCCAATCTTTGCCTGCACAATCATATTCAACACTATACTTGCTCAGCTTCAGACGATGTCAGTGCAGCAGGGAAGCTCCATGGACAACCAACTGACAAAGGACTTCAAGGTTCCACCAGCTTCACTCCAATCAATTCCCTACATCTGCCTCATATTTTTGGTGCCTCTCTATGAGTCTATATTTGTGCCTTCTGCACGAAAGATCACCGGCAAGGATTCAGGTATCTCTCCGTTGCAGAGGATCGGTGCTGGGTTGTGTGTTGCAACTTTCTCCATGGTAACAGCAGCTCTAGTGGAGTACAAAAGAAGAAAAATGGCTACCTTGTCTAACCAGATCATCTCCATATTCTGGATTGCACCACAATATCTCATATTTGGACTCTCTGAGATGTTAACAGCTGTGGGACTCATTGAGTTCTTTTACAAGCAATCTTTAGCAGGGATGCAGGCCTTCTTAATTGCAATGACATACTGTTCGTACTCATTTGGTTTCTTCTTCAGCTCAGTTTTAGTCTCTGTGGTGAATAAGATTTCATCTGGCAGATCTCAAAAGGGGTGGCTCTCAGATAATGATCTCAACAAAGACAGGCTTGATCTCTTCTACTGGCTGCTTGCAGCATTAAGTTTCGTGAATTTTTTCCAATATTTGTTTTGGTCAAGATGGTTTGCGTATAACCCTGCTCTAGACCCGAATCAAAGGCACGATCCATGTGGACAAGATAATAAACTCAATTCCTCTAAGCATATTGAAGAGGAAAATGTACTTTAGTATTCCTTCCCTCTTGATCTCTATGGACTCTTCTATGAGAAACAGATAAACATTCAATGGTTGTAGATAGACTTCTTTGAATATAATTAACCCTTCCATCTCGATTGAAATTTTATTTATAACTCAAAGAAGCTGCCTATTCCTCAAAGATTATGACCCTTGCCTTCAAGCGTCTCTGGGAATAGCCATATAATTATCAACAGTTGAACCGCGACATCCCATATAACAAACATATTCCCTCTAACACGTTGGTAAGAATGTGATTGAATGGTCAGTTAGACTTCAAAGCAGTTGCCGGACAGGGATGCACCAATTTTGCATTTATGTGTTGCCATTAGATGTGCTCAGGAATGTCCCACTTGTGTTTGTGGCTGATGGTCTTACAGGTGAAATCAATGAAGCATTTAAGCATAACCAGTACCAAAGAAGAAAACCCTGGATCTCACGAGGTGAAGTCAATGAACCATTTAAGCATAACCAATAAAGAATCAAAATTTGACCGTGGCTGATTGATGGGTAGTTCAGGGTACCATTGTGATGGACCCTGGCCAAACATCGAAAATAGCAGCAAAAATTTCCATTTAAGTTCTTTGAAAGTTGAGTTGCAACATGAGTATAAAGACAACAATTAGGCATAACATGATGAGAAACTTTAAAACTAATGGGCCAACATGAACAAGGAGAAGTAAAATTTAATATTTTAATTTGATCCTGCTGGACTTCTGAGCACGAGTCCTTTAAGGAAACTTTATCATCCTCAATTGGAATGGAAGAATCTCCGGTCAGTATAAAATTTTGTATGTTGATGTGATTGCGCAGATTCCTGCAGAACATGAACAAGTTTCAGAGTTTTTATTAGAAGAACAAGCTTTGCAGCAACTTGAAGATTGAGGCATAACCCTAAACATTTCACATGATCAAGCTCTTGTAATACTGAATCAATCTACTTTACTGCATTGAAAGTCTTTAAATATGCTTCCAGTTTGGAGTGAAGCAGCTAGTTTTCTTCCTCTAGGAGCCATATATGTATAATGCCTTTGAATAGGATGTGCTTTGTACAGGGCATGCTACACAGGAATCGGGCTTCTTTGCCGAAGGCATGAGTTGTCCTTGGTTGTGATTGTGTGGCTTGACTAACTCAAGTAGACACAGTATATCAACCAAGTGAATGTTGGGAGTGTGCTGTGGTTCTTTACCATTTGTGTGTTTATACACTCTTAGTTGCATATATTCCATGAATAAGCCTGAGGAAAAGCAGACCGAAGCTTTTCGCGGTGGAACCATGATGCAATGCAAGTCCTGAACCAGATTAAGTTCTTTGTTCTATCGTCAAATGGAATTATTCAACTATAGCGTATGGATTTAAATGTTCCATAAATTTTTGATGGGGTTTGCTTATAGGGATATTGTAAATGGGTTCCTCATCTGACTGAAGTTACTGCTCACTCTGGATTAATCCGGCCTGTGCTAGTGGTATTTGGGTTGGTATAGATCGTTAACAGGTTCGGTTTGTCAGTGGTTCGAACCATCAAAAATGTTGTCCAGCCACCAAAAGAAACTCCTTAGATTATTTTCATGTCTCTAGAATTTGATGGTTCCAGTTAGACATGTGGCTGGTTTGGAACCAAAATCAGAACTGGGTACCCCCGATTGGTTACGGTTTGTAATTTTCAGAAACAATTAAATAATATATATTTTATAGAATATATTAATATATATATATATATATATATATATATATATATATATATATATATATATAATATATTTAGTAATACATACTTCATTAGTAGCAACTTCATTAGTAGCTCAAGGTTGGTGGGGAGTTCGACTCCCAGAGGGGGCATTTGCCCTCGTTTCCAAAGATTCTTTTTTATGATTTCAGGGTTTGATAGCTGTATGATTCACATAGACTTGAACAAAATCCCGATCTGACCTAGGTCCCAATAAAGCCACTTTTTTTCCAATTTGGAAGATAAAAAATGCATTCTTTTTGTAGCTGTCTGTTGCACTTTTTCATATGATCTAGGTGTGCTATGCTTCATGGTATAGCTAGCCCAAAATACCCATTCTGGATCCGGTACTGGCATCCAATCATGCTAACCAAACCTTGACTGCACCAAATCCAATCCATCGTGATCCCTAGATTGGATTGAAATGGGGAATTAATCCCCAAACCGATTCAGGTCTAATATCTAGTTGGAGACATTTAACATGTTAAGGGATCAGATCATGTAGCAGGTTTTTAATTCAGACTTTCGTTGATTCATGATAATTTGAACGATTTAATTAATTTTCTAAATCTATTGACAGGTCAATCAATTGGAAAAGATATTACATCTCTTAAATTTCATTTAAACATAATGGTCCTCCTGCTTTCATCTTTTTCAATTAAGTGGGTCGCCAGCAATTAAACCAATAAAGCCAGAAGAGGGAGATTTCAGGAGGAAAAAGAGAACAGATCTCACTCGATGGCGGTGGCTTCGATTGATATTGTTGCTGGAATGATGGGATGACTCAAATAATAAATGTGGGCATATTACTGGATTAATCTCTCTCTCTCTCTCTCTCTCTCTCTCTCTCTCTCTATATATATATATATATATATATATATATATATATATATGTATATATATATATATATGTATATATATGTATATATATATATATATGTATATATATATATGTATATATATACATATATATATACATATATATACATATACATATATATATACATATATATATATATATATATATATATATATATATAAGTAAGGAAAATCATATTTTGGATGTTTAAACTTGATATGAAAGTAGGTCTTTAATTGTCAAAATTCAATCGGTCCCCTGTTCATCATCTTCTTTTGCCATTTAGAGAATCAACCTCATATGAAAGCTGCGACCTACATTATCTCGATCTTCTCAGGTTAAATAGAAGTTTGCCCAGGTTAATATAAGTATAATACTAAGATATAAGAATGTGGAACTAAACTTCATAGGTCAAGCCTTCCCTCGAACCTTTCGGGGCTCCTTTCATGGTTGGAGATAAGATCCACAGGTCAACCCGAGGAAGCGCTTCTAATTCATTTGAAAAATAGTTGTCATGCATGAATATTATGTAGCGCTGGATTTAGCCATTCTTGACATTAAATTTATAGAAAATGGGAAGACAAATAATCTTTTCGGATTCTATGAATACATTACCTAAAAGATAAAAAAAATATATACATTAAAATATAAGAGTAAAGGTTTGTAATGAAATACTTATAACAGGAAAGACAGGGAAGACAAAGTCGGTTTATAGTGAAGGATTTTCACTATAAATACTGTAGTGAATATAGTAGAAAAAACACATAAAAAGAAAAACAAGTCCTTCCCTAGTAATCCTTCTGAGGGTAACATGTTTCATTTCTTCTTCTCCTAATGTTTTTTTTATTGAGTGAATCTTCTTCGGCCCTTCCACTCTCCATTGTGCGATTGAGAACTCTGATGAGAATCCTGCACGAGATAAAAAAAACCCTTCAGTGGTATCAGAGCAAGGCTAATTGGACTCTTCAAAATCAATAGGTAATTAAAGAAAAAAGGGTAGAGCGAAGATGCCATAAAATCTTTGAACATAAGAAACTTTCTTTGAAAAGTTTTCATAGAACCAAAAACATATAGAGGGTCGGAAAGAAAGACAGGGAAGACAAAGTCGGTTTATAGTGAAGGATTTTCACTATAAATACTGCAGTGAATATAGTAGAAAAAACACATAAAAAGAAAAACAAGTCCTTTCCTAGTAATCCTTCTGAGGGTAATATGTTTCATTTCTTCTTCTCCTAATGTTTTTTTTATTGAGTGAATCTTCTTCGGCCCTTCCACTCTCTATTGTACGATTGAGGACTCTGGTGAGAATCCTGCACGAGATAAAGAAACCCTTCAATGGTATTAGAGCAAGGCTAATTGGACTCTCCAAAATCAATAGGTAATTAAAGAAAAAAGGGTAGAGCGAAGATGCCAGAAAATCTTTGAAATGTTTTCATAGAACCAAAAACATATAGAGGGTCGGAAAAATACTTCTCTATTTGTTTTTGAGAAAAGAAAGCTAGAAGTCATCTTGTTCAGGTTGACTTGGGGAAAAATAGAAGGTTTAAAGCTATCTTGTTCAGGTTGGCCTAAGCAAAACAGGCCTTTTGTCAAGAAAAACAGTGTCAAGAGAAAAAAGAAAAAAAAAAAGAAAAAAAAAACTCGACAACTATCAGTAAAAGCTCCGCCCAAAGAGGCAGAGCAGAGACTAGAAAGCCAGAATGGTGGAGCGGAGAATCCCTCCCTCTCTTTCCTTGAGTATCCTCTCCGTGGCTTTCTCTCTCTCTCCTTTGCCATTATAAGCAACGTGGTTTTGTAAAACCATGGATGGCAAAACCACTCAGCATTTTTTCACAAAACCACAAGCGGTAAACCACTCAAAGCAACGGTTTCCAAGAAACTGCCTTAGGCAATGGACTAAAAAAGGTTCTAATTAAGAGTAAAGCTAATAGCTCCAGAAGCAAGCATATAATGGTTAAGTACCACGACATCCATTATATTGTTAAAAAAATGAGATATTCATATCATATATGCCAACTAATGATATGTTGGCAGACTTCTTGACCAAAGGCATAACAAAGGATTTTTTCTCAAAGCATGTGGCAAACATGAGTTTAAGATCTGTTTGAAGTATATTAAATTACACAATGATAATTATCGAGTCGAAAAGAACATATTGTATGTGAAAAAGCACACAACATGTATTGATTGCAATTACACTTACAATCATAGCTGACAAGACTTGGTTTCACTCATAAAGTGAGAGGTAAAATGCTTGGCTCAAATGGCAAAGTGGGGGATGTAACACCAGATTTGGCCATTCTTGGTAGTAAATCCATGGAGAACGGAAAGACAATTCATCTTTTCCGATTTCATGTATATGTTACATAATAAATAAATAATATATACGTTAAAAGATAATATTAAAGGCTTGTCACAAAAAGCCTAGAACAGGAAAGACTGGGAAGACAAAACCGATTTCTAGTGAAAGATTTTCACTACAAATTATGTAGCGGATATAGTAGAAAAGATAGAGAAAAAGAGAAACAAGTTCTTTCCTAGTAATACGTATGAGGATAACTGTGTTCCCTTTCTTCTTCTCCCTCTTACTTTTGCTGAGTGAGTCTTCTTCAGTCCTTCCACTCTCCGTTGCACGACTGAGGACTCCGGCACAAGCTAAAGAAACCCTTCATAGTAACGGAACCCTGTCAAAGGAAGTGGAGGAAGTGTTTTTGAATAATTTATTTTTAAAATAGTTATCATGATTTTGGATTACTTTTTTCTAAAAGGATTTACACTATTGACCAAATCAAATCCAATCTAATTGACCTAAAATTAAGATTGAATCCTTTTATGTATTGATAGGACGAATTAAATTTGAAACGATAAATAAATGTATATAAATATATTGAAATAATCCCTTTAATGTGATAAACTGGTAAATCATCTGTCAGTATGAACAATGAAGAAAGGTGAGCATGTCCAGGTGACATCATATTCAGGCTTTTAGCAGTGGGATGAGCTGGTAACTCAGCCTAAACTGATCGCAGCACCAACCAACCCAGTTGGTGGTATTAATAGAATTCTAAATGTTCAGATATGATTAAAATTGTACATGGCCTCCCTATCGTGTCAGGATTTATGTCTGGGGACTCTGATTATATGGTCCATAACCTAGACAGGTATCCCCTTGCCATGCATATCTCTCTCTCTCTCTCTCTCTCTCTCTCTCTCTCTCTCTATATATATATATATATATATATATATATATATATATATAGAGAGAGAGAGAGAGAGAGAGAGAGAGAGAGAGAGAGAGAGAGAGAGAGAGATCTATACTTAAATCCTCTTCAAACATTTTTACGGTTTGATTCATGGAATAATGATAAAAATTTTAATCCAAAAGGCAATATTATATTATTGTAAATGTATAATTATACAATCAACTTTTTGGATTCAAATCTTCATTGTTCACAAAAAGGATCTTGTTTCATCTCGTCACCCAACATTGCCTTTTGCTTCAGTAACGTTATGCCTTCTGCAATTCCTTGTTTTGTGTTTAAGATGAATTTTACTCTTACAAGCAATCAGATGTTGGTCCTCATTTTTTAAAAATCATTTTTCTTATAAATAGTTCATAGATCATAGTGGAACTAAGAATTTCCTTACCATATTAGCTTTGTTTTTTCTAAAATCTTACTTTCTATTAAATATCCTTGTAGAAAAAAGATTTTGCTCTGTTAAAAGATTTTTTCTTTGTTCCAATCCCACTTAAGCATATAAACACAAATAATCTTAAGGATCTTTTCTTTTGACACTAACTTAACCATTATAGTTTGATTTTACCTTTACTATGCCCTTCTTGAATTTTATATTTGTAACAATATCAGCTTTATTTTGAGTATTCTCAACTACGTGAACATCATAATTTAGAACTTGTACCTTTGATCGCCTTTTCTCTTTCTATCACGGCACAAAAATTGAATTCTGTTCCTAAATAATTTCACTGGATCCAAACTGTTTAACCCGGACCCATTACTGTTCATTACTGATTTAGACCTGACCTGATCCAAACCTGTTCCATTGGGCCCAACACAAACCCAAACCCGGTCACAAACCCAAACCGACATGTTTGACAATAGATACTGTTTCATTCAAGGACATGTGACCCAACACGCTTGGTAGGATAAGGTCTATTGGATCCAGAAACTGGGTCCGAAGTCATGACAGACCCAGACCCGGCCCACCAAGCCCGAACCCGATAAGCTGACTCGGTCCCTGGACGACTAGGTCGTAGCCGAGTCATTTGTTGATGTCAACCCCTCTTCGTTTTTTTTTTTTTGCCTCTACTGGCTTATTTCAACCACCTCTTGAGTCAAATGAATACTTGAGGGACTCATCTCTCACAGCATGTACCTTCTTCGATCACATTAGTGAACTTCCCCATCACCAAGAAACTAGAAAGAGCAGAAACTTAAACCCTAGGCGGTTTACGATGAAGAAAATCCAGCCATTCTCGGTCATGATAAGGCTTAAATAAGCAGTTTGTCTCCTCCAGACGACCTCCCGGTCGTCACAAAAAACAATAAAACTAAAAGAATACATAACTTATAAGAAACACTTCTTATTGCGGCCATTTTTACTGTCAATCAATACCGCTCTCGAGCTCCTCTACACTCTGGGATTAGTGAGAGATGGAAGCTCTTTTTTTAGCCTTTAAACAGCTATTATAATATTCAAATTCATGACAAACTTTATAGGGTTTTCTTAATTGAAAAATAAATACTTATATGTGCCAAACTTAGACGTGGGTATTACATTTTCTCATCCGATTTGTCTCTTGCACAAATAAAATGTAATTTTTTTATTTATCGACTATCTCCAATAGTTTACAGTTGCTATACCTTGCTTGCAGTTTATCAACACAATTTTATTTTCTCTTAGTAGCATCCTTACCTCTCATTTACATTTTGTGGGCATAAACATCACCAATTCCTAGTCAACCCGACGGTTTCAACCGGACCAAGAACCAGTAAAACTAGAACCAGGACCTATTTGGTCTGGTTCTGTTTTTACCTTTTTCATAACCTGAACTGGCAGTCCGGTTCCTGTATTTTTTATAAAATTTAATTTCTTAATAAAATAAATGGTTCTAGACTCAAACCGAAACCACCGATTACGGTTTCGGGTTTTGGGCTAACCGGAACCGAACATGCCTATGTCGGCACCCTTCGGCCATTTGTCGACCTACACGTTGATGCCCCCTTTAAACTCATTCGTCAATGACGTTGGAATCCTCTCCTCATTTTTCTTCCCTACAACAAATGAAGTAGATGTAAGCGCCATGCTTAAACTTTAAACGGTACGAGTTTTGTAGTGCATATGTAAGAGGAATACTAAAAAAGATATTAAATTCATGATTTTAATAGGCCACAATAAATCTGGAAATTAATTACTCTATTTTGTAATGTATACTTTCCCTTTTCCAACTTTCGTACAAACTTTAACCTTTTAATATTTTATTTATTAATGGTATAAAAGCCATGAGGTACTGCCAGACTGTCTCGAGGATCGTAGTTTTGGAAATATCGTGAGATTTTCCCGACAACGGAATTTGGAGGCTGGTTTAAGCAATAAAGGGACTCGTTGCTTAATCCAATTCCATGATTCATTCTCAGCTTGTCTTAGGCACCATCCTCAGATTCAGGTCGGGTATCGGGTCAAAGACCAGCCCACGTGCACTTTTACTTGGCACCATTCACGCTCTCGCTGTGCATGATTGGGTTTCTGGAATGACGCTCAGCAGCATCATACCAGGCAATATTTATACATATATAACAATATATATATAGAGAATATATATATATATATATATATATATATATATATATATATGATATATAAATAGAGAGAGAGAGAGAGAGGGAGGGGGGGGGGGGGGTGAGAAGCTTCACGGAAGCTGACAACAGCGAATGACTGAACTTGAAGTAAGGATAATCCAAGAAGAGAGAGAGTCCATGCTGTTGTTTGCGCGTAGAGTGCAGTTTCCGTACACCAGTAGAGACAATCCTCATAAAAGTGACTTGACAAGGCCCCTTGATCCTCACCCCTCGTAAATAGTCAAGAAAACCTTTTGTTGAAGATAGATTTGCCAAAGTTGTTTTATATGCTTTGTATAAGAGCAGCTGAGATGATAGCGTCTCAAATACAGATTCTTTGATCTGTTTTGATCGAAGCAGCGCCCATCATTTCGGTTTTCTAGCAGGTGAGTCTTACTTATTCATAAGCAACCAAAAAATAGCAACCATACATCACCAAAATGGACGGTGTAGGTTTAAGAGCAGATGTGGTTCAGAAGTATATATGCTCTCTTTAAGTTTGTTCTCTGAATCATTATCAGATTGGTAAAACATCAACAGGGAAGCGTCAAAAAGGTTGAGAGATGTACCCTTTCCCCAAGTACAAAATTCTGGAAGCAAGAAGGGTAAATTACTACTGTTCCAATTTCGGTAATTCCTTTGATCAGTCAAAACGGAAAGGCTGCAAAATCCTCTCAGGATCAATACTGCTTCCTTTTGCTTCTTCTCTTTCCTCATGTCCTCCCAATTCCTCTCTTCTTTGAAATAAGATATCCATTCAAGTAAATTACTACGGTTTTCTAAAAAGATTCAAACCGTGCTCTACAGTTGCTTTGGAGCTTTTATTTACAATACAAGTTTGAAAATTTGGATGAACATGAACCTCAATTATCATATCCAGTTAACTTTGAACGTGCTTCCAAGGTCACTTACAGGTCTAATTCTCACTTTAATGATCATTCTATATCTTTAGAAGCAACGTTAAGTTGCTCTAGTAAAAAAAGCAAACCAAAGGGCATGTGAGGCCTGAGCTCACAAGCAAGTAAGCAACATATGATCATCTAGGCATTGATAATACTAAGGATGGAGCTATTATTATTTTATTTCGATTTATTACCTCGGTACGGCCCGCACGAGGTGTGTACGCATACCTACCCTTTGTAAAACTAAGAATTACAGCTTATGCCGGGAGGAAACTTCTATTGAGCTTCGACTGGTTGAGAGTTTCTGCATAAAAATATAAAAGAAAAAAGGGTTTCTTCCGATGTATTAAACAAGAAATTTCTTAGTTTTATGAAGATAGTTTTGTATTGAATATCATGTAACACGGTTTTGGTTGGTCTGACCAAGAAAAACAAAATTCTTTTGAAGGGAAAGGGCCTGGTGCGCACAAATTCCAGGATGTATATTCTTCATTTTAGCTTCAATGATAAAGGGAGGAGTACCTCTGCGCTTCATTTGCTGTCATCACAATACTGTCCATCCTATCTACTTCCATTGAGCGTTTTTAATGCGTACCATTCCGTGCTGTTCTAAGAACATCGGGTCTCGCCAGCCAGCTGCACGAAACATGTACAATTCCGTGCTATCCCATGGTCCATGGTCCCACCTCTCTCTCTCAATTATTTTCCCAAGCTGCCATTTTGATAATCACTACTACCACCCATCAATCATCTCCTCAAGATACCATTATGTGATGAAAAAATTACCATACGTCTCTCTCTCTCTGAACCTCTATAAATAAGTATGAACTGCGTAATGAGTCAAGCCAATCCAACAGCGAAGAAGATGGGAGCTCAAACAGAGAATGCCCTTTCTCAAGCAACATCTCGCCAGAGACCATCGTTCCGAGGGGTTAGACGCAGGAGCTGGGGCAGCTACGTGTCTGAGATCCGCGAGCCGAGGAAGAAGACTAGGATCTGGCTCGGCTCCTTTGGCACGCCGGAGATGGCTGCCCGTGCCTATGACGCAGCTGCATTCCACCTTAAAGGCAGCTCTGCGGTACTCAATTTCCCAGACATGGTGAACTCTCTTCCCCGTCCCTTGTCCTCGTCGCGGAGTGACATTCAATTGGCAGCTGCAAAAGCTGCTTCAAGCTTTCCATTCAGCCAAGTGCAGGTGCCGGAGAGCCCGAGTAACGGCGCCATAGGCTCACCGGAGCAGCACTCTAGCTCTAGCAACACCTGTAGCGATAGTTCAATAGCAACAACAGCATCAACATGGGAGTCAGACGCTGAGCTAGTAGCCCTCTTTAGAGAAATTGAAGAGACTCCCCTGTTTAGTCCTGTTCCTATGATGAACGATTTTGACATCAACGACGGTTTCGACATTGAAGATTTCCCGCTGTATGATTGGATTATGTAATGTAAGTATGCATTTTAGCATAAATGTTGATATCATTCGAAAATGAATTTTGTGTAACTCTACTGAAGATTTGAAGAATTAAGGAGAGAACGGAGACGTTGCCGACTGTGCGTGACCTAAAACCCCAAAGCTTCCCCAACCTTGAACGTAAAATCTTGTATTTAGAGTGCACCAAGTTTTAGTGGTCGAGAGGAAAAGGGTCTTTTCATTCGGCTTTGAAAACGACAGAAACAAGCATTGGCTATTGAACTCGAGGGTGCACCTCAACTGTGTGGTGCCATTCCCATTTATTGCTTGTCAAACTATGTGACAATTCAGATGAGCTGGTGGCGACTGTTAGCCTCATGTATCTATCTAAGGGCTTTATTATGCAATTGGGGATTGGGAGCCTTGGAGTTTTGTCAAAGTTGAATGTGTATTTTGTGAATGTTCTTTATTAATTTTGTGGATGAATCAGTAGCTCAACTATAACTCTGAGAAGAACAAGTAAACATTTCTCCATACTAGACGGGGTCGGCTACATGAATTCTTCGTTTTCACACAACCCTATCATGTGCCATGTTAGCAGTAAACTCACAATAAGGTAGATCATTCTTTATTGTTTCTTTCCAACACTTTTGTGGTCGTCTCTATCTGTTTTAATACTTTCAAAATCTACCTTCTTACACATTCTTCTTTTGATCTTCTTTCTATATTTTCAAACCACCTTAAACAATATTCTCTCATTTAATCCTCTATTGGTTTCACACATAATTTATTTCTAATAATGTATCTGGTCTTTTCTTATATGATCACTCATACATCTCAACATTTTTATTTCTATCACATACATCTTTTGTACATATTGATGATTAACTGCCCAACACTCGAACCATAAAACATGGCAGGTATAATTGCTGCTCTATAATATTTACCTTTTAACTTTAATGGTATTTTCTTATCACAAAGAATACTTGATGCTCCTCTATATTTTAACCAACAAACATTAATTCTATGCGTAACATCTTTATCAATTCTTCCATCACTCTCAAAAATTGATCCTAAGTATTTATAACTCCATATTAAATATAAATAAATTTGTCAAAATTATCATCACAGCTGTCTAGTATGGGAAAAGGCTTAGTTGTTGTTGTTTATCATAACAGCTAAAGAATTACTTAGCTGCAAGCACCTAGATGTTGCCACGCCTGTGGTTGCACAGGTATGACTCATGGCTTTTTTATTACAAAATGACAGATACAAGTGACATGGGTTTTTAGCGTGTCGTGCATCCTCATTAGCTGAACAATTCAGAGAGATTTAAACAAATAGTAGAACGCCCGTCCCGAATCATCTTAATACTAGACAATATGCATGAACTGACAACATTTAAAAGTTCTGAACTACCGTCTTTTATTTTTGAGGGAGATAATGATAAATTTCTTCGACTTTTGCTCAGCAGTCTCAGAGGACTTTTTTCTTTATATTTTCTTGATGAGAAGGAATCTCACTGAGGCATAACCTCCTGGGAAAATCGACCAATTCTACCCACTTCATAAAGCTAAGAGGATCAAACTCTAGCTCCTTCAACTCAGCATCTTCTATATGTTCACACCCCTCTGCCACGCGGTTTTGACCCGCTCTCTCTCTCTCTCTCTCTCTCTCTCTCTCTCTCTCTCTCTCTCTCTCTCTCTCTCTCTTGTTGGTAGATGGCACTAAAGAGCACTGAACTATTTCGTTTTTGCTTAAAATTTTATACTTGTGTTATTTGCAGAAAACCCTCATGCAAGTTCAAAACAATATACGTCTTTGTATATCCTTCGAGAAATGGTGCATCTATGACCAGAAGTCTAATGACATGAAACACGAATGTTTTTTACGTTTGCAAAATTGAATATCTTTTTTGTGAATCTAGCAAGAATGTAGAATCTAGAAAAAACTCTAGTAATCTGTTTTGTGAAATCACTTACTTTTATAATTAGTTTTCTTAAAGGTCGTTAATAAGCCACAAACCGGTCATGGGTCAGACCATTTTGCAAAGGATAGGAAAAGGAAATTATAGATGAGTTTGTAAAATAAGGGAAAATGGTTTAAGAAGATTTGGGCACATAGAAAGATGACCAAAAAAGTTTTAATAAGAAGGCATGAGAATAAAAACGTTAAAAGAGAAAGAGGAAGACCACAAAAATATTGGACAAACATAATAAACAATGATCTAGCTTATGTTGAGTTAACTGGACACATGATCAACCTCAATCAAAACAAAGAATCCATGTAGCCACCCATCTAATATGAAAAAATGCTTAGTTGTTTGTTGTTGTTGTTTTTGTGGCTTAAGAGATGTTCTATTTCAAAGCATGTAGGTCACATCTTGTGTTTGGACCAGGTAGGTGAAGGCGACTATGCCTGTAATTTAATGGCACCAAGTTGTCAAGCACCATTTATTTATTTTTCTAAGGAAATTCAAACTTCATGTTGGGGGAATTCTGTAAGGTCTATTCTTGAATCTCCATTATTAAATTTGGAAACCTGGACTGGACAATTTCTTATGTAATTGACTGCGGCACACAAAAATGGAAGATCTCCAAATTGAACATCTACTTGATATAAAGAATCTTTTTTCTTTTTTCTTCGATTACAGGTTTGCGGTGTGTGATCCTGTGGAAGCCTCCCTCGTGAAATCATACATCCTCATCTAACTCTTCATTAATGCCACTTGTGATCTTATTCACAATTAGACCATGGACTCTCAAGTACGGCATGCAATATGGCGGTAAATAAGGCACCCTACAGACCCTACCCCACATTGAGATAAAGCACCAAGAACCTGCCCAACCCGATTCATGGATGATCTCAAGCTTCGAAGACCTGCATCCACCTGAGACTGCCAGAACTCGACCCGCCGTGACTGAATCAAGTTATTAAAGATATCACTTCCCAAAATAATTAATATAAAACCATGTGATTCAATAGACCACATATCAAATATTAATTTCATTTTTAAGATCATGTATGTATTCATATGGATGAGTGATTGCAAGATAGATTTGATCATACACAAAAGCCTAGAAACACAGGACCCGATTCGGGCTATTGTCGTTGAGCCTATTCTGACGGTCAAATATTAATTTCTCCCATCACCTCTTGCCTGAAAGAATCCATGTGACAAGTACACTATAGTACCACCTGTCGCAACATGGGTCGGTTCTTAACCCGCTTAGATTTGCGTGGGACACGAATTGGGTACCTGCAGGTCAGGTTGGGATCGCCATTCCTACTCTAAATTTACTTACATAAATGAGAAATCATCTTTTGTGAGTCCTGGGAGAAGGACCATCAATGTCAGTGTCCAGTTACAATATCAGCCCAAAGACGAAAAATGATGTCAATGCGAGCTATATACGTAATCAATTTGGAGCTCCAAAATTACCAACAACGTTAGATCTACCAAACACAAGCAGTAAAAACTTGATATTTAGAAGCATCAGAAATTTTCATTTCCTAAAAGATTCACTGAGGTTCCCGATAAAGATAGGAGTTTATATGACTTTTTAAATTAGTTAATGAAACCCATATTCATATACTTGATTTTGTGTCCATAATACACTTGAGTTAATTGGCCAAATTTTGTCGAAAAAAGTGTGAAATTAATATAAATTTAGAGCTAGACCGATGTAAGCAAACTCAACTTTTTTTAACTGATTAATCGAAGAGATTGTTGTAGTTTATACAAAATTAAGTGTTTTTTTATGATTCCTAAATCCTTAGTCATGTTTCCAAGAAATATTAACTTTTAACAAGATAGTTTTCAACTCCTCCCATATAAGGGATCACCCTTACATGACCAGTCCAAAGCCCGAATAAAAGAGGAGGATTGTGTTGGAAAGAAACAATAAAAAATGATGTAACTTATTGTGAGTTAACTGCTAACATGGCACATGATACGGCTATGTGGAAATAAACAATCCATGTAGCCGACCCCGTCTAGTATGAGAAAAGGCTTAGTAGTTGTTGTAACAAGATCGTTTCCACGTACTCAATGCTGT
Organism: Brasenia schreberi; assembly: GCA_036023115.1. Taxonomy (NCBI): domain Eukaryota; kingdom Viridiplantae; phylum Streptophyta; class Magnoliopsida; order Nymphaeales; family Cabombaceae; genus Brasenia; species Brasenia schreberi. The sequence continues at coordinate 1,529,211 of JAYKKT010000092.1, read as the reverse complement.
TTAATGGCTACATCAACGCCCCATATCAAAACATGAAATTTCGAAGGGGATACTGATTCCAAAAGGGACTCGTACTGAGCCGGGTCATAATCCACACATCCTTTTGCATGCCATTACATCCCCATATCGCCGGAAAGTGTCAATTAAGGTGTTTTTCGTGTCAACACCTAGATCCGGCGGAGCTCGTCTGTCATGCCTGAGATGGCTCACACCTCAGGGGCAGCTCTGCCATACATAATTTCCCGGACATATTCATCTCTTTTTCTCATCACTTTACTCGCATCCAATTGGAAGCTGCAAGAGCTGCTTCAAGCTTTCGATTCAACCAAATGTAGCTGTTGGGGAGCCCGAGAGCAGTGGCGCATTAGGCTCAAAGCAACACGCTAACTTTGGTACCAATACTATGAGTGCTCACTGGCAACAACGACAAAAACATGGGAGTCAAACAGTGAGCGAGTAGCCTCCTCTTCAGATATCTTCAATTCCCCTGTTTAGTCATATTATTTTGACATCAATGATGGTTGTGGAATTGAAACTTTCCTACTCTATGATTGGATTGTGTAATGTATGTATATTTATATATCATAAATATTGATATGATTCTAGTGAATTTATTGTAACTCTACTTGATGTGTTTTGCCACAACATTCTTTCCTTTTGATACATGACATGAGAAATCGAACCCGGGTAGGGAGACTTTGTCAACCCGGAATTGGGGAGTGTGACCTTGGAGTTTTGAGAAAAGTGGACATGAGTACCTTTTCAATATTATTTTTAATGAATTATGCGAATAAATCAATAGTAAAATACAAATTTATTTGAATATACATTAGCAAGGATGCTTCCAGAGTGTATTGAGGATGGTAAGAAATTCTTTATCATTGCTGGCTTTGTTTCTAAAATCTCATTTCTCATTAATGCCTTTTAGTCTAAAGCTTTTTTTCCACTCATTCATATTACGATTTCTCTTTGTGGATCACTTTTGATCATCATATCCAGCTTTTTCTAGATATCAACTTTAAAACCACTTTTCTTTTAACACTAACTTAACCATTATAGTTTGATCTTCATAAAGCTTTATCTTTAGTGCACTATTCTCTTTAATTTATATTTGCAACAATGATATCAACTTCAATTTGTGACTTTAAGTTTTGGATATCGATAGTAGTTTAAAGCTTGTTTTCTTCAATCCCCATTTGCTTTTTCTCTGTACAACTTGTCTCTTGCACAAGTAAAATGCAAATCTTTCTTTTGTTCTTGTCATTGACTATCTTTATTAGTCTGGCAATTAATGTATATACCTTGTTTCAACTACCAACCACAATCATCTTTTCTTCTACTAGCATACTCACCTCTCAGATACATATATAGGGATCTCTCTCTCTCTCTCTCTCTCTCTCTCTCTCTCTCTCTCTCTCTCTCTCTCTCTCTCTCTCTGTGTGTGTGTGTGTGTGTGTGTTGATGCAGTCAGAGTAACCTTTTTGTACTCATTGGTCCATGACGCGGAAAGAAAAAAGAGCAAAAACCTCATTTCCAGAATAATTACATAAGCTCTCCCAAGATTTGGCAAAGGATCTATGCTCAATATTCATCAACTCCCATTCAAAAATCACATACCTTCTGTTCTTCACGCATTGATTGCATGCGTGTTGTTGTGCCACACATGCATCCGCACTTACAAAATGGTATTGGATTGAGACTTTGTAATTCATCTCAAATAGTTTTCAGTTGCACACAATAGTTTGGAATTGAGGATTGGGACTTTGTAATTCATCTTAAATAATTTCAGTTCGACAGATGATTAGATTCATCCCAAATAGTTTTCAATTCATCTCAAATAGAATTGAGCAATATTGCTTGAAGAAATCATTTCAGGAGCATGAATTTGAACATTGCCTTTGTTGGCCTTCACTTCGTATGCATTCAACACCATATCTTAGATTCGCCATTTCAAAACCTGCTATGGTACCATGTTAAATGCCCCCAACAGGTTAATTTTCATTGATATTTAGATTCGCGGACATGGTCTTCAATTGAATCCCATCAATCGTTTGATTCCTTTGATGCACTTGACCTGCCAAGCTTGGATAAATTTAGGAAAGAACCAATCCTAACCGATTGGACCAACTAAAACCGCCCAAACTGGTGGTTTGGTTTGTTTAAAAAAGAAAGTTGTATGGTTTGAAGTTTGAAGCCAAGCCATTACAACCAAAACCCATTGTGAATAAGGCGATAATGAAGGGCCTTTCAATTGCATTACATCGAAAGAAAGCCAAAGGAAAAAGAGTACTCACTGTAATTGAGTGATATAAACAGTGCAACTGCTGGATCTACACCAAGTGATGCAAAGCTTGTCCTCTAAAATAACAAGCAAAGGTTCAAAGCTACCATGAAGGATTGGAAAAAACTATAAATTTCAAGAAATATCTTGAGAAAGAAGGAAAACACACATCACGACTGTAAAAAAACCTAAGCTTCTCATTATTTCGAAACAAGATCACAATATCGGCAGATTCTTTTAGGGCGGGGCTATGGGCCATGGCTGCATCTGGGTTACAGCTTCTAACGTGGATGATTATCTAAAGTTTCGTGTCCGGCATCAGTGCCATCTCCGCTAAACCCGAATTTGCATCTGCTCGTCATCACGATGAAGTCCATGTAGAAGACAAAAAACATGGAACTTCATATCTTCAACCAGTTTCTTATTTCAAGTGTTCATGATGAGACTTATCTTTCCTACTCAATACCTCTCCTACAATAAAATGTCAAACTTAGACATGGCTGGTTTGGAACCCACCCGGCACTTCCAACCAAAACCAAATCGAGCCAAAAACCAACTGGAAACAAAACTAATGAAACCAGATCTGTAATTAGAGACGGCCCAGTTGTATTCCAGTTCCACCTTTCATAAAATAAGAACCGGCCTGAAACCAAAATTGACAGTTCCAAACTGTAAGTTCCAGAAATCATAATAAGGTAGTTTAAGACCCAAACCAGAACCGATGGTTCCGGTTCCAGGACTCTCTCTCTCTCTCTCCACAAACATAGGCTAGGGATAGATTGGCGTAGACCATATTGAGCTCCACATATCAGTTTGATCAAACTGAATTATTTTATCTGTTGGTTGTTAGCAAAACACGACACATAAACTAGATCTGCATAAACCACATTCAGCTCCACATATCAGTTGGATCAGCTTCAGTTTCTCTTTCTGCTGGTTGGTTGTCACCAAAACAAGGCACATGAAGTAGGTTTGCATAAACCATATATTCACCTCCACATACCAGTCGGGTCGGATCGGGTTAGTAGAAATTTTCGGACACAATTAATCAGTTCATATTTGAGTAGTCTGCCTCATCTGAAGTAGAGGGAACAAAGTTCATGTGTTGGGTTGCCATAAGTTCCTCATCTGAGTCAATAGAGACACAAGTTCTCGTGTTGCAAAGGTGGCCCGAGTGAGTTAATTGTTTCAAGTTGGAGGAACAAAATTCACAAAAACTGGCAGCTGGAAACATGGCAACCATAAATTAATACTGTTGTTTTCTTCAAACGTTCTACTAGAGCTTCAGTTGGCTCTCGAAACATAAATTTCCAATTGAAACTCACTGGTAGATCAAACATTCAATCAATGAGCGATTGAGGGAGAGAGAATATATTTACTAGCAGCTGATTGAAACAGTCTGGCTTCCGCTTCTTCCTTCACTCTAATGCTTGACTGCATTAGTTAGTCGGATCATCTCTCTCTCTCTCTATCTATCTATATATACATACATATATATATATATATATATATATAGAGAGAGAGAGAGAGAGAGAGAGAGACTTTACTATCAACATTTTGGTCCACCTACACGTGAAAAAAGCCTTTAAAGGGACTTCACGTCTCTACACCCCACCTCTCCGACTTTATCCAGCTGTCGTCCTTCATTATGCGCAGCAATCATTGAGATTGCTGGTGCGCAGGACCGCAGATTACTATCACTTAAATGAAAATTACAATTTTATCGGTTGGCATTTATTATTAATAATCTCAGGACACTCGCGAGAAGAATTTGTGTTTTTTATTCATCCCTTTTTCCTCTCTTTAGATCTTTCTTTTTTCCTTCGAGTAAGATGCTAATGTGACAAAAGGTAGAGCACTATGACAATAAAGAATTCACATTCATATGTGGCCAACACGACTTAGTGGAGAAGCCCCAGTAGTTATATCTTCAGGTGATACTTATTAATCTTATTTAAAGATTATAATTATTATTGTTATTCAGGATGGATGTTAACATTATTATCAGTAAATTAAACGATTAAAAAATCAATCCTAAGTAGTGATCTCAAAGTCATCAGGACATTTATAAAAGGCCAAGAGACAAAAAAATGCTCCCTATTAAATAATTAATGGAAAACAAGAATGAGAGGTACTACATAAATAAAGAAACCAAGAAAGAAAGACAACATTCCCCAGCTTTTCCACAGACAATAGAGAAAGCAAATATATGAATGAAACATAAAGGCACAAAGGGTCATCTATACATGTTTCCGGGTGGTTTATCATCAACATCTTCATCATTATCTGCTAGAATTTGGACTGTTCGACACCAAAGAAGCAAAGAGCATGGGGACCCTTCCTTCTTCACACACACAATAATGCATCTCAATTATTCATTCCATTCCAATTCAACCACCAACCAGGTCACAGACACACACACACAGAGACTAGACATGGGGGTTGCTCCTGAATGAGCCCAATGCCTTAATGGCAGCAGCTCGCAGGATGTACTGGTGGTAGGCAGCGGCAATGGCAGCTCCAAGGAATGGTCCAACCCAGAAGATCCACTGCAATCAATGCAAAAACAAGAGAATCAATACAAATAAATTGGGAAACCAATCAGTAATTTGTCATAGAAGAAAACACCATAAAACAAGACAGATTCATGATCTGAATAGCTTGAATTCACCATCTTTTCTGAGAAAATATGGATAGTTATTTAAACCTCTTGGTTTTGATACATAGTAATTAGTTTTTCATTTTGATGCATGAACCAAATGTAATATACTCTGGAGTTAAATGCTAATATGTCGCTCCAGACTAGACCGCTTAGTAAGGGATAAGGGTTGGTTTGGGTCTTCGTTTTGGTTGGTGATATCCCCTAACGTGTCCTGATAAAGTCTGCGTCTCACCCACATGTCTTCTTCTCCCGTAACGCAGACCACCAAAAATATTTACAGACTATATTTTAGTCATAAAGAAGAATATTCGGTGTAAGAAAGAAAACTGGCTTACATGGTTGTGCCAGGCTAATTCGTTGTTGTAGATAACAGCGGCTCCGAAGCTACGGGCGGGGTTGATGCCGGTGCCAGTGAGAGGGATGGTGGCAAGGTGAACGATGAACACAGCAAACCCAATAGGCAGTGGAGCAAGCACCTATAAGCAGAAACAGCATACAAATATTCATCAGACACGCTTGAACTCGTTAAATCGTTCAGTAAGATTTTCTTCAACCATATTTCCTAGATTAAGTCATTAATTATAAGCCAGTATACGTTATCTTTCACATTTTTGTTCTCCTTTTCTAAGCTTCAGATGAAAACACCCCAGACAAGTTTCAGGGTTTTTTTCGTGAGACGTGAGAAAAGAAAAGGAGAAGTGGTTGTGTGACTTGTCAAGTGTAGAATGGCACTAGAGAAACAGTGAGAAAAAGTAGAAGACTGACAGAAAGCAACATGTCAAAGGACCTCTGTGGAAAGGAATCCCATGCCTTTTCCATTATTGCTTTAAACTATTTCAGAAAAAGAAAAAGCAAGAGGCCACATGCTGCACAGAAAAACGGTGCCGGTTCCAAGAAGAAACCTCGCTTACCGCACCCACCACGCCTCCATTTGCGAACAGAACAAGACGACACTACATGATGCAATAAACATAACAAATTACAATGATTACAAGAACTGGGTAGCTCTTAATCCTTTTAAACCTAGTGAAACTGTACCATTTACAATTGGTATGCTCTCTCTCTCATATCAAGCTTGTTAACCAGAGAACAGTTAAAGTCGCATCTACTTTGTCTAGCAAATTATGAACAGTCATGCAGTTTTAGCTGTTCTCTGGATATTTGTGTGTGTGAGAGAGAGAGGGAAGGATATGTTGAGAAAAATATTCAACATAGAAAAAGATCCAGGGAGTGAGTGGATCAGACTACGCCGTTACAAAGCACGGTTCTGGAAGGACGAGCCTGAACCTGGAATCACGTCTTTAAAGTTAAGGAATGAACGTATCCGTGTTCTTTTACAGTTTCCAAGTCATTCGAGTCGGAACCTTTGAGAAACGACTCGGGTACAAATTCAAGACTGGGATGACACCGAATGAGTCAAGTCGGTTTCGGAAAGAAACCAAACCGTGACAGAATACGTAAAGTGAAGAGTAGAGTGACAGTGTGCAGTACGTAACCGAGTCTCTTAAAGCACTGAGCCGGAGAGAAACGACTCGGACATGGTGCAATCAGGTGAGAGATAGCACAGAGGAGTAAAGCGAGTTCCGCGGCTTACCGGGACGTGGGAATCACGGGCGCTGCGCTTGGGATCGGTGGCGGAGAAAACGGTGTAGACGAGCACGAATGTGCCGATTATCTCGGCGCCGAGGCCGACGCCCTTCGAGACGCCCTGTGCGAGTATATTAGCGCCACCCTTGTGTTGGACGTAGTGAGCCTTCTGGAAGCCCTTGACGAGACCCACCCCAGCGATGGCGCCCAGGCACTGAGCCACAATGTAGAGAATGGCGCGTAGCAACGAGACCTTCCTCGCTAGAAACAGACCGAACGTGACGGCCGGGTTGATGTGACCACCTGAAATCGCAAACAGTCCAAACACAAGCGAAGGAACACAAATTCGTCAGTACTAAAAAAGGAATCCTTAGATCATTTTGTATACATGGATGTGTTTGAGTGTGCGTATATACACACACTACCGAGAGAGAGAGAGAACCATCTTCTTAGAATTCAACAATATGGAACGTAGAAACCAAGTAAAGTGAACTAAATACGAGTAGGATTAACGGTGAGAGAGAGAGACCGGAGATGCCGGCGGTGCAGTAGACGAGGACGAAGATCATGCCTCCAAAAGCCCAGGCGATGCCAAGAGTCCCAACGCCATCGCAGGGGTCCGCCTGCGACTGGCGTCTGTAGCCGATGACGGTGGCAACCGTGATGTAGAGGAAGAGAAGCGTTGCGATGAACTCCGCGATCACCGCCCTGTACAGCGACCACTTCGTCAACTCCTCCACGTCTATCAGCGGCGCCGGCGGAGGGTCCGTGTAGTCCTTCGCCGTAAAACCGCCCGCCTCGCTCGCTTCCGCCTCCTTCACCATCCTTTCTTTCTTCTTTCCACGGCGAGAAGAAAAGATACAAGAAAAGACACTCACCACAGAGAGAGAGAGAGAGAGAGAGAGAGAGAGAGAGATTTGTGCAATGGGACTATGGCACAATGAAGGGTATTTATGGGGAATGTAGTTGGCGTAAGAAAATCATTTTATTTTTCTTTTTTCTGGAAATTAAATTTACCGTCCAAACTAGAATTTAGTTCACTAATGGCGTTTGGGTCCCATTTTAAAAGATAACCATTCTCCGGTTCATACCCGGTCTGTTTGTCTTTTTACTTTTTCACCCCCTAAAGGTGAAAAGCTGAAAATTCCGTTCCCGTTTCTTTTCTCAACCCCCATCCATTTCTGCTGACCCCTGGATAAAAGATTATTTTAAAATCATGCCTTATATTTTTGTTGGGAGTTTCAGGAAAACCAGCTTTTTTTGGAAATTGTCAAACTGAAGCTTCATCTCATCTATGGTTCACTTACATCATCGAACCAATGCCTTATATTTTTTCTGGTTCACTTACAGATAAGTATAAATATACTTTTGTTTTTCCAATTCTAAGTATCAATCATCTACGTTTTAAAATTGATGGTTGAAATCAGTTTGGATATTTTAGTATATATATCATCTTCCTATATGTGTGTGTGTGCATTGTGTATGTATGAAGAGAGAATCACTTATATACTAACGCAACTATATTCAAAGAAATCTGATTTTTGGTTGATGAATAGTTAAAATTTGAATTAAAAGGTAAAAAGTGTGCATGTTAGTTAATACACTGCATTTTTACTTTGTTTTTTGAATTTAAATTTCAATTATCTAAAAGTAGATCATTAAGATTTTTTAAACATGCTAGCACCTAAGTATACTAACATATACAAAGTTATATATGTATATATGTATATGTATATATATATATGTATATATGTATATATATTTGAATGCAGGAAAAAACTTTCCATATTGATAAATGACCCACCAAGTGATGATTCGACGATGGTTGGGCTCTTATCTAACCACAGCAAAAAACCATGTACATATGGCAGAAAAAACGACCTATCCCCTTCACTCGAGTTTAAAGGTCAAGAGATCGATACCGGGTACTGTAACTGGTAGGATTCTGTTGTACACATTTCGTTGCTGGTTGAGGAACTAAAATGGGCATGAAGTTTCTCATCATCTTAGTTTCCTCTGCGCTTAGTCGTGTCCAACAGAACACGAAGAGCTTTGGAACACGAATGCTTCCACTCCAACAAGCCAATGCTTGTTTTCTTTTAAAATTTTGGATGCCAATCGTCTTAGTTGCAATTCTACAAACTAGATTAATCTTTGAATAAAAAAGAGAAAGATCTTTGCTTGCTTGCTTAAAATTAATGATTAATATAGCAGAAACCCAACACGATTAAGTATTATTATAAAGAACACGAAGAGGGGTTGGCTTCGCCTGACCGGATCTTTTACCGTCCGTGGAGGAAGGTAGGAAACATACCTTGTTCTTGTTGCACCACGCGTCCAGATCGGACGGCGTAGGCTTGAGGGGTGGCTGGTCGATCTAAAGAACGCTCTGGAAGTATTGCGTATCACAGCAAAACGCCAACTGGGAGAGATGATGACAGCTCATCAGGCCCGTGCTGACGTGGGACTCAGTCAGCGGCCACTGGCTGTGAGGAACCAGCTCTCCACAAACGGGTTTTGTGGTGGGTCCCGCCTGCTGCAAATATGATTAAGGTCCGTCTCTTTCGATCCGGGTCGGGTTTTCCCTTCTGTCTTTCTCCTCAGCTCCAACGACTCTTTCCCTTTTCCTTTCTCTCATTTTATATTTTTATTCCAACTTTGCATGTAAATCTTGGTACCTAACAGTGCTGCTTTAGTCATAGGATCTTAGGTTCGAACTCAAATCCAAATCCAAACTGGATCCTGCAAATCCAATTGATTTAAATAGGACCCATACCCAAAAGACTGAAATCCTTATGTGCTTGCTGATGATGCACCAGCTAAAGATATAGAATCTTGAATTTGCCACGTGTCATATCCAATGGCAAGCGTGTGAACAGTAGACCCTTAGAAAGCTCAATCGCTCGGGCCACTAGAAGGTAATGATTTGTCCTTGTCCAAGAAAGAATTATTGATGTTTAATTGGGTCGTAATTTACTGGCAAATCTAAGTAAATCCAGGTTTGAATTGGTTAATTGGGCTCAGATCCAACATACTTTTAATCCAAAACTGGAAATTCCACAAGTCATGGACGAGGTGACAAGATGTGGCTGTTTCAGACACCACACGGAAACCTGACACGAACCTGACTTGAAAAGTCCGTATTTGTTTCCTGCCAAAATGACAAGGTAAGATTGGCTGCCTTTCGGGTTGACCTGTTTTGACAAGATCCAAACTGGTGGACATTTCGGACACGAACAGCATCCAAAAGGTACCAAACTCACATGGAAAAGATAGTGGCATGAACACGAAACGAAATGTGACCAACATGACCCGGAACAAATGGAACATGCACATATTGAGAAATAGCGGACCGAGCCATGTTGCATCTTGCTCAACTGGAGTCAATGAAGAAGAGGCAATGCTCTCTCTCTCTCTCTCTCTCTCTCTCTCTCTCACACACACACACACACACACACACACACACACATACACACATCTGCTAAACAATATCTTCATGTTAATTATTGTCAACCATCTCCTAAGGAATATCAAAATCACTAGGAAAAATAATTTGATCCAACAAACAAGAGTTCTCAAGTAAGGATAGACCTCAAAGGACACATACCTAACTTATTGTGTGTATTTATATAATGGCTTAACAGCACCAGTGAAACATTTATTAATCTCTCTTCTTCCTCTTCGTCTTCCTCCTCCTCCTTGTTCTATTGTGTGTATAAATACAAGAGTGCTCAAACAAAAAATAAATACACACAATAAAGTTCTATCATGCTCCTTTGTATGGCATAGAACTTTGAAAATTTGTAGAACAATAACTCTTAGGTCGCCGGTCTACATGAAGCCCAGGTGGGGCGTCGTCTCGAAAATTCGGAAAGTTAACAGAGAATGGATAGCCAACGGGTATAATTCGTGGGCTTTTTCCCGTTCTCAAAATCTTGCTTGTTATGGTTTGAATCCAAAACCTCCCAAAACCCAAAAATATATATTTATTAAAAAATTTGAATGCTCGCGAAACAAGCCATTCCACCTAATGTCTGCTTCTTGACCAAGCTACCGAGGACTTTTTGTAAAAAAAAATGAAAATTAAAGAAATATGTAGCTGGCGGTTTGGATCCACTGGTTCCGGTTTCATGAAGGGTGAAATAGGAATCAAACCAGGTGGTCTCGGGTTCTGGGTTCAAATTTGACCATGTCTAGCTTGTGCTATGTCGTTCAAACCGATCAATTGTTTTGATATGTAGCTAGTTTTTCACATGCCTATATATACTTCTACTCGTGTTCATCTGCTCGTCATACTAAACTAATGTGATTGTCTGGTTTTCGGGTCATATGTGTCTTACGCTACGCTTATCATAGAATAATAATCGGTTTTAGCTTTTGTATGTTGTCTTGATTGATCCACTGGAGAAAAGAAAGTAAATGCCAGTAATATAAACTTTTAAATCTTAATTTTAAAAGAAATCTAACTTTTAAAAAAGTTGCCTAGAATATCTGTACTTATAAACATTTTATTGATTATCGATTAATTACAGCAAGGTCTCTCTCTCTCTCATACACACATACACACACAATGGAGGTGCAATTTCAACGAAAGCTGATGTTGTCACATCAAGCTAAAGGTACAGAGCAGAAGTTGTCAGTCAAAATCAAGAGAACCTAACAAAGCTGAAATCTACGCCAGCTTGATAATGATGACCTCGATACAAGCTCATGCGTGCATTCGGAAGTTTGGTAGAATGCTCTAACTCTTAATTCCTCAACTTTGCAATACATTCCATACAGCTTTTGTGTTGCATAAACGCTTTACAACTTGCAGGGATGCAGATCATTCGAGATTCTCATCAGATAATTCAAGCTCGAGACTTCACACAAAACTGTGCTTGAGCAATTCTTAATCCAACTTACATCTTCTATGAGATTATATTGACAAACAAAGTTAAATATAATTAGGTACCTAAATTAATCGGAATCTAAGTATTCGTGTTCTGTTTTTCTCTCGGAGTTTGGTTAAAGTACAGTAGTTTAATTCAACCCAACGTTATAAATATCATATTGATGAAGAAGAATAATACATGTCCCACATGATGTCACATAGTATTTGATAATTATTTTCTTTATAACTGTCATTTATTATTATTGTGACATATTGTAAATAAGATATGATGCATGCTTATTAGTATCCCGTGTGATGAGGTATTCACAATGTTGGTTCACACGCAGTATTACATATGCAACGCTTGATGTGCTCACACATCCCTATCATGAAAATGACAAGGCATGATCAACACATATGGTACCACAGTCATCCTCTTCCTATGGTTTACATGTGTTTTATGTTGATAAGATTAACCAAAGTATTGGTCTTAATTCTAGAAATGAAGGGATTAGCTTGCCCAGATCGTCGCTTTCGCTCGATAATACTGTTTCTGCTCTCATTTTCTTCTGTTGTTGATGACAAAACCATTGATTGCATGGTGGGAACTAGTGAAGGGTTCTTAGTGAATACCTGCAGACTTAATTAGCCTTGCAAAAGCTTGTTCTTCAATTCAATTCATATTCATCTTCATCTCTTCAACTCATATTACCAAGCCTAACATGAAAAGAACACAAATCAAGTTAGATGAGTTGAACACGACACAACCCAAACATTGTTGGGACTACCTCACCTGGACATGGCCGGACATCCGGTTTCCGTTTGGCCGGAACGAGGAACCAAAACTAGTACTGGACCAACACCAGATAGGTTCTGGTTCTGTCCAAGTCCTAAATGGCTCGGAAGTGGGAAAAATCATTAAATATTTAAAATAAAAAATGTGAAACTAGTACTCTAGTTCCAGTTTCATAGAAGGTGAAGCTAGAACCAAACCGAGTGGACCCCTGTTCCTGGTCCAATTTAATTGGTTTTGGTTCTAGCTAGTTCAATTCTAGTTGAAACCACCAGACCGGTTCCAAACCGCCCATGTCTACCATCAATTAATAATGAGATAGGACTTGTTAACACAAGCGTGCAAAGATAACCAGCTGGGATTGACCCACACACCATGAACACAACTCACATGGCCTTATCAGCCACTGTGCATGAACATTCCCCACCATGTATTGTCATTATAAAAGAAATGCATAAAACAAAAGGGAAAAATGAAAGAGGAATTGCAGAGACTCAGCCTTTTTAGCTTTATCTGCACATGGATCCCTGCTGGATCTCAAATGCTCCAAACAACCCAAAAAGGAAAGAAGAACATCCCCAAATAAACTATTGGATCATAAATCTAATACCGGACCCACAACGGCAGGCAGCCGGACCCATAACAACAGCATTCTTCGCATGGATTTGGTATGTGTGTGTTTCCAAAAGCATTGGCACCTCACATGGAGGTTGAGGCAGGGACCATTATACAGCCGAATTTTGGTGGCAAAGTCGATCAATGCCCAGTTACGGGTATCTGGATCAGATCCAAACAAGGCACCATTATCCAGTGCCACAAAAGTCTCCAAAATTGGATTTTTTTATGCACGGGCACCATCAGGAGCAATACCCAAGGGGCAAGCACTTAGTAAGACTCTACCAACTCGTAATTGGCAGGTGCTCAACACATTTATCCTATGGCTGGCCGTATAAGACCATCATGACCCGAAGAATTGATTTTTGGGTCCTCAATGGATCGACTTGAGCATGAGAGCACGAGCATGAACTAAAGAACAAATGTTGCTGGCAGTATACCAAAAAGTCCATAAAAACGTTCACCCAATGCAACACGAAATGTAGGGTCATGTTTGAGTCCACCAGTTTCTCACCCGAACATGGAACAACCGTATATGAGAACGACCCAAAACATGAATTGTCACCCCTAATTTGAGCTCGGTTTAAACTCACCTTGCAACTGATTGGGTTGAATCTAAGATTGTGGAAGAAAACCGAACAGAGAAGGCGAGCGAACTTGATTCAATCGTAGTCTTGTAAATACATCTACGAACGAGTTATCGTTACAGTCATTCAAGGTGGGCACCATATTTAGGATTTGTGACCTTAGTCCACTGAACTTATTCAAGCAACCTTTGAACGAAACTCAAGCTTGGTACAGCCCATGGCTCGTGGGGTGCCCTCATCTGTGGCAACTTTGGCAACCCACTTTCAATTATAGCACCAATTTAATTGTTTGGATAAGAACATGGTCTCATCACAAATGGCATTTATTGCACAAGCTGGGCACTGCTTAGGACATGGGATTGCATGAACTCATTTATGATGAAATGAAAAAGTATTTTTTGACTCATAGTAGTTATGATACAAAGAATTTTATCGAATTATGTTGTTGGGTTCTTATCTTTCATGAGTTGGTGAAGGTACATCATGCCTCTCAACTTATCATGTATCGAGCTATGACCAATTCGAAAAGCCACACGAGAGTGTTGTTGGCTGAATCCGTGATTAGTGCTCATCTTTAACAATCAGCCTGAAACACACTTTTCGGGCACGCACCAGCGAGCTTCCCTCACAGCAATGGGCCAAATGCAGAAAAAAACCACCTAACATGATGACACGACACTGATGAGTAAGGACACTCAATGAGACACTCCAAATGGGACACGATGACACAAATGTAGATCCTACATAACCAGAATGATACTTAAACTATGATCCAAAAGACTCTAAATAGGTCCAAATAAGATCCAAATAGCACCCCATAATGGGTCGCGCGCAATGCCATCGGGCTCCGGTCCTGGGGCTATCAGCATGCGGTCAATATCCTATCACACAACTAAAGTACTAATTAAGTTCTGTCATCACCATATTTCTCTCATAATCATCATTAGCATGACAAAAGATTGTGATAAACTATGAAAATGCATATTACATGCCTTAATCTAAATTAGCTAATGACCTAAAATTCGTCCGGTGAAGTAAACCACCGCTATCCTTAAGCCTAAAAACTAATTCAGTGCGAGCCAGACCAGCTCGCTATGGATGTAAATCTTCTCCGAGCATCAGTTTGCTCCATCCACATGGTTCGAACTGGAAACGTTGCTGAGGGGAACAAATGCCGAACCACTTGAACCAACCAAGTGTCGCTGACCTACTTCTCTTCTCTTGACCAGTGATCATTGGTCATGTTTATTTACACAAAATACCTAGTTCTACGATAAACTTACTAGTTGGTGAATGTATAAAATCATACTCGACTAATTGCCAAATAAGATCAACATGTCAAGAAGAAACTAATGAGTGAAATTTTAATTTTCTTGAATGGATTATAAAGTTGAGTGTGTTAATTGTCGATAAAATTTCATTTTTCCTCCTCACCTGCGACTACCAAATACTTCTGACCTAGCAGCAGCGGAAGATGAGTGACCTGATCGCAAATGGCAGATGGATGAAATAGCTGGTTCTTTAAATTTCTGTGCTTGTCTCAAAGATAGTTGTTAGATACGGGTAATGTTAAATGAATGCAATACAAATTTCAGTGAACTATAGCACAGTTTGAAGAATATTGGTACGACTTCTATACTGTCATTGAAACAAGTCTATACATACTTTAGCACATACTGGTGAGAATAAAGTTCAATCTGTTAATAAGAAATTAACGAGTGAAACTTTAGTTTTCTGGACGTAAATGCTTTATATAGCATTTTTTTAATACTTAAATGGATTATGTAGTTGAATTTCATAATTGTCAGTAAAATTTCAGTTTTCCTTCTCACCTGAAGCTACCAATGGAAGATGAGAGATCCAATCTCAAATGGAAAGATAAATGAAATAGCTGCTCTTATAAGTTTCCGGTTTGTCCCAACGTAGTTGCCAGATCGGGAGGCGTAAGGTAATCAAGTGAACGCAATAGAGATTTCAGTCAAGTTTGAACTCCAACACACTTTTATGGATTTTAGTACGAGTTTCATGTTGTCAATGAAACAAGTCTTATACACATTGGTCTGACTTCTGAAAGTGGTCAGAGAGAGGAGTACATTATCATGGCAAATAAAAGAATGAAATTCAGCATGTAATAATATATCATTTGTACTTAACAGATCTTGAGTTGAGGGATTTCCAATCCACAGGGAGATTGTCCTCTACCTCTCTCCTCTCTTCGGTTTTAACTAAGTTATAGTTAGTCAACCACCTTATGATGTCTTGTTGAAGCCTCCTTATATAGCTCCGATCGATGATACCCTTTGATGTGACTACATGTTCAAGGAGGTGCTGTATATTTTACCGATTTCTCTACGACTTTGATTTCCTACACATCATTTTAGTGATTCAACTGAATCTTGTAAAGATAATATGCTTTCTCGCTGATTGATTCATCTTATTTACGGGGATATTTGTTTGATTTGATACGAGAACCAGGATCCTTATATGAGCCATACTCCTTACTCAAAGGTCCGTCTTCGGTATCTATATATTCACATTTGTTGCAGCTTCCCCGAACCAAGCCATCTTGATAATTTTTCTTTGTATATCGTTTCTTCTATACTGTCATTACATCTCCTCTGGGGTTAAATCTATTGAAGCCTCAAAAGCTTCTTGTTGACATGCATTTATTTGCAAGTATAATCATTTATAACCATTTTGGTGTCTTAGTAGGTTCATCATCATATTTGTATTGCTTTCTATGCATTGACCTTGAATAGTTCCTGCAAATTGTGAGAAATGTCTTCTTTATACAAATGGCCTTATATGTATTGATAATTGATAGCGATTACATGTGCTAAATGATAATTTTGACCAAGCGTGGATGATTGGATACTTGAATGCCTTGATCGTGCTACTCTTCACTTGCTAGGACAATTGGATATCTCATGATTGCAGAAGTTGGCAGATGTTTATCTTTCCTATCTTGGAGAAGCCTCAATGAAACTTGTCAGGCATGCTACCTTGGAAGAGATGCGTAAATCATGCATTTTCTACTAAGAACACACAATCATCCGTGCACAGCTTAAGTTGTATATTTTATTTTAGTATAGAAGGAACTGTATGCGTGAGTATCTATCTATAAAGAATTGATCTATAACGGATTTTGAACCAAGAAAGGGTGACTTGAATGTCTTTTGATTGTGAAGTCTCACAGCTTTTCTTCATTAGTAGCTTCAATCGTCAAATACAGGAGGCATGCAAGATAGCGCTTTCCTTGCTTTTAAACAGATACGGATTTCTTTTAGAACATTAATAGAACATCTGGTCATGCTAATAAGCTAGAAGCAAGGGATGCTGGTGGCTAATGATGTTGCTTGTATTGGTTTGTGACAAAGGATGAGGTTCAGAGTATTTGTGTACTGTTAGAAATCCTCTTAAGAAATGTAAAGACAACTCTGACAGAACTTCAAAAGATTTATGGAGTGAACACTAACAAATGCCTTGCTAATGTTGGAGGCTGTTTGTTCATGAAACCTCTCAAGAGATAGGTACAATATGAGGGAACAAGGTAGGCTGCAAGAAGAATCTACAACGCATATGAAGTTCTTATTTGCATCTCCAAGAATCAAGAACTTCAGAGGCTTGAAAGGGAAAAGATGGGGGGAAAGATCAAAACGACAAAGCACGGCAAGATCGGAACAGTTTGACTTTGACATACCACTACATTACATTACAAATCTCTGTGGCAAGTAAAAAGTCTTTTAGTTTCTCCAGGACACTTCATAACATCAAAAGCTTGAAAGGGAATGAGAAGCAAAAGAAGACTCACCATAGTCAAACCCATGAAAAAGGAAGCAATTTTACCGAAAAAACAGCTTTCTGAGGGTCGAATCCAACCCAAAGTAGCAAAAGTGCCTGAACTACCAGTTTCTTAACAATAAAATCCATTTCACTTATGAAAGTACCTAATCTTTCATAAGAAAGGAAAGAACTAAGAAGAGCTCGCTTCCAAGTGATTGAAGTCCCTCAAACTACTTTAAGAATTATTCTAATTCAAACTACTACGAAGTAGCAATGAGAAGAGAAAAGAAAAAGAGAGGACTGGTAAATAACAAGAATCAAAATAGAAAGGCAAATAAAAACCCAACACCTAAGAAGGTGAAAGCCCATGTGTTCGTTTGGCTACGAAACCATGAAGAGGACTGGTAAATAACATGCATGGCGAGGAAAAAAGCCGTCATCGAAAATCAATTTGGTACTTCTACGCAATTGGGCTTCTAAAAAGAAAATGCAGATCCTTGGGGTCCTTCCCATCGACCGTACACCCAACAGACACACAAGTCCCAAGGATCTCCTTCACGGTGCCACTCAAATCCTTGGCCATCGACCTAGGCCTCATCACTCTCGCGACCTCGACGACGTCGTCGAGGGAGATGTTCCCGTTGTGCTTGATATTCTTGGTTTTCTTGCGGTCCCTCTCGGGCTCCTTCAAGGCCTTGATCACCAGCGCCGCAGCGGAGGGTACCACCGACACCTTCGCCTGACGGTTCTGGACAGTCAGCTTCACCGTCACACGGAGGCCCTTCCAGTCCTTCGCCGTCTCTTTGGCGATGTCTTCGCCTATCTTCTTCGGGGAAAGGCCCAAGGGCCCGATCTTCGGCAGCGAGTGAACTCGCCGCGCCCACCTCGCCGCCGGTGACTCGGACGTACACGTCCACCACCTGAGAGGGATCGAACTTCGGGGAGTTTGGGTTTTCTGTAATTATATGAAGATTTCTAGGGTTTTCGTTGTGTGTGTAAACGATTCGGATCGGGTTCAATAGTACGGCTGGTAAATCAACCAAAGCACTCGTAGTTCGTCTCGGTTTGGCTCGTCTCTGACTGGTTCATGTTCGGTTCGCTAAACCGTATGAGCTCAACATGAACATGGTAGCTTGTGAAAGCTCGTTAAATGATATTTTAAAGATTTTTTTTGGTTACAAGAGGAGGCCGAAGCCTAACACACACGCATGCACCCACTTGGGAGTCAAACTCTCCACCAGCTCTGGGTGTAAAGCACTGGTAGTTCGGCTCGGTTTAGCCCGTCTCAGACTGGTTCATGTTTGGTTCGCTAAACCATATGAACTCAACATGAACGTGGTAGCTTGTGAAGCTCACCAGAATTCTTTTTTTGGTTACAAGAGGAGGCGGAAGCCTAACATACACTTATGCATGCACCCGCCTGAGAGTCGAACTCTTTATCGGTAACAATGGCGCTAGAGCACCTTGCTATTGAGCAAATGCTCTAGGTGCAATTATTGTCGCGAATTTTACCTCAACCATATGATGTTTTCGTATTGATCTATTTAAAATAAATATATGGTTATTTCTTTGCTTTTTAAAGATCCAAAAGTAATTAAAGGCCACTTATATATATATGGTATTTAAGGAAATATCTCTCAATTTTGTTCATTTAGGCTCATAAAAGAATGGCAAACACCAACAAGTTCGAGCTATGGTTCCCCTTCATTTGTTCATGCCAAAAGGAGAAATATGTAGGAGGAGGGCTGTTAAGAGAGCCAGTCAGGGCCTGATCATAGCTCGGGCCATTTCACTAATGATTGTTCATGGTTCAGCTCATCAGTTTGTTTAAGTTTATATGATTTAGTCGGTTTGTCAATGCATTTCACTTAATTAAAAATAGCTTTTAAAACTCTTGATAACTTAAATACATGTTTTCTTCAACATGCAATATTCTAATATATATATATATGTGTGTGTGTGTGTGTGTGTGTGTGGAGAGAGAGAAGAAGAAGAAGAAGTCACATTTTCCTCGGTTACTATTTACTAAGTAATGATAGTACTAAATCTCCCACAAGTGGCCCAACACATTTTGAGGCCTAAAGCTATAATTGGATATCATATGTGACTTAAACACTTGGGGCTTAAGCCCTAAAACCTTTAGGGCCTATGAAATTGATATTATAAAGAATTTAGATTTAAAGGGCCTAACACAATTTCTTTAAAGTGTATTTTATATAAGGTGTTTCATGAACTCAATTTGATTCAAAAACTTCGGCACAAAGGAGAAGCTGGGTCACATGTATTGACCCGAGGGTCTCACACAAAAACCCAAGCACCTCCTTTGTCTTGTTACTACTTCGCCTCGCACAAAAATCCATTGGCTTTCCTTGTTTTTCCAACTTGCTGTGTTTCTTACATTGTTCACAAAACTAACACGGAAACATCGGATTGTGTTTGGGTTGACCTGTTTTTGGCATGAATCTGAAACCATATATCCAAAGTAACCAAAAAAAGTGTTTCCGTGTCCACCTAAATTGCTGGGGACAAAACACCATCAAGAATTCGTTAGAAACAAAAACATGTTCTAAGCTGGGTTCATCGGGTTGTCCTTGTGTCCAGCCAAAGCAAGAAGACTAAATCTATCTGCTCTCTGTACTGGCACGAAACAAAATTATAGCAACACGTTGTGGAACACGAAATTGAAAACCCTAGGGCTGATTAACAAAGGGATGGTTGCCTTTATGAATCCATGAATAACCTGCAGGAATGGTTCTAAAGAAGGAAAAATCGATTGGTTGATTTAGCATTCCCATCTTTATACGTTGGCTGCTCATTTAGAACTATCTACTATTGGTGTTAGAATCCATTTTTGAATAAAACCAACTTTCGAAATGATTAAATGAATTGAATTGATCAGATTGACATGAATTGGAAAACCTGGAATTGGCAAAGTTATATATACCAGAAAAGGTGAAGGTTGTAATTAGAAAAATTAATCACAATGACTTGATTCATCAGTTCCAATCGATCTGATTCGTGATGAATTTATGTGATTGAACGAGAAATCCGTCATGCAGCAGAAACCCCTAGAAGTTGTTCTGCATCAAATTGAAATAGAATGAACTTGGTTCTAATGGAGAAATTTAGGCTAATTAATTCGATTGAATTTAAATAACAGCCGCTATTAACTGCTTTTTCCTAGTTGAGAAAATTGTGGACCATATTCTTTGCGATAAATGTGTTCTAATATCTAGCTTTTTAGCATAGCTATGGAGGTTATTAATTGATTAAATATCATTTATAGCATGAGGCAGTCATTATGGGCTTAGGAATCATGTAAACGATGATCCTTTCAACAAGATCTGATTTTGAGTTGTTATAATTCATCACTCAACTGATAGAGGAACTCTCTCTCTCTCTCTCTCTCTCTCTCTCTCTCTCTCTCTCTCTCTCTCTCTCTCTCTCTCTCTCTCTCTCTCTCTCTCTCTCTCTGTGTGAACTCGAGCTCAACTCAAACTTTTTTGAGCTCGACTCTAACTTTTCGAGCTCAAGCAGCTCGCTAGCCTAATCAAGGTTTACATATTTAGTTTCTAAATTGTATTTTTATTTCAGGGATTGGCAGAAAAAATGTCAAAAGACCTGATTCATGAGCATTAAACTTCAAAGTTAAAACTTTTCAAGTTCGAGCTAATTCATGAGCTCGGTTGAGCACGATCACATTGGAGCTCAACAAGCCTGATATCTAGCTAAGCTTAATTGAGTCAATCTTGATTATGCCGAGCTCGAACAAACCTAATGAGCTGAGCTTAGTCAAGCCAATCTTGGTTGCACCAAGCTCAAATGAAGCTAACTGGCTGATCTCAAGTTCTTCAAACATGACTTGATCGAGCTCGAGCATAAAGAATGAAGCTCAATGGAGATCAAGCTCAAGGGGAGCGTTTTCTTAGTGAGTTGAGCTCATCTCGGTTACACCCAATGACCGACCATCTTCTCACATTTCTACATTTAAACATGGCCGGTATCTAACCGGCCTGGTGGTTTCAGTCGGAACCATACCAGGCCAGGAACGGGCTGAACCCGGAATCGGTGAAATCAGAATTGGATCCAAAACCGGGGACCACCCAGTTCGGTTCCAGATTCACTTTTTTATAAAATCGGAGTCTGAACTAGACCAGAACCAGCAGTTCCAAACATCCAAAACCGGGGACCACCCAGTTCAAACCAGAATTGCCTCAGACCCGGTGTTTCTGAAACCGTAACAAACCAGTCCAGTTCGGTTATGGTTCTGGGCTAACTAGAACCAGCGGTTTGAAACCGTCCGTTCCGGTTTACCGGGAAACGGACCATGTCTAGATACATTTAACATAAAACAATATACGCAATATCCTTCCCTGTTATTGTCTCCCTGATAGAGTCTGTGGACTATGATTTGGTGAAAGGGACGGCGTTTGAGTTCTGGCACCTGTATTACAACACCAGTAAGCGGAGTCAACACTTTGTTTGATAAGCCCACTAACACAAAAGGTTCACACTCGCTCGCCTCATCATCCTCGAATCTTTCACGCCACGGCACCACTTTGAGAAGACGAACTCTTTCAAAGGGGTACGTGACTATGCTACTAAGAACAATTACTGAAAGAAAACTGTGTACAAAGCATGACTGAAATGCTTGCCAATTGCCATCGATAATTTATGGTTCAGTTAAGAGTTACCATTTTCATGACTCTCTAAATGATTTGGTTGATCATGCCTTCACCATCCTTTTCCATATAAAGACCACCAAACCTTATATTCATTTCTATATTTAGGCAGAAGAGTATCTTCTGTTGCTTTAGGGAACCTCTTTTTTTCTGTTTATCTCATTGACAATGATCGGTTATAATGAATTCGGTATAATTATGGGACCTAGTTTCGATATTCCCTTCGTGGTTGTAGTTTTGTTACTGCTATTTGCTTGTTAGTGTTTTTACCATGCCTAGTGAGAGGCAACCAGCTTCAGAAAAGAAGCCGGCGGCCGGATTCCGGCTCATAACCGGGAGATTGTGGACGCTGTGGCTCGAAGAAAACAGGAAGATGAGGGGGAGGCCTTTGCATGGGAAAGGCGTTGTGGCTCTTTGTTTGGCATGCTTCATGATGGGTTTATTGTTAAGTAGCCGGATTTGGAGGTTGCCGGTAAGCAGAGGCAGCGGCAGACTCTCCGTTGTGCCGCATAGGGGGCAGAAGACTGAGGTAGTTGCTAAAGACTGTAATCAAGAGAAGGTAAATTTTGTTTTCACCAAATACTGGTGCAGTGTTCATTAGCACAAACATGTTAAAATGATTTTACTAAATTTTGATGAATTTTAGACCATCGATTTTTTTAATCTCTTTCCCGGATCTGTTTGTCATTGAAATCGGGTGGTCTAACATATATATGATCAATCAAACATCATATAGATAATATTCTCGGTTAGGATTTTTAAAAAAGATTAATGAAATAAATAAGTGTTTGTTAGCATGGAATTGGTGCCAACATGAGTGAAGCAAATTATTTACTCTTCTAACTCCATTAGGAACTGTAAGACATAAATCTCGCCTAGAAATAATCTCTTTATTATATATAATTTGGATTTATTGAAACTCTTGCTGTAATTATGGATGATGTTTTAATAATAATAATATCACATACACTCCCATATTCTACATAATTTCGATTAGTTAAAATGAACAATGCACATTATCATAACTAGATAATTTCTTTAATAATATCACACACACACACAAACATTGTGCCCATACCTGCTTGGGCTGTGTCCATGCATGTGTGGTGCTAAGGACTTAAATTGCAAGCAAGTTTAATATTTACCAGAAGGAGAAGACCTGCTAATTTGAGCTTTATATGTGTTCAGAAATTGGCTGAGGGAAAACCCAATAGTATAATGGGAGAAGTGACGAAAACTCATGAAGCGATTAGGTAATTCTGCTACTTATTATTTGGCGGCGGCGGCGGTGTGTGTGTGTGCGTGTGCACGCATGTGTGTTTGTGTGCCTGTGTGCAAGTTGGTAGAAGCGCCAGTTCATAAACTTAGCAGTAAGATGAAATATGGAGCATGCTTGGAGTGTAAACTTCTCTGGACTTCGTCTTACTTCCATAATTTTATATGTAATCAATGAGTAGGTCACTGGACAAAGCAGTCTCCCTGTTGGAAATGGAGCTTGCCATTGCTCGGACAGGCGGAAACAGTCGGTCGTTGTTGAAAGCCGCCGGCCGAACCAGCCAAGTTCCTCAGAAGGCATTTGTGGTCATTGGAATCAATACAGCATTCAGCAGCAAGAAGCGGAGGGACTCGGTTCGCAAAACCTGGATGCCAACAGGTAAGCTAACCCAAATTGAAATCAACGTACCCAATCAAGACTCAACATAGTCTGGACCCAAACTAAATATGGGTTCAGAAATTTGTGAAACCCATTTTATGGATCTTTGTTCAGGGACTAAACTGAGGCAGCTAGAGAAGGAAAAGGGGATTGTTCTCCGGTTCGTGATCGGACACAGTGCCACACCTGGAGGTGTGCTCGATCGTGCCATCGATGCAGAAGACGCCGAGCACAAAGACTTCCTCAGGCTGGATCATGTTGAAGGGTATCACGAGCTCTCAGCCAAGACAAGGATCTACTTCTCCACAGCTGCTGCCCTCTGGGATGCAGATTTCTACGTCAAGGTTGATGATGATGTTCATGTAAACCTCGGTAATTTTCTACAAAGTTCCAGTGCACACTGTTGCCAGAATTGAACCAAATGCCTGAATTGGCCAATTCAAATCAAACCGCTCGGGAATTCGATTCGATTTGACCCACTCTATTCAACACAGATGCATGGATGCCACAAATATTGAACCATCCAGACAGATTTGGAGTCAGATGGGAATATCAATACCAATCCAGATCTTTATAGCTAATTTGGTTCTTTTATTGCTTAACTCCATCTTGTGGTGCATTGGCTTTTCAGGGATGCTTGCGACTACACTCGCACATTATCGGTCGAAACCCAGGATCTACATTGGCTGCATGAAGTCCGGACCTGTTCTCTCTCAAAAGTAACTCTTTAAGCCCTAAGCATTCTAAATTTATAAGCTTATTCTATGCATTTAGAATCATTTTGGAATACATTTCATACCATACTTTCTACATGGCGCATGTTTCATCAATTTAAAGGCTTTTATTCAAACACACACACACACACACACATATTCTTGATCGAAATAATTGCATAAACTCTCGAAAAACATGGTGAAGTCGACTAATTTTCTATTTCCGATTGCATGTATGCAGGGGTGTGAAATATCACGAACCAGAATTCTGGAAATTTGGTGAAGAGGGAAACAAATACTTCAGACATGCAACTGGGCAGATCTATGCCATTTCAAAGGACCTTGCTGCTTATATCTCCATTAACTCGTATGTAGTAATCACTTATTATCTCTCATATTCGCGCGACTTAGCCCACTGCTTTTCTTTTCTTTTCTTTTTCTTGCATTATAAGGAGCCCTCTGAAGAACAGGGTCAGGGTCACTAAGAAGTTTGTCATGTGTTGGACAGAGCAGGTTTTAGTTAGGAGCATGCTTAACAAGTAGTAGCCTAATTCTTTGTCTTCTATAATTTAAACAACTAGATCATCTCAAAAATAAATGGCATTGAAGGTCTCTTGTCCTACCAATTTGAGAAGCAAAATCCCTGAGATTAAAGGTGTGTTAAGGTTTTAGTGAAACTGGATCTTCATTTTTTGTACTTTGTTATTTAAGGTTTCGTTGTGCACGAAACTTAGAACCCATCTTTGGTGTGAAATTGTAGTTCTATAGGCTCAATTTGAGTCGAAAACTTGGACATCAAGATGGTAGACCATACGAATTGGATTCAAGGGCTTCACACAAAAACCCAAGCATCTCCTCTCGTGTTGCTACCCTGCCTTATATGAAAACCCAAGCATTAATAAAACTCGTAAATCAAACTATAACTATGGTTACAAGCATATGTGAGTCTAGACTTGCAATTCTAGTACCAAAAGTCTCGCACCACGAATTAGACATGCCCTAAAGTTCTTATAGTGCAAATTTTCTCCTTATTGGATTTTTTGTTGTTTAGAATAGGAAGTTGAAGCCTATCACAAATATTAACGAGCTAGGAATTGAACTCACCACCTGTGATGTGAAAGACAGAGGGTTCTGCCAGATGGTTCATGCTCTGCAATAAGCATTGGCTTCTATTACTGTTTAGAGCTTATGTGCACATGGAGCAATGGTTCTTCTAGCTGGGTTTTAGGTCCAAAGGACCTTCTAGCTATGAAGTGTTTGATACCTGGCAATGTAATTATATGCTTGATCAATAAAAAAGAAAAAAAGGAAGACAAAGAATAAGATAAAGAATAAAATGTAAGGCATTCCATCTCCCTAGAATCCTTTTGTAGTTTCGGTACAGGAGGTCTACCTAAGCCGAGCATGCCTATAGGAAAATTTTCATTGTACAACACTGAAATAAGACTCTTAACAAGTGTTGCCTTTGTTTTGCAGCCCAATATTGCACAGGTATGCTAATGAAGATGTCTCCTTGGGTGCATGGCTCCTCGGCTTGGAAGTCCAGCATGTCGACGAGCGCACCATGTGCTGTGGGACTCCCCCAGGTACTGTGTTCTATATATTGGTTGGTCTGGTGCTGGGCTGTGCATCTCGAAGAGGTCTGCCTAACCCCGATCTGGGGTAAAAATGAGGCATATATATATATATATATATTAAGCGATGAGATCCCATCTACAGTTGATGTTGTCTCACTATTGTTGCTTTTCATATAATAACATTCTCTTTCATTTTCTTAAAACTCTCAAATTCTTTTAAATTACCTTCATATTATAAAAAAGCATTGAGTGAACATGTTAAAAGTAAGCAAGTTTTTCCCACATGAGCATGAATATAATAACAGGGCAGGAGATGTTATCCCCATTCCTAAACCCAAACCTGTTTGGGACACCCCGTTCAGGTCGGGCTCGCACAGGGCCTGTCAATATTGCCATCCACGCTTTTGAGTGGCACCTCCAAGTGTTTGTTTCATTGGAAAGTAGACAAAGCTAGAACACGCAGAGTGTCGCCGGAACTTTTGTAACGCTAGCTGCTATTTTTCTTCTTCTTGTAGATTGTGAATGGAAAACACAAGCGGGGAACGTATGCGTGGCATCATTTGATTGGACTTGCAGCGGGGTTTGTAAGTCTGTGGAACGAATGAAGGATGTCCACAACACATGCGGTGAAGGGGATGGCGCCGTTTGGAACGTCATCCTGTAATCGTGATCTTCCAGGATTTTCTTGCTCTTTCTCTCCTGTTGATTCATGAAATCACTATTTTAAATAACTGTAGGAAGCTTGCTTTGATTTTATTTGACATGTAGAAACTGACGCGCTCAGCCTGAATGTTGTTTGTTTTCCTTATTACAAGTAATTGTGGCAATAGAAACTGCTTGAAGCATTCAATATCACAGAGACACGTAAAATTGTCATGCATGCATTCAGGAGAAGACACAGATAAAACGAACATGCTTCTTCTTTTTAATTGCACGAACGTGCATTATTTCAGCATATATCAAATGTTTTTCTGGGTTTAATCTTTTTAATGAATACATTTTGCTTTCCAATAACATAATAAGAGTACATTCATTGCACCCATAGTCTTAGCTTAATTGGCAGACATTGGTGGAGAATTTGACCTAGGTTTCAGCCTCCCTTCTTTTTCAGCTACAAGAGGAGGCCGAAGCCTTAACACACACCTGCACTCTCTGAAAGTCGAACTTCCCAATAGCAGCAACAGTGCCAAAGCATCCTACCATTGAGCTCAATGGTACAAACAATTCTAAGCTTTGACCGCTCGAATTAATTTCAAATATATTTCAGTGGCCCAAACTACGAGAATATTTTTGCCAGTGAGTCAATAATTTGGAAGGTCAGTTCAAATTCTTGGCCGAACTAACTTGCACCTAGCGGTGCCGGTTGGACGCGAAACTAGAACACCAAAAGAGTGTATAGGGTTAAGAAGGGGTCCAGCTAGCAAGAAGAAAGAGGCAAGTATGATTTACCATACACGGTTCAAAATCCAGCTAGTAAGGGAAGCTAGTAGATGCTAGAGACAAAAAGGGGAATAGTAGATTTCAGCGTGTAATATTAAGTACATGAGGCAAGAGGCATGGGTATATCTCCTCCGATGTTTTTTACCAGCAAACTGGGTTTAGGCAGACCACTACGAGACGTATACACCCCCTCACCCCACCCCTTAGCCAGAGAGAGAGAGAGAGAGAGAGAGAGAGAGAGAGAGCAGGGGCTTGTTGTCGTGCACCAGATTGGCTTATCTTGGTGGTCGTTCTGGTGCCTCTTCACTCTTGACTTTATGATTTAAGGGGCAGCTGGTTTGAGATGCTGCATGATTTTGGGAAAGAAAATCATGCAGAAAAGTATCATTTCGCCCTTCTACTCATAAAATTAGGTGGGACGTTGTTCCTTTGCATATTATGCTGCCATCAGGATAGAGCCTTTCTCCTTTCTTATTTCACCGCGTTAATATATATAGCAAAACTTGAGAGGACAGCCATTAGAGAGGTTGCCAAGAAAGATATTGCAAGGTGAAGATGGAAGATGTGGAGCATGGAATTGTTATTGTTGGTAGAGGTGTTTGTGGGCTCGCCACTGCCACCGCTTTCCACAAGTAATCTCTCTCTCTCTCTCGCGCACACACACAGATGCACACAGAAACACGAAAACATCAGCCAAAAGAAGCCGCAAACACAAAAACATCGTCTGTGCCCACAGTGTAGTTGTTGTCTTTAACCTTGCAGGGACGTACATGTTTTGCATTTCTTGCATGAAACACCATTTGTTTTGTGGACATTAGATAACATGTTCATGGTGAACTGATTGTTTTAGGATGAAGATCAATACACCTCAATGGTCGTGATTTCATGTACGATGAGTTATGACCAGTGGCAGACCAAGAAATACTCTTAGGGAAGGCGAAGTTTAGTTGGATGAAGCGGCTAATATAATTTCTTGAAAAGTTCAAACTTCTTGTATTGTTTTCTTCGGACTGTATCTTTGAAATTTCGTAACACAAGTAGAGTCCTAAAGTGAACAGTCGTTATATGGCGTAAAATAAAAAAATATTTTAAGATTAACCTACAAATTTGGTGACATAAAACATTATAGCTTACAATGTAAAAAAAAAAATTAGGCTATCTTAACAAAGTTCAAACTTCAGAGTTGTGAAACAACTCATTAACTTGCCCTTGCCCATGAATAGAGGTGCCACTCATATAGATTGTATATTTTATTTTATTTTGTTATTACATCTTAACTGTGTTATCTTGTATTATTTGTATTAATGAACTTTGCAGAAACGGATTGAGGTGCCTGATTCTTGAACGGTCTGACACTCTCCGGTCACTCGGCGGCGCGATTGAGGTGTGCGCCAATGGCTGGCGCGCGTTGGACGGACTTGGAGTAGGCGACAGACTTCGAAAGAAAAAGCTGCCCATTAGAGAGTAAGGCTGCACCTTTCTTGTAATAATCTATTAAAGTAATATCACGCTAAGAAATACCCTTCATGCTTCAAATAGATTTTATCTCAAGTTACAAACTTTAAAAGGTGCCTCTATCAAGGAATGCCTGATTTGATTGATTCTAACCCACATTTAAAACCTTGTGTTATGTATACTTTTTAAAAAATTTATGCACGTACATATACATTTGTCATTTCTTCAAGCGAACTTTTCAAAACTTGCAACTAGAACTTTGGCATCATAATCTTGCCTTAATGTTGAGCGGCACAAGATCATGCAAATACCAACCAGACATTAAATGTGATCATCAATATCAATGATTTACTGGTGAATTGGATGCATCAAAGAGACTTGATACTCAAAAGGGTGACATGAACATCAATTGGCAAAAGACAGTAAATAAGGAGCAGTTTGCTTTACACCGATATAATAAGAGAATCAAAAAATGGCTGACGTGATGGAGGAATCGAATTGTACTACAGACTTTTCCAATGGTGGATATAGAAAACTCTCATAGGATTAACTCTTCGAGAAAAAGATGGGAATGTGTCTTCCATGTTTGATCTTAGTAATAAAAGCAATATTATCCCATTTCAATTCCTTTTCTTCTGGTGAAATATTTCAATTCCCTTTTACATTATGTATATCAAACAACTTTGTGGGATGTTGGTTACTTGAGTGTCCTAAACTCATGCTAAATACTTCTCAAGCCTTGTCAAATAAATTAATTGTTACATTTACACAATGTAATTTCTTGCCGTTGCTCTTTCTTCAAAATAATTTGTTGGCACTGATCCTTGAAATCGGTTTCCATTTGAAAAAGCAGGATACATGAAATCATACTTGATAACAACTTCAAAAAGGAGATTCCCCTTGGGTAAAATCAACTGCGACCCTGTTTTCTATTCCCCATCTAAACAATGGAGATCCAATATCTCTTAAATAATTCATTCATTTCTGCTTCTTCTCAGAAACGATGTATTACGACCGTAAAAAGAGACGATCTTATCCATGAATTGGCTGATGAAGTACCAGAGGGAACAATTCGTTATGGATGTCGGGTTGTCTCAATCGAATCGGATTCACGCTCCTCCTCTTCACTGGTTCGTCTTCAAGATGGAAGTGTCATCAAAGCAAAGGTACTGTATTTTCTGTGTCACCTGGACGCTACGTTTTAATGCTGTTACAGATATAACACTTTGTTTTACCTGTTGTGAAGAAACATAATAGCTAGGGACATTTTATTTTACATGAGAGGAACAAGAAGAATCAATAAATCTTTAGTTATTGATGTGCTATAATCTGAACTGAGACTCCCCTTCTCACGCCGTACTCATTATTGATTTTCCTTGAATAATAAGCAGCTTAAGTTTATGTACCTCCCTCGAAGCAAAGAAACATACAATTGCATTCGAAGATGTAGGAAAAATTAGTACTGTCTTCTTTCTCAACATGATTTGATAAGGTTTTATATATGTTATGTGTATGTATATATATACTGGTATACTTGAAGCTTGCCAGTATGTTATGTCTTATGTTGAAGAGTAACAGTGATGGATCTTGTTGCTGGAGAAATAGTGAGGTCTCGCAAACTACTTCATAATTTCTTCTCTAATAACTTGTTAGTTCTGTGAGTGTGTCTGCGTGTGTATGGATATAGATATATAGATCTGTGACTACCAATTCATCGAAAATTGCATGCCTTGAAGAAATGCATTTATCTGCTTGAAATCAGGTATTAATAGGTTGTGATGGCATGAACTCCATGGTGTCCAAGTCCATTGGGAACTCCGGGCCTGCACCGACTTTCTCTTGGTCTATTGGACGTTTTACTACTTATGAAGATGGACACGGTCTTGGCCATGTCTTTACACGAACCATAAAGAGGAGCACCAACGTGGGGAGGTATCCCATCAATGCAAAATTGGTCTTCTCGTATGTTAGCAGAGAAAAGCATCAAGGAGGTAAAAGCATTGCCTTCTGAATTCTTATTAGATGTGTGACTACGTGATCGATCGGTACAGTAGAGATGAAATTGTGAATGCTGTAAATTAATTTAGCGTTGTTGGTAATCAACTAAACGTACCCGTGCCCGGACAGATGATGAAATTGTGAAGGATCTTAAGGCTATCAAAGTATCAGCACTGGATTCAGTGAAGGGGTTTCCTAAAGAGTTGCTGATGATGATCGCAAGTAGAGACGTGGACTCTTTGTTCCTGACGCAGACTAAGTACTACTCGCCGTGGGGGCTTCTGCAGGCAAAATACACCAAGGGAACCATCGCCCTAGCGGGGGACGCCATGCACGGGGGCTCGTGCGCCATAGAAGATGCCGTTGCATTGGGTAGATGCTTAGCACGACGCTTGCACGACGCAGATGACCACCATACAGAGGCCAAGGCGATTCAGGCTCTCAAACAGTACGTGAAGGAGATGAAGCTAAGGGTGCTGAGGTTAGCCACCCAGAGCTACATGATTGGGATGCTTCGCATGGCTAATTGGTTGCCATTGAAGTTGGCGATTCTCATGGCTGTCAGGGTTCTGTTTGGCCATCCTCTGTATGAACTTGTCACCTACATATGAAGAGTGCCAACACCCTAGCCATTCAGTGAGCTAACTATTATATTGGGATGTGAGGGCTTGTAAGGGTTACTGCCGGTTTGACAAGTAGTGGAACTAGCAGATTCATTCAGCTCTTGTAGAGTAGAGAGATTGCCTTCTTTTGTGTGTGTGTGTGTCATTGAGGCTTGAGGAAGACAGTGAGTTAAATAAGAAATAAATCGGTTGAGATCCGGTTTCTTTGACAAAATGTGAAGGCATATTGTACATTGGATGTTCATTTGCCAAATCTGTTCCGTATACCTATGTACTTCTGAGGCCTTATCACACGAATCGTGCCCAAACTAATATATATACAATAATACGCCTATGTTTGGGGATTGTGTGAGAGACCTCTCCCGTTCGATGTAAGTTATGTGTGACCTTTTCCCCCTAGCTTTTGAGAAACTGTAGCCTTGACTTTTCACCCCTTGTGTGCCCTCAAGTTGATCTAGAGCATATGGCATATAAAATGATTGAAAAACGATGAGGTAGGGAAAAAAAGATGGAACTCATGGGAGTGGGAAGCAACATAATTGTAGGCTTATATGGTTAATGTATGGAATGCAAGGATAGCACAAAAAAGTGATGGGTAGCCTGAAAATAATTGAAATGAATGAGAACAAAATATGAGAACGGCAAATTAGATTCAAATAGATTCTTGTTCTAACGATAGCATTATCCCATTTGGTGACAATGAAACAATGGTAACACGAAGTAAAATGCCACTGAAAGAATACGAGAAGTTTAAATGACGCGAATGACGTCAAAAGTAACCATATCGTTTTCCAATGTCGAATATTATAATATTAATGAAATGATGCTACTAAAATGTCCTATTCGTTATTTAGCTCAATTAGTAAAGAGAGTCACAAGGTATGTTATCCATACGCCATTTTCAAAAATTCCTAAATCTCACCTCCTCTCTTAGAGTCTGTCAGGAGACCGACTTAAAGAAAGCCTTCCATGCATACTCGCCAAGTAAATGACAAAAATTTAGGCCTTATAAAATGAAATGGACGTTATCAACACACTTCTCTATTAATGTAATTTGAATTCTATGCCTTGAATTATCATACTAGAGAGTAAATCACTAATGATGGACATTTGTGACTAGGTGTAAACCATGCATACCATGCACTTTTTCTCACTCTTTTTCAAATCTTTTTTTCATCTTTTTTTTTATTTTCCCTTTTTTCCTTTTTCTTTTTCTTTTTTTTTTAGCTTTTTTTTTTTATTTCACCTTTTTTTTCTTCATTTTGGACTTTTTCTGGTGTGTAGTTTTTCCTTTTTGTTTTCTTCCTTTTTTCTTTCTTTTTGGTCTAATTCGAAGCATTATAGAATGATCGATGGTTCAGTATTGGATCGTGGGTCATCGAAGAAATGGTGGAACAAATAGAGAGAGAGGGTATTGAGGCCGTGAAGAGGTATGGTAATCATTTTAATTTTAGCAGGAGTAGCATCAAAATTTCAGTAAAAAGTATGGGCGTATTTATGATATATATATATATATATATATATATATATATATATATATAGAGAGAGAGAGAGAGAGAGAGAGAGAGAGAGAGAGACTATCATTGTTAACACCGTCAGATATGCTTTTTTTAATTTGACGGGCTGGGGTCTGTTGGTGCCTTTTCTGATTAAGATGATCATGTCTGTCTCAGAGTAGATCAATTTCATCTTAAAACTGTCTCGTGGCATTAATGCAAATGCATGTATCTGTGATGCAACTCTCGATCAACCTTTCTTTTTCAAAATTTCATGCAAGCAACTGATTTCATTTTAAATCTTTAATGTTTCGATTCCAATTAGAATAGGTTACAATGAGATAATATTGCGCACAGGTAGAGAAATGAGTTTTAGGAATGATAACTTCTCCCCCAAATCACAACTTTGTTTTCTGTGTTATGTAATGCAGGTCTTAAAACTATAAGACAGACTTCTCATGTAACTTTGCATGTATATACTTTAGCTTAATCAACGACAGAGAGAGAGAGAGAGAGAGAGAGAGAGAGAGAGAGAGAGAGAGAGAGAGAGAGAGAGAGAGAGAGATTTAGGTATCTTTATTTTTTTTTGTTAGAAGAGGAGACTGAAGCCTAACACAGATCACGCATGCATCCCATGAGAGTCGAACTCCCACCAGCAGTATCAGCGCCAAGACGCGCTGCCGTTGAGCTAACGCTTGAGTGGTATGCATCTCTATTTTGACGTAGTAGCGTTCCACGTGAGTTCACTATTCCCACGTGAACTTTGACTCTGTGAAAGTTTGCCGCCCATGGATGTTCGTTGCTTTCACGGCAGACTCACATGATTCTGACCAACCTTTCCCACGTGCTACTTTCTATCCCCCTTTTCTCATTTTCCAACTTATGATTGCTCTGTTTTTGCATATGTGTTGTTTCCACCCGTGTATATATATATATATATATATATATATATATATATATATATATATATATATATATATATATATATATATATCGGATCTTATTCTCTTCTGAGATGATCGCTCATTATATTTCGCTAGTATGATCATTATTTTAAAATTTTAAAAAATTTTAAAAAAATAACAATAGATAATATTATTGAACGCATGCTTTAAAAAATAATTATCAAACTGAGTAAAAAACATCATTTTAAACAACATCCAATCACAAATGTACACTATCGGATTCTTAAATGTGGACCATTTGAAGATAACAAGGCACCATCAAGAGACGCTTCAAAGGGTGTGTATATATATACATATTAACACTTTTACCCTATATCCAATTCCAAAGATCTTACTTTATTATTCAGTCCTAATCAAGCCATAGTATTTTCGTATTTAGAAATACAT
Source organism: Brasenia schreberi (assembly GCA_036023115.1). NCBI lineage: Eukaryota > Viridiplantae > Streptophyta > Magnoliopsida > Nymphaeales > Cabombaceae > Brasenia > Brasenia schreberi. The sequence continues at coordinate 1,495,040 of JAYKKT010000092.1, read as the reverse complement.
CCAAAAGCAAGCATGCATAGAGACAAAAGAAAACACACACACACACACACACACACACACATATATATATATATATAAAGGTGCACACGCTAATTACCACAGAATTGCCCGACCCGGATGGCCCATAAAGGAAGAAAGCAAGCAAGCCATTCTGATTGGTAGGTTTACGATAGCACAAGTACTTACTGCACAACGACCAAGTTCTTGGTACATGTCCATAAGACGAAATGATTCAAGAGGGCAAAGATTTCTTAGACGTTGACGCGGACGCCACCAAATATGACATGCATGATCCTCACGCGGGTCCCACCGGCTCCTGGTTCAGTTTTTGCATTACTCAAAATTGATTTTTTAATGCACCCAAAATCAGAAGATTGGATCTTTTCATATCTTTGCAATAATTAACTTTGTAGAATGCGGAGATTAGAAGTTTTCGATTTTCTTTAGGGTACGGATATTTTCTTAATATTTGATATATAGAAGAGAGAGAGACAGGCCGGATTCCTCTCATCGATGCTCACCTTATTTCACTTTTGAGATGGTGTAATTTTGAAAGTTGTAATCATATTTAAAAAATTATGAAACACTTTATTATATTTATACTAACAAATAATAATAAGTGAGAAACATTAGTAAAGGCTTATATTTTAAAAAAGATATATTTAAACATAAAGTTTTTGAAGGAGATGCTTGTAATTATGTAGGTATACCTTCTCGTACGTGAAATAATTGCTATGTAGTTTATAAAATAAATGTAGAAAGAGAGGTTTTCCCTAAGGATGTCACTATTTATACACCATTTTTTATTAAATATATATACTTTTTACTATTGTTTTCAAAACTATCTTCTTTCATTTTTATTTGTCTTCTATGTTCTTGTTACAAGAAAGACATGCTAATCGGACGTCATCCTTCAAATAGCAACGTGCTCAAGGCACGTTAATTATTTTAATATAACACACCTTAATCATATTTCATCATGAATCGTAAGAGTTACGCGTTCTATCACGTCATCCTTAGGATAAAGACATCGACAATGCATTAGTTCCTCAAATAGTGATGCGTTGTGAGCGTGTTTGTTCTTTAAATAAAACGCATTTTAGGAACGTCTCATTGTGGGTCATTGATTTTTTTTTCTCACTTGAAATGTTTGTTGCGATCGACAATTTAGAGCTTTATTTTCTATCAATTTTTAGTGAGATTTATGTTTAAATAGAAATTGAGAATAATTGACAAATAAATAAAGGGATCAAAAACTACTCACCCAAGTTTCAAAAAAGAAGAGTTAAGGGTGAGATTTACAAACAAATAAAAAATGATTAAGGGAGATAACGAAAGAAATCATTAGAGAGAAAGAGTGATCGAGAAAGGTGATTGGGAAGAGAGGAGAAGCCTACGTGTGGATCATCGGGAGGAGAATAAACCGGTGGAGAAAGGGAAGAAATCAGTGAAAACGAGAAGACAAGAGAGAATCTGCAATAGGAATAATTTGAGATTTTTTATAAAAAGAAGTATATGAATAGCTAAAAACTTAGTATGCCGAGAAATTGTTTTATATATCCAACTTACGTGTTCTTCAAAGAAAAACCATCAGGTGTCGATGCTCGGGTTTTCTCTTTCGAGGCATACATGATAGATATGCCCAGCAGATGTAGTTAATTCTCGCGAAAACCTCATAATTTGTTAAAATATTCAATGGACAAATCAAACTCATACTTATTTAACATAACAATTAATATTTTAATGCAATTCATCGTTGAAAATAAAGTTCCTGACTCATTAATGAAGACATGTGAACCTATCCGACTAAGTCAGTTTGTTTTTCTAACACGCATAAGGATTACGTGCACTCAATTATATGAGCACAGCTACTTGGGGCACATGGTGTTCGAGCTTGCACGTCTAAAAGCTACATGAGAGAATTAAGGCAACTCAGCTCAGTTCTTAGGTTTTAGAGAATTGAACCAAATTGTGTGATGATCAGATCATCACCACCACAACAACTAAGCTTTTTCCCGTATTAGATGGGTCGGCCACCTACATAAATCATTTTCTTTCATAAAGTTCAATATTGTGTCATGCTAACAGTTAACTCAACATAAGTAAGATGTCACCTTACATTAGTGGAGTTGTGTTAGGGCTAGAGTCTCACCAAATTAAACCGATTGGTTTCAGTTTGATTCGGTTCTAAACTACGGTTCTACTTATTTTAGGATATGGCTAAATACAAAGCATTATGCCATCAAATTATTTGGATCTGTGGTCTAGATTTTATATGTTTATGAGGTTATAAAACACACACACACACACACACACACACACACACACACACACATATATATATATATATATATACTTATAAACTTATCAAATTTATCCTATATAAGTATGTAACCTTTATATATTCATACATGAACTTAACTGCCAATCTTTTTTATTGTTAGAACTGAACTTGGTTGGGTTCTGACGGTTCCTTGAAAATCCGTTGCCTCCTTGCATACTCCTGCTTCTCTCTCTCTTCGTTCCCTCTCTCCCATCCGTAATGAACTCTTGCACCTGTAAAAATTATTATTTTGATCATTTAGAAATCCAGATACTTGGGATGCTATTTTCTTCATTTATAACAATTAAGCTTTCAAATAGAAAAACGGCCATTTTTAATTCAAACTCCCGGATTTGCCCGATGTGGAAACAAATAGGAACACCACTCATATTGGTACAAATATATTGATGGGTCTCCATGAAATCAGGTATATTCCTCATTACCCTTTTCTCTTTATTTGATTAAATTAAATAAAGGGCTGAGATTCACCCTGTTAGGTCGTCAACTCGAAAGAACCTTATCTTCAAGGTCAAGAGTTCGATACCTGGGTGAATGGGACTCTTCCTCACTCCAGCTTGCTAATTAAAATAACTGTTTTTGAATTTTTTTTCCGTGTTTTTTATTTGGGGATACGTGCCATTCAGATGATTAAGTTTGAAAACCAGAAAAAAATGTTTTTGGAAATAAATAAAGTAAACAGATCGTGATTTAACAGTTTAATTAATTGATTTGGTCATGCGAGAGAACCTGAGGAAGTCAAATGGATAGAAAAGAACGCCTACTCAGAAATTCCAAAAGTTTCGACCTCTCAAAAAACGTCTACGTGTTTCAAAAATTCCACAAGCTACACTCATTGCCCTCATTGCTATCTGCAACGCATGTCTTTTAGACATTACGGGTGCAGGACCGACCCAACGGTTCCAACTAGAACTCAACCAGACCACTGAAACTCTTATATATATATATATATATATATATATATATATATATATATATATGTGTGTGTGTGTGTGTGTGTATATATATATATATATGGTTCTCTAGGATCCTTAAGCATCCAGTTCTTATGTATTTAAATCTGATAGAATTTTCCCAGCTTGGATTCATGAATGCAACCCTTATCTATTAGAGTAAGATAATATTTATCATACCTAAGAAGGTTGACCTTTTGGAGAGCGTGTAAAATATAAAAGTTTATCGAAATTCTAAAACTTATCATACCTCCAAGATATTTTCTTTGGTGAACGAAGGGGAAAGTTCCAGATAAAAAGAAGCTATATATAGGTTGGAATATATATATAACCCTGTACAGTTACGAAAAGGAGAGGAAGATTAATCACGTTAAATTGAAATTTGTATCTTCAAAAGCATCTCCTTTTGCAACCTAACATTTGCAAAGCAATCACTGCGTGCCTCTAGACATTAAATAGCTCCATCAAACATGTTCTTTTTCTTTTTCTTCTTTGTTGAGGGTTTTCCTTTAGCATCGTTCTAAGGTCTACCACGACTCAAAGCTTGGTTTTCTGCATCGACATTGGTATCGAAGTTAGGTTATCTTTCTTGACTGCTTAAGGCATGTAGTTCCTGTTATAAAAAGGAGATGAAAAATGATACTAAACAAATTTTTGGCTAAAGTTTTTTTTTATATAATATAGAGAGAGAAAGTAAAAAGGGGTCAAAGAACTCCTTGTCATGGCTGACAGTTGTAAGTTGCCTCTAATGAGGCGGCCTAAGGCAAGTTGCAATTCACAGCCGGAAGTCGTCCCTGCTGAAACGGCCTGATGCTGACAACCGAGAGAGGATTATCAGTCTCCCCCATTGTCTCAGCTTCTTTAAAAGCAAAGAAAACAAGAACGAGAGAGATGACAGACTCGTTCTCTCTCATGAACAGAGTACATACAAGAGCGCGAGGAAGAAGAAGAGAGGGAACAGAGGGATTTTTGAAACTCTCTCTCTCTCCTCATACATAATTTGATGTTGGAGATAGCCAACATTCATATTGTCATTTATTGTGACAACAAATCAACAATTACTCTTATTAAGAGTGGAGATGATAGCTCAAAAAGTAAAATATAATAGTTAAATATCACTATGTTCATGATATGCTTAAAAGGAATGAGATATATATATCTTATATGCCAACGGATAATATGTTGGCTAACCTTTTGACTAAAATCATTTTAGAAGATCTTTTCACTAAACATGTTACATACATGGGTTTGAGATATGCCTAGAGTTTGAATGTAGAAATACACTTTGTTGATTGTTATGTAGGTAAAATATATTGATTATAAAAAAATGTATAACAGGTAAAATTTATAACTTAATTACAATTAGAAAATGATGCAACTTAAAAAAACCTCAAAATAGTGAGAGGAAAAACCAATGTATCATAAATTGGATCAAATGGCCAAGTGGGAGATGTAAGTTAATTGGTGGCCACTTTTGGCCTTAATAACAACAACCATGAAATGCAGAAAGAAGAATCTTCTTCCTCGATTTCATGAGTTCTTTTATAAAAAAAAAAGATTTACACGAAAACCAAATTTGCTTTTAAAAAAGTTATAAACTGAAAAAAATGACTTTAATTAAAAGCCCAAAGAAGAAAACAAGAAACAAGAAAAAGCCAAGTATTTATAGAAATACATACAACAAGTATATATATATATATATATATATATATATATATATATATATATATATATATATATATATACAACAAAACTCTCTTCCTAAGAAAACCATCCATGCCCTACCCTCCATTTGTTGGATGGCATTCTCCATCATTGTGAGGTCTGCCATGACTCAAAGGCTTGTTTTTTTGCACCGAATGCACCGACAGATTATTCCCACGTGAACCCTCACACTGTCAAAGTACACCGCCCTTGTTGCACGCAATATATTGCACGTGAACCAACGTACATCTAATCAACCTAGCCAAATTTTAATTTTTGCACCGTCTTCTTCATTTTGCAACTTACAATTATCGTCCTTCTCTCTTTGTTTGTGAGTGAGAGATAGGAGTCTAAAAGATTGTCTAATAAAGGTGGAATGCACGAAAATGTTTGTCAATATTCATCTGGAGAGCTTTCTTCTCAAAGAAAAAGGAAAAGAAAACAGATGCAGAATATGTGTGCTTTTAACATTTACTTTTATATAAGTAAACCATTCTTTATCAAGCTTAATGCAGTAAATATAAGATTCGACTTTTAATAGGATGAAAAAGCAATGCCTTGTAATGCACGAACAGCGATATGATTTTTACAATTGCACAACTTAATTAAAACCGTTTTCTTGCCAAGTTTATTACATTAAATAAATAACTTTTCTTTTAAACATGTTTCAATAGATTAGCTTTTGGATATTGTGGCCATTTGTTCGATGAATCAAAGGCTTACAACCCTGCTCTCTCTCTCTCTCTTCAAGAAAAAGGAGATTTCTGTTGTTTTAAAAGGACCATATATAATATTCTCTCCTAATTAATCAAGGAATAGTTGGATAATGAATAGCCCATGTGCTATCTGGATGGGCTACGGTGGTCTACATGGAGCAAACATAATTCCATGGACACCCAAAATCTGGCCACAAATAGTGAAACCATATATAGGGAGGGACAAAAGAACAGCATAATTATTTTTATAATTCCTGCTTTTCGAGAATCAGTCATCAATTTCGAGGTGTTGTTTCCTATTAGCATTGAACTCCAAAAACATATTATATTTGTTTTCCTTTCAACACTTTTGAGGCCTTACTCTGCCTCTATACTCAACCTCTTCAAATCACCAACTTCACTTTGATGCCTTCAGTGATACCAATTCAATAGTTTGGCTTAGGGTGATCTCTTTTGTTGTCACAAGTTACACGATGCCTATCACTTAATCTTGCAAGAGTTTTTACAAAAATATATAAATATGTAAAAAAAACTGGATTTGCCCACTTTTAACATGTTACTCGTCTATCATGAGTATAATTTAACTAAAATTTAAGAGTTTTCAAAAAAGAATGAAGAACAATATTATTACAGTTATACCCGAAAAGCAATAATCAAACATGAGTGAACGACATTATTAGTAGTGGGCAAGATCCAATCTCTCTCTCTCTCTCTCTCTCTCTCTCTCTCTCTCTCTATATATATATATATATATATATATATATATATATATAAATAGCGTCAAGAGCTAAGTATAGAGCAAAGATTGTATAGAATAATTTGCCTGTGAAAAAGTCGTTCTCTTTCGTCTGTCGGTTTAATATTTTCCCTTTATATTGTCTACCAAAACTGCTACGAAATTGAACTACAATCTATTATTGTGCCAGAACCTTTGTCTTGCTACCTTTCGTTGTCAGTTCCCTCTTAATAAAACTTTTCAACAGCACCATTCATTGGCATACACAACCTCATCTTTGTGGCAAATGAAGAATTGTTCCCAAAGGTATCGTCGGGTCCGAACTGGAATTGACACGTACCAAACCCATTAGGGCCACTGTTTGGTGACGAAAAGAATGGATATGCTCATTATCTTTCGGACCCACAAGAGTTGTCTTCACACGTATTATTTTATACAAAATTTACGTCTAACGTGGATCTAAGTTGAGTTCCAATTAATTTCCATTAAACTTTAATATAAGAAAATAAAAACATTATATTCTTTTCAGGTATGGATTATATATATATTACAATTTTTCTTATAGGATATGCTATGCTCACACAACCTAGATTTATATGAATTGTATGAGTAAAGTGTAGCCAAATCTAAGTAATGTGATCTATTTACAAGTCTAAAGTCTTATCTAGTCCAATCATGCAAATTTCGAGTATATATAGTGATTGAATCGTGGCCCCACTATTGATTCATGTTCACTTATATCTCTATTCATTGCTTTTAAATAGTTTTAAATTACACACATACCACTCAAAATTAATAAAGGGCATGTCAAAGACGGGCAAGATATGGATTTCTTATATAATGTGACCTAAGATGCATTAATTCTTGTCTCTTGAGAGACATCCTATATAATTGAAATGGTACAGAGAACTCATAATATTTAAGAAGGCTTCGCGAAAAAGTAGGTCAATTAATTATGTGATGATCCTCGATTAGGCTGCCCATGCATTATTATGACATGTATTGATTGGGCGACCATTTCAAGTTTATGGTATAAATTTCAAAGCCGATCAATGCAAGCATCCCGCTATCTCAAAGAGTCACCATCGGATGAGCTTCACCCGGTTCAGTCCATGATGAACTCGTTCTTGTTCATTTTGTGATATTTCTTGCTATATTAGCTGAGGACAAACATTGCATGTTTGGATTGGTTCGGCTCGTATAAGCTCAGTTCATTAAGTCTATGTAAATATTACTTGTATATATCTCCAAAAACCATGTTTAAAACTAATGGGGTGAGCATAAATATAGTTAATATGACATCAAACTAGCAACTTTATTTAAATCATCTAACTTGGTTCATGTTCAGTCCGTGTTTGGCTTCACTTAAACAAGCTAACAAGTATTTCAGTTAATAAACGAGCCATAAGGAAGTCTTGTCGGTTAGTTGGACCCGGATCAAGCCCTATCTAAACCAAAAATAGGTCCGATCCGATATTTTTTAGTTTAGTTTATTTATTATTTAATATAAATCCCATGTACCTCCGGTTCCTACCGCACGGTCCAGAAAAGGATTCTTGGGAGATGTCGATAGGGGGTACTATGGTCATTTTGGGAAAGCGGGGAAATACCACGTGACTCGTGGTGAATGTGCGGTTCAACGAACTTTATAACGCGGTTGTGGTTTGCGCAACCCACCTGTGGTTAAGAAATCTAACCGCGGTTAAGGAAGATGGTCAAAAAGTGTAAAGAAAATATTTTCGCTAACGCAGAGTAAATGTTTTATTACGAATCAAATTACCCGTCCATTTTTTTCATTATTATAAAATACCTCAAAACTTTTAAGCCCCATGAAGTTAATTGAAAGCTCACGAGTCACTATTCCAAACCACGAATACAAAAGGCATTTAGTTTTGAGCATAAAGAGCAATAGCTCACCTGGCTAGAGGTTCGACTCACAGTTGATGGTCATGAGTTTGGTACCAAGGGTCTTCCCCCTCTAGTTTACCCGAAAATTAAAATAAATACAGGCTTGAGCTTGGGACACGAGTTTGCAAGTTATTTGGGGAAAATAAAATTTGGATGCACAAATATTTTAGAATTTGTTAATCAAACATTTTTTATATATGAAAATGGGTTTGCTAGTACAAACAATCTCTTAAATCAACTGTAGATTATTATAGGAAAAGATTTCTTAAAATAACCCAAGTCATTATTGACATGTCTATGTGTATACACCACCAAAATGGCATATCTAAATGACACAAAAATGATAGGCAAAGTTGGGCCCCATGAACCAAGATGAGTAGGTTCGACGAAAGCTAACATGTCATGAGTTCAATGCCAAAAGGGTGTATGGTGTTCAAGGGTTTCAACATAGGACTATCTTACTAAAGCAAAGATGATTTCATAAGCGTTTCTACTGTGTTCAATAAGAGTATGGTTCGACTCAACGGGAACTAGTTACTAAAACCATATTAATGGATCTCAATCACACTCTAAAACCATATGGCATCATTCACTCAAAGTTTAGGGGAGGCCCATGAGAGACTCAAATAAGCTCGGCTTGATATCGAACTCTTGACCTCTTCTTAACCCCATGAGAACACTACCACTATAACTGATGTGCCTCTCTATGACGACCCCTGGGTTCATGAAAGAAGAACGAACAAAAAGATTGCTTGCTTGGTTTTGCAGTTGGGTTTGTTTGTCTTAAAACAGTCAACGGGAAGAGTAACATTGTGCAATTAAACAAAAGTTTCTTTAAATTCGAAAACCCTTAAGAGAGAATGGTTAAAGTATTTGTTCGGTTAAATGAAATATACAAAACCGTGACCGGAGAAGAACACATTATGAGAAATTCTAGGTGGCAATTTGAACTTTTGGTTAAATTAAACAGAAGGAAAACGGCCGCGTTTTCATCCTGTGTGCGTGTGCGTGTGCGTGTGCGTGTAAGGCGGAATGGGAAGATCTCTCCAGCGAGAGCGAGGGACGTGAAGGATAAGCAGGAAAAATTTCTGAAACGCTAGAAAAAGAAATAGAGAGAAGGAGAAGATAGAGACGCAAACACTAACCCTATATCGAGCTTCGATCTGATGGTGAGGTGGAAGAAAGAGGAGAGGGCGTCACATTTCCTGGTTTGAAGAGCAAGGATAAGCAAGGTCTGTCCCTCCCTCTCTCTCTCTCCCGGTTTTGTTATGTTTGTTAAACGAGTTTATGAGTGAAGAATTTTGGTGTTAGGTTTTCTAGAAATACGAGTTCGTTTTCCTTGTTGGGGATCGTTGATGGCGGTTTGGTTTCCTTCTAAATAGAATAGTTGGCCGATCTCTAAGTGGAAGCTTCTGGCATTTTTGGGTGATCCGAGATGGTTTCTTGGTAAGAGTTGATGATGATTGTCGGACGATTTGAAGTGAGAGTTTCGTAGCTCGGATTTTAAATTGGGGCTCGATGCTCGAATTTCTTCCTCTTTTGCATATTTTTAAATCGAGCCTCGGATTTTCCACTGATGGTGAAAAGTGGAGTTTTCATTCCACAGTAACGATCGGATTCGATTGAGAATAGCTCTTAAGGTGAAACTTTGGAAGGTTTAGGAGCTGAAATGAATTTTCGAATTTTCCTCGTCTCGGTAAGCCTTCAACTCAGCATGGATCGCTTCGTTGCGATATTTAACCTATTAGACCGTTTTGGTAGCGATGATTTAGAAGCACTGCTGAACATTTAGTTCAGCTTGACTTCAACAATTTTAGGTTGTTTCCAACACATCTGTGATAGAATTTAAGAATTTTTTAAGTTGAAATCCCTAACTGATTGCAACTAATTTCTCATTTTGTGTATCATGTACAGTTGAGAAGTTTTGAAGTTACTTCTTCTTACTTTTTACAGAGTATTTGTTTGCGGGGAGTTTTGGTGTGAATGAGAATGTGGTTAGCTTGATTAGGAACAGTGAAATGGACACAAAGGCGAAGTTTTGGAGTGACGAAGATAAGGCTATGTTGCAGGCCGTTTTGGGTGGCCAAGCATGCGAATATTTGATGAAGGGTAACTCTTCTTCGGAGGGATTGTCTGTCGCAGTTTGGGATGGAGAATTACAGTCTAAACTTTGTGAATTGGTCGAAGGATCTGCCACACTGGACTGTACCTATGCCATCTTCTGGCAGATCTCGAGGTCAAAATCGGGAGATCTTGTTTTGGGTTGGGGAGATGGGCACTGTAAAGAACCGAAGGAAGGCGAAGAGCCCGCCTTCAAGCACCAGCGAGGGGCCGAAAATCATGAGCAGAAGATGAGGAAGAGTGTATTGCAAAAGCTTCATACTTTTTTCGGTGGTTCAGATGAGGATAACATTGCCATGAGGCTGGATACTGTTTCAAACACAGAAATGTTTTACTTAACTTCAATGTACTATTCATTCTCTCATGGTATTGGAGCACCAAGTAAGAGCTTTACTTCGGGCAAGCCAGTATGGATTGTAAACCCAAATGATTCAGTAAATGAATACTCATCAAGATATCATCTTGCGAAGTTAGCCGGACTTCAAACGCTGGTTTGCATTCCCACTGAGACCGGAGTTTTAGAGATTGGATCCGTTCATGTGATACCAGAAGATCAAAGTGTTTTTCATACTGTTCAATCTATATTTAGGAAGCCCGGGTTACATGGCTCCCGAGATTCTTTCAAGTTGCATGATCGCCACGAGGAAGTTCCAAAAATTTTTGGTCATGATCTTAGGCTTGGGAAAATTGATTCCCACCCTCCAACACAACATTTTAGAGCAAAGCTAGAGGATGCAACTTCACCTGGCTTGCACCCTTTGCACGAGGAGCAAGACAGAGCTGCACCATTGTTAAATGCAAAGAAGGAAATGACGACCCTGAGTTGGGCGACCGATTCTGTGAATACATATAAATCTCAAGCTCAACAGAAGCAGATCACAAGCAGTGAACCGGCCATTAGATTTGGGAATTATTCTAATGGTGGCATCGAGGGAAGCCAGTTGAAATTCTTTCCTCCCAATAGGCGGATAGACTTCTCTGGGACGTCGAGAGCTACTTTAGCTGTTCCCAGCAACACACAAGGGCTGATTAATGAGTTGGAGCTGTCTGATATGGATTCTTCATGTAAGGAGGACCGAATTCCTCAACCTGATGAGAGGAGACCAAGAAAAAGGGGACGAAAGCCTGCTAATGGAAGGGAAGAACCCCTAAACCATGTAGAAGCAGAGCGACAGAGACGCGAAAAGCTTAATCAGCGATTCTACGCTCTGCGAGCAGTTGTACCGAACATCTCAAAAATGGACAAGGCTTCTTTGCTTGGTGATGCCATTACATACATCACAGAGCTCCAGAAGAGGCTTAGAGAGATGGAAGCCGAAAAGGAGAAGCAAAACGCTTCGACTCCTGCGGCTGCAGCAGAGGGGGGTCAGGGTGCAGGCAGCAGCGGGATGGCTTGTAAACCGGAGATTGAGGTCCACACTTCACATGACGATCTCATAGTCCAGGTGAGCTGCCCACTGGACACGCACCCAATCTCCAAAGCCGTGCAAGTGTTTCGTGAAATGCAGGTCGCGATCCAGGAGTCGAGGATCTCCACAGAAAGCGATTCTGTTCTTCACACATTTGTGATCAGGCCCCAAAGCGGTGGTGAACAGTTAATGAAAGACAAGTTAATTTCTGCTTTTTCAAGATAACTGCGTGGTTGACCATGTGATTCCCCCTCCTATTCATGGCAGTGCTGAATGCTAACCCCTCTTCAAGGGGTCCATGAACCATGCAATCTGTTTTGGCCTTCTGCTGCTTATAGTAACAAGGAAGTATGTCATTGAACTTGAGTTGTGGGTATGATTTGTAATGACAGGTAAATGTTCTGATAAGATATAGTTCTGATGAGCTCACTGTAAGAAACTAGAAGTCACTCCAGGGAAAAAATTTCGTCCTTTAGATGCCTCATATGATGCCTTTACACCTTCCAGACCCTGTGATGTAATAGAAAGCAAATCCCTCTGATATCCCTGTGAATGTTAAGTGATCAGTACGTCTTACTCGTTTATCATTGATTTTCCATCAATACAGTTTCCACACTGCCTCCAAGCATTTGGTGCATGTTCGAGAGAGAGAGAGAGAGAGAGAGAGAGAGAGATTCGGGAAACTTGAGGCTCTTATTATTGCAAGCATTGTTTTGAAGATATGCTGTTCTTAAAGTGATTGTTTCCAATGTTGCTGAGACTGATATTGACGATGTTGTAAACCTGTAAGCCTCACCATAAAGAAACTACATTAATATTTGTTTGCATCTTTATGGATTTCTTTTAGGGAAACAACAAAACATGATCTGTTTTATTTTGTGTTAAATACTAATACAAAACAAGGCCAAAGTTCTATGATAGATTGAATTCTTTCGCTGCCGAAGTTAGTTCAGAAGAAGGCTTCTTTCTTGGTTTTGTTGGTCGTTTGGAAAAAGTTGTTGGTTCTCAAAAGAATGGGGTTCCCCAAGATATGGCAGCTTATTCGGGGCTTTAAGGGACCAACAGAACTATGCATTTAATCATGTATTGTAGCTTTTATATTGATATTTCAAATTTCAAGGGAGGCAACCGCCCCATCACCCCTCTGCAAATCAACTACTATATACATAAGGTATATGCACATGCATGCCACACACTACCTATTTGGGTGGGACACCGAGAAGCTGATTTCGTTTTGGGGTTACAATGGGAGGTTGAAGCCTCACACACACGTCCAGATACACAGGCATGCTCCTTCACGTGAACCAATTCGCTAGCTGCGAGCTTGCGTGGTGAGTAAAAGCTCTGGGTGCAGGGAGAGGCTGAATTGGAGCATGACTTTCCTCAATGTCGGACTCATCAGCTTCCATTAGATCTTGCAAGAAACTGGAGCTCAGCACAGTGCCACGTTAGATTCGGTTTGGTATCAAGGAAAAAACAGCTTGGATCCCAACAATTAGCTTTCTTCCTTCCGTATAGATAAGATGCAGCAAGTATATATTCGGTGATGATGATTATGGGTTCCCTTGTTCAGACGATGGCCTAGTTAGCTTGTCATAGTATTGTGTGCATGTCAATGCATGTCGGGGTATCAATCTACTGACCTCCAATTGTTTTGTACGAGTAAAATATAATCAATTCTTGTTTTCTATATTTATAACACAGAAACCACCTCTTGATCAGTTTGAACAACCCAACATAAAACTCCTAGGCAAGGACCCTCACCCAAAAAATAAAGATGGAATCAAAATACTGTTGTTTTGAACATATATATCAAATTTTTTTTTTCTAGAGACCTGTAAAACTTAATCTGCTTGTCAGTTTCATATGTAAACAACCGACTTTTAGGATTGTGCGTGGAGATCACAATTGAATGGTTATTTTTGTAAAACATCAATTCACAGCTTTCTGGTCTAGTGGCATTGCACTCGAGGACATAGAAGGGCTAATACACATTTAAGATGAGAGCATGCAAAGTCTTTCTTTTGTTGTGGAAAACATTGTATATTTCTATATCTAATAAATTAGTCACTCGGCACTGTACGTTGGTATCCGTATTTGACTGTGAACACTAAATTCCACATTGGTTGTAGTGTAATCTGATCTCAACTGAAGGATAACATTTGCTTGGATTCTTCGCTATAACATTTGGCATTTGGTTTAGCATCAGCTAACATTGTTGAATGTTGAGATTTAATGAATTCTAAAGATTAAAATATTAGGCTGTTTGGTACTTATCCTGCCCAACGTTGATATTTTAATCAGTTTTTGAACCCATCAACTATCAATTGATTACATTTAATCGTATCTTCTAATCACCCGTGTCATCACTTAGCCATTTCTTTTAACAGTGCGAATATGCCGAGTACTACCAAAGGTCCATCTAAAACTAAACCAATACTATTCAATTGGGCTGAGTGATTAATAAATAATCAATGAAATGTACCTATTTTCATTTCAAAAGTGATATGCATGTTCAAGGTAGATGATAAGTCTACCGTTAGATTTAAATAACGTCCAAATAAGAAAAATTCTTCAAAGGTTATGTATCAAATTAACAGTGGTACATAAAAGTTTTCAGCACCATGTGCGGGCGGGTACGCATATATCTATGGATAAAAACAAACACATACATACATGTCTGTGAATGTGTGTCTGTGTTTATATTGGCAAGGGTTAGGCAGATCCCTATGGGATAAAAACATACCTGAGTACCCCGGCAATTGAACTCGACCTCATGTCAGGAGCCCGATGTTACATCACGGCACGGTTTGCTGAGAGCCAACTTTGCAAGATCAGTTGCCTCCAAGTCCGAGATCTTGGAGATCAAAGCAGCAAAATTAGAAGACAAAATCACACTAAATGGAATGAAAAATATGAGCACCATTTGCACATCATAGCCAGCAATTGTCTCTACGTTCCATCTGTTTAGAGCTACATTTGACGTCACCCAAGTTTTAATTGGCAAAAAGATAGAGGCAGAAGAAAAATAACTCCAAACTGGAGAAAAAAGAAAAGGACAGGCAAGATTCAAACTGTGACGTAATCTGTATGGAAGCGCACAAGCAATAACTAGAACCCGAAAAACTTTGGTGGTCACCATTGTCCGGCTCTGGTGGCCTTGTGTATTGGTTGAGATTCCCCTTTTTACAGCTTTGCGCGTCTCCAAAATAATGAACTACAACTGTCATGATCGCAGAGTTGTTTCACAAATGGGGTTCACTCGTGTCGAACAGCATTATATTTTTCTAAAAGGCTTGGAGCTTTTGCGATTGTTACCATCAGCATTTTGAACTTAGGGCTGCACTCACCACCACTGCAAAAAATCAAACTAAAATTGTAAACAATGTCCATGAGAAAGAAATCTCAAACACACGCGCACTCTTGCCAACAGTAAGGTCGGCAGAAAGCAGAGCAAGCAACTCATTAAGGACCCACAGTTTTGTGACGAGTTCTTTTGCCATTGATTTATGTTTTCCACAAACTGAATCAGACATGCTACAAAATTGAGTTTTTACCAACAAAAGGATTATGACCGCTCCTTTTTAACTCAAGAAAGCTGGCAAAACCTATATCAGCGTCTTACATCAGCAAGGCCATTCACAGAAATTGATTTTGCCAAAAAGGAAAATTTAGAAATTAGAGAAGCTATTCCCTAGGGCAAGAAAGCAAGCAGAAACATAATCATTTATATGGATAAGAGTCAAGACCAGTGTCGTGAATAGCAGCATATCATAACATGTACTTCTTTCACATGATACAATATAAGGTACATTAACTAATAATAATCATGATACAAACAAACAAATAAATATTAACTAACTAATAATTGAGGATAATCTAACCATTTTTCCATTAACAAATTAAAGCAAACAAGTTCTCCAACATCTAAAAATTACACGATATACGTCATATAACTTAAACGTTTTTTAAAAGTCACCTCACAAAAGAACTAAATAATCATGATCACAAACATTAAAATTTGAGTCAACAACTAAACAATCTTGTAGTTCTTCACCTTCTTCTTCTCCTATATGTGCATAGATGAGCATGAAATAAAAAAAATGATGATAAATACATCAAATGCAACAAAATTTATTATAAAAAAAAAGAAAAACAAAAGCTTATACCTCAAAAATGTGAAGAATCACATCCACACAGCCGAAAAAGTTTCATTTCGTGAGAAAACCAGCAAGGTCCCCCTCACATACATCAGATGGGAGAGAAATAAAACAATAAGGGCTTTAAAAGCCCAAATCTGCTCAAAATCCTATGACTCAGTTCATATGCAGGGTTCACAAATAAGAAAAATGATGGCAACCAGAAAATCTTTCCAGTAATATAGATAAGAGAATGAAAAAACTGTTATAGTAGCTTCTCATTAAGGCACCCTATGCATAGTAGAATTTTGCATCCATGAATTTTCAGAATCGTGTGTTTCTAGCATGTGGATTTAAATGCTTCAGATTTTGTTCTTCTACAATACCGCTCGAGAACAAGCCCCACTAATGAAAAGAGAAAAGACATTCATGCCATAGAGAGATGCCAATCATCATTATAAGAAGTCGTCAAATGATTATCAGAATTGAAGTAAGAAATGAATCGGCACATAAACTAGAATATCTGAACCACATCCAGAAAACATCACCTTATGTGAGTCAAGGAGGCAATAGCTCGAAGAGCACTCCTGATCATGTCCTCGTTGCGATCTACTTCCTGCTTAACAGCATCCTGTTTTGGTCTGTGATTTATAGTCTTTTCCAGTGGATCGATCAATGAGTCCAAGACTGCACAAGAAATGAAAAAGGACAATCAGAAAAGATGGCCAACCATGCAGACTAGCAACATAACTGGAGTAGTGGATGAATTTGTGCATGTTACCTGCCAGCACCGCAGCTGGGCACTTGTTGGCAAGTTTTGAGAGGATAAGATGGCATGGCATTTTGACATCATAATGATCTGCAGGCACCAAAATCAAAAACAAAAAAAAATGACATTTGGAAATCAACATCCATGACATATAGCAGTTAAGTGTAACCAGAAGTGTGATGGAGAACATAAGGACTTAATCCACATAACGGAGATCAGAAAGCAACATGAAACAGCAGCACAAAATACCAAAGGAAACACGTATTCTTCTTAGTGCTCGCAATAGGGTACACAATGTCCAATATCAACGTGAGATCAGACAGTAAGGTATTGGCTCGTACAGAAAATCCGGCTCCAATAAAATAGAGCTATACAGACTATTCTCTTACAGTCACTTGGTAAGAGATAAGCTTTGTTAAGAGCCCATTAAGTGAATGATGTTCACAAGCCAATTCTGAGGGGAAAAACATCTGAATACATACTCACTGAATGACTATCTCAATACCAAACAACCGTAAAGAAGATATTGTCAGCATCATGAATATCAGGAGAAAACAGAGGGCATGTTGCAGAACATAGTCCTGAAGACATAAGAGACAAGATTGAGTTAAGAAAAGGCTTAACTGTTTTATCTCCTAACCTGATGGAATCCACCGGTGTCAAAGAATCACCAAATTGAATACTAACTTGAAGCAAATCCAAGTTCAAAAATTTGAAGAAGAAGATTCAAATTCCAAAAAGTTCGGCACCTTTCAAGGGAGATGACCTAGACACGGATTCTGTTAAAGGATGTAATGTTAGATGTAGAAGTAGTTTAGTTTATTGTTATTTCACGTCATGTAAGTGTATTTAGTGTATTTAACGTGTTATGTCTCTTTAGTAGTAATTAGTACTAATTAGGGGTAGTTTAAAAATTCAAGTTAGATAGGGTATAAGTAGTAGTGATTAGGGTTGAGTCTCATTATGAAAAGAAGGGTTGGACGGCAGCACTAGGGCAGCCGCAAGTTGTATTTTGGGGCACAGGTTTTGTAAGTTTTCTCGATCTTGTTTAATGCATTTATTTCTTAATATGGTATCAGAGCCTATTATGCAAGAAAATGCAGATTTCCATTATTGAAAGCAAGTGATCAAAAGTTCTTTGGAAGGAATCCATCAAGTATCGGCTAACTCTTTATGGTTGAATCAGTTTATTTGGGCACGTGACTATCATTACAACAGCTTGAAGTTCCTTGATATTGATTTCATCATATTTCCGATTTGGGCACTTAGAAGAATTCCATCATCAAGGTTGAATTTCTTTGTTATCATTTTTTATTAAATTTCCCTATTGGCTATTAGCTATCATCAAGATTTGCCTATTAGCTATTAAAGGATTAAGTTAAATCTCAATTTTCGATTTGGGAAAGTGAAGAATTTCATCATCAAGATTTGGTTATTAGCTCTTGAATGATTCAGCTATATTCTCCCATCATCAAGTATCGGTCAACTACAAGATAGTCTATTGTGCCAGCAACATACAATTTGTTTAAGTCTTGTTATTCATACTTGTTCAGATGGGAAGGAAAAGAAGTTGACAACCAGATGGTAATATCTGAATTCGGTACCAATGAAAAGTTAGAACATTTTCAAATCACATCTACTAAATTGGATGGTAGAAATTTCTTGGAATGGTCCAGATCAGTGGAATTGACCATTATAGCAAGGGGGAGATGGGCACACCTAATGGGACACACACACAGAAACCAGATATACATGATACTCAATATCCAAGTTGGAGAAGAGAATATGCTTTAATTTCATCCTGGCTACTTCAGTCTATGGTGCCATCGATTGCAAAAACATTTATATTTCTTGAATCTGTTTATGAAATCTGGAGTGCAGTATGTGAAACTTACTCCTGAAAAAAGAATGTTGCCAAGGAGTATGAAATATTAGAAAGAATCAGAAATTGTAAACAGGGAACTCGATCCATTAGTGAATATTATGCAAATCTTCAAGGATTGTGGGATGAACTTCTATATTACACCAATATTAAGTGTTCATCATGTTACACTGAAAGAAATGCAGAACTTGAAAAGAAAAAACTATTTGATTTACTGTGGAGGGTGAACTCAGAATTTGAGTCTATAAAACTTAATGTCTTAGGAAGAGATGAGTTATCTTCATTGGGAACAGTATATTCATTATTGATCAGGGAAGAGTATCGAAGAAATCTTGAAAAGAACAACTCTCCTGGTACAGACCAACATGCACTTCAAATAAGAGGAGAAAACTTAAATTTTCGAGGAAGAGGAGGATACCAAGGACATGAACGTGGAATAAGAGGAGAAAACTTAAATTTTCGAGGAAGAGGAGGATACCAAGGACGTGGACGTGGACGAGGACGTGGCAAATCTAATCCTTATGGAAAAGAACAACTCATTTGTTCTCATTATGGTACATCCAGACACTCAAAGGAATACTGTTGGGAATTACATGGGAAACCTGACTATTATAAGAACAGAAATCCCTCTGCTCATGCTGTTGAGAATTCTCCTTCAAATACAGATGGAATGCAAAAACTCATTAAGAGGATAGAAGGACCCGAAACCAGATTATCTGAAAAAGCTCAGCCATCTTCCTCTCAAGCTACAATAGCTCAGGCTACTCACTCGGTGAAGGGTAATCCGTATTATTCTAATTCCAAAGTTTGGATTATTAATTCAAGTGCAACAGACCATATGGTAGGAGAATCATCCTATTTTTCAGAATACAGACTTCTTCCAAAACAAGAACCTATTAAGTTGGCAGATGGTTCGTATTCTTATATGATTGGACAAGAAAGTGTACCCACTTGCTTTTCAAATTTAAAATCAGTTTACCATGTTCCTAGCTTTCCTATAAATCTCCTTTCAGTCAGTGCTTTAACTCAGAATATGAACTGCATTATAACATTTTCTCCTGATGGTTGTGTATTTCAGGATCTGAAGTCGAAAAAAATCTTTAGTCATGGTAGACTACAGAAGGGCTTATATATTTTGGAAGACAATGTTCAGGAAGAAACTTCTTTTAAAGCTTCAACAGCAACTATTCAGGATTTAGAAATTCAACTCTGGCATTATCATCTTGGTCACTTTCCTGTTTTAAAACTTCACTATGTTTTCCCTCATCTTAGAGTTAATAAACCTCTGTTTGAATGTGAAGTCTGTCATCTTAGGAAACATCAAAGAGCCACTTTTTCCTTAAGTGACTCTAGAAGTTCTCAGCCTTTTGAACTCCTCCATTCAGATGTATGGGGTCCCAGTCCTATTACCTCTTTATTTGGTCAGAGATATTTTGTGTCATTTATTGATGATTGTACTCGCCTTTCAATTATATATTTAATGAAATCAAAATCAGAAGTCTCTTTCATTTTTCCAATTGTTCATAAATTTATTCGTACCTAATTCAATACTTCAGTGAAAATTCTTCGTTCAGATAATGGGGAGGAGTACATTAACAAGCAATTATCTGAATATTTGCACACTCATGGTATAGTCCATCAAACTTCATGTTCCTATACCCCTCAACAAAATGGAATTACTGAAAGGAAAAATCGTTATATTCTAGAAGTGGCCAGGACACTTTTACTTCAGAGCAATGTTCCTAAACTCTATTGGGGAGAAGTTGTTCTTACTGTTGTTCATCTGATTAATAGAATGCCTAGTACTGTTCTTGAAGGTGAAAGCCCTATTAAGTATCTCAATAAAGAATCAAAGCCTTTTCATATACTTCCCCGTATTTTTGTTTGTGTTGCTTTTGTTCATATCCATACGTCAACATCAAACCATGGACCCTCATGCTATTAATGCATCTTTCTTGGTTATTCTCGGGTTCAAAGAAGTCTGGATGTTATTCTCCGTCAAATCGTTCTTATATCTCTGTGAGATGTTACCTTTTCGAGGATACACCTTTCTTCATTTGCCTCCACCGATCTTGTCGGAGTCCTGTTTCTCGAGGTCTTACACCTATTCACATCTTCGATTCTCTCGTTTTAGAATCCCTGTCTCACGTGTACAATACACGAGGCTGCCTTGTTGCTCCTAAGTACCCCATGGAGCCATTTCGTCTCACTTATCAAGTCGTCCTCATCTGCTTACTCTAGGAACGGCCCTGTTGTGGACACAGTGACTCCCTCTGCTCAGCTCCTCGTCTTTCTTGGGCTATTAGGTCCAACTTTGAGCCTATTCCTTTGTATACCCTAACATTGACCTTCCATTGCCTTACGAAAGGTAATCGTTCTTCTTCGCAATCCTCGTCCTATTTATAATTTTCCTAAGTTAAAAGTTATCATCGTTTATCTTCCAACCATTATGCCTTTGTATACGCTTTGTCGTCCATTTTCTATTCCTAAAGCATTCGGAAGGAAACCTTATCCCATCCGGGATGGCGTTCAGGCTATGATTGATGAGATAGCGGGCTGGAATCTAACCACACTTGGGCTCTTGTTCCACTTCTCCTCCGGGAAAGTCTACTATTGGTTGTCGTTGGGTTTTTACATTGTCAAAGTTGGTCTGATGGGGCCAGTGGATCGCTTAAAGGCTCGTCTTGTGGCCAAAGGATATACTCGAGATTTATGGTCTTGACTATGGTGATACGATTCTCTCTGTTGCTAAAATGGTGTTTCTGATTACGTGCGTCTCTCTTTTATCCATGCGTTTGCTATCTCTTGGCGGCCTTTATATCGGTGGATATTAAAAATGCTTTTTACATAGTGAGTTGGAGGAGGAGATTTATATGGAGCAACCACTGGGTTTATTGCTCGAAGTCGGGTCTTGTTTGCCAACCGGAGTCATTGTATGGGTTGAAACAGGTCACCTCGAGCTTGGTTTGGAGGTTTAGTAAAGATACATCTGACGGTTTGGCATGATTCGTAAGTGAAGGTTGATCACTCTGTGTTCATAAACATTCACTTGAAGTGTAAAAAGTCATTTATCTTGTGGTCTATGTGGATGATATTGTAATTACGGTGATGATCATGAAGGGATCACTAGACTAAAGCAACATCTGTTTCGACATTTCCAAACCAAAGATTTGGGCGGAGTTGCGATACTTCCTTGGTATTGAGGTTACCTTTCGATCAAAAGCGAGGCATTTCCATTTGTCAAAGTATGCCTTGATATTTTGGAAGAGAGCCGGGATGCTAAATTGTAAGGCCGTGGATACTCCACATGGATCCGAATGTTAAGCTTATGCCAAATCGGGGAAGCCGTATCGGATCAGGAGCGGTCTCGAAGGTTGGTGGGAAAGTTGAGTTATCTCACTATGACCGGAACCCAGATATAGCCTTCTTTGTTAGTGTTGTGAGTCAATTTCTTAACTCTCCTTGTGACGGTCATTGGGATGCGATGACTCGCATTTTAAAGGTATATTAAGGGATCTCACTGGAAAGAGGACTAATATATGAAAGCGAGAGGTAACTATCTGAGACATTGTTGCTTCTATCTGATCTGGACAGTGCCCAGGCGGGATCTCCAGGTCAGTGATAAGGAGGTCCAACCACGGGTATTGTGTTTTATTGGAGAGTAATCTCATCTCTTGGAAGAGTAAAGCGTAGTGTTGTTGCGAGATCAAGTGCGAAGTCAGAATATGGGGCTATAGTCTTTACATGACATGTGAACTTATATGGTTAAAACATCTTCAAGAGTTAAAGTTTTGCAAAATGGGTTCTATGCAAGCGATTTGTGATAATCAAGCGGCCTTACGCATTGCTTCTAATCCTGTCTTTCATGAGCAAGCCCAAGCATATAGAGATCGATTGTCATTTCATTAGACTAAAGCTACTACAAGCAGATAATTAAAGGAGACATTATCCAAGTTGGGTGTTACAAATGTCTTTCACCCAACTTGAGGGGGAGTGTTAAAGGATGTAGTTAGATGTAGAAGTAGTTTAGTTTATTGTTATTTCACGTCATGTAAGTGTATTTAGTGTATTTAACGTGTTATGTCTCTTTAGTAGTAATTAGTACTATATAGGGGTAGTTTAGGAATTCAAGTTAGATAGGGTATAAGTAGTAGTGATTAGGGTTGAGTCTCATTATGAAAAGAAGGGTTGGACGGAAACACTAGAGCAGCCGCAAGTTGTATTTTGGGGCAGATTGGAGATTGGAGGAATGCCTCCAATCTGTCAGGTTTTGTAAGTTTTCTCAATCTTGTTTAATGCATTTATTTCTTAATAGATTCAACACGTGGAACTGTGTCCAGCCTATAGCAGAACGCTAATTCTAAAGTTTTGCCTAAATTCAAAGAAAATCTAGAAAACAATGAAAATTTAGAATCAAAAAGCTCTCTCTATCTACTTTCTAACAAGCCAAATTTCACTTTCTAAAAAGTTTTTGAAACCTTGGTAGATGCCTACAAAGATCCAAAGTCCTTGCCTCCTCAACGACCCCACTCTAGAAACCAACCAAACTTTGACAGATAAACCACCGTTATGTCAACTTTCCAAGGGAAATTATTGGGGCGCAGTTAAGATTACGAAGATGCTTGAACAGGGCAATAGAAGGCCAAGTTATTAAAGAGCTGGGCGATGGGAGTTCCCATTTATTAGAGCTCTAAATGATGTGAATATGAAGACCAAGTTCCCGTTTCCTGATTATTGAAGAGCTACCACACGAGCTCTAAGGTGTGCTTTTCTGCTCATGATTTGCAGGTTGTACCATCAGGTGGTATTCCCTGTCAAGAAACATCAAAAGCACATGAAAAACGAGATTGTTTTTCGAATTTTGAGCTGCATGAGCAAATCCGTCTTGAGAGGCTGGCCTAGATTGCTACATGGCACAAATATTGCAGGTATCCTAGTGAAAATATTCCAGTTAAAGCACGTTGAATGCAAACAAGGCAAGGAGGCTGAATCAAATGAATGGCCCAAATGGAGTAGAACCATAGGAAAAACATAGGTAATCCCACCCATCCGAAAATTGCCTACCCCTACATATGCTTAAGGTGATATCCACGGGAGGAACACCACAAACACGGGGGGGAAAGAGACTCTTCTGGGGCGGCAGGTTTGAAGTAGGAACGGCCAGACCAGGCTTGCTATGTGGCTCCAAAGCACCAATCATCACAATGATCAATGATAAATTAGAGTGCGTTGAATATTTAAAAAAAAAAGAACATTAAGTCAAACTTGACCATAAAAATAAAAATCATACTAATGGTCTGTAGCAAACACTTTGCGGTGGCTTGTAGGCTCAGCACGCAGGGCACATAAGACACATTAGCTCGTTGCCACACTATGCTTATGCAGAACTTGGGAAAGTTTGTTCCCTAGCTGATGACCCAAGTGTTTTGGGCCTACCTTGATGATCTTGTTGTCATCTACAAGGAAGACATCAAGCAAGGTGTGGCACGTTATGAAGATGACTTACCGGTTCATGGAAGCTGGATTTGCGAATAAGCATGAACCTATTAGCAATGTTTAGCTGCTTGATGAAGAAGGTGTTGCTAGATTAATTCACAATCATCTACTTAGAAGATTCCAAGAACATTGTGGTAAGACTTGCAAAAGAAGATCTTCTAGTTATTGCATTTTTTTTGGATAAAGATTTTCTAGTTATTGTATATATTGATGTATGAAGTGTGTACGTATGTAAGTATGCATCTGTGTGTGTGTGTACATATTGAACACATCGCTTGAGTGTTAGTGTTTCACTTATATAATGATAAGTTCATCCCATTGCATGAAAACCTTATGCTTTCTCATACCTTAGATAAGCTACCAGGCCTATAAGAATATAGCAGTCAAGCATCCGAACCCTTAGTTAGTCATAGAATTTCTTGTTCTCACATTTGAATCAATTAAACGGAATATGAGGCATTATAACACATACCTTCCAAACCAGATTTGAGGTATGGAACTATGAAAGATGATGGATTAACTTGATCGAGACAACTGTCTAGCAGTGTGTCCACACATTCAAATGCTGCCTTTCTCAGCTCAAGACCATCATCAACGACATGCTTAAACGGACCAAGATCTACTGTTCTGATCATTTCTTGCTGCAATAGCAAAAGATAATTAGTAATATTGCATTACTGAAGAATACAAAGAAAGTCAACCTAATGGTAGGCGCTTACCTTAACAAGAGTCTGGTCATAAAGAAGTGGAAGCAACTCAGGAAGAAGGCCCTTGACAAGGTTCGGTTTATTATGAGCTGCTGTGCTCAAAGCTAAAACAGCAGCACGCCTAACATGCTTCACAAAAGTAAAAGTGTAATTCAGAGACATTTTGACAAGTCAGAAGATCAAGCATTGTTGAAAAAAATTCAGGACTGACTCATCGTAGTGCCTGCCATCCTGCAACTTTTCTACCACTACTATTAAAATTAAAAACATATCCCAAGAATAACAAGGTATCCAAGGGCATCAAATCATATTGTGAAATTGAAATATTAACTAAAAAGAAAAGGTTTTGGAATATGACAGAAGAAGCAGCAAACCATGACTGACGCACTCACCACCCCCACATGAATGGAACGAATAAAAATAACATTAGCAGAAGAGTATATGGTTTCCTGTCAAAGAGCCAGGACAAAAATGTTGCCATATATGACTATGGCATCACCCACGTGATAGATTAAACTAGCATGGGCTATCTTATGACGCACTGAAGACAATCCATTGAACAAGTCCAGCTTTGGCTTGAGACTGGATGAAAATGTATCCAAAACAAACCTGTTGATACACAAAAGCTAAACAAATAGCAGGGTCTGGGTTCATTCAGTCAAGTTGTACGAGCTTCCAGGCAAAATTGACCCTACATCTGCAAATGCTGGACCTACTGGGTTTCATCCCAATTGGAACTGGTTGTAGCATGGAGGATGTTAAAGATACATAAAATAGAACAGTAAATTGCAATAATACAGAAACATACCCGGTCATCATCCTTTATAAGCATCAAAAATGAAGATATGGATGGGTGTAGAAATTCATCAATCTTTTCTGGTCGTTCAACAATAGAATATTTTATAGCAATGACAACTGTAGCTCTTGTAAAGGCAGCTGGGCTTGTTGCTCGTACCTGGCAGGCAAAGCAATTTATCACAACATACCCATATTTTCGAGAAAGAGAGAGAGGGAGAGAGAGAGATTTCATGAGCATAAATCAAACATAAGAACTAATCATTTTCCATAGGTACAAGGGCAGGCATGGGATATGACCACATAAATCATGGTCACATAAACATGCAGACACGCACACAGAGACACGGATATATATATATATATACCCTTCATAAACTCAAAAAAAAACTCGGTTTTCAAGATCAGTTATCGTTGCTAAAGTAACGATCAGCCGATAGTGAAAGAACACTATGAAAATAGTAAGAAAATGGTCACTAGTATCTAAACATGTTTCACAAGGTATGTGCTGTCAGTGTCATACCAGTGTCCTAACGGATACTTCACCTCTATGATGTTACAGTTACATAGTTAAGA
Source organism: Brasenia schreberi (assembly GCA_036023115.1). Classification (NCBI taxonomy): domain Eukaryota; kingdom Viridiplantae; phylum Streptophyta; class Magnoliopsida; order Nymphaeales; family Cabombaceae; genus Brasenia; species Brasenia schreberi. Next base: position 1,468,788 of record JAYKKT010000092.1, on the reverse strand, counting down.
AAACTTTGGGGGGGGAAATTGAGAAAGGTTCTTTCAAGTTACAACACTCAAAACAAACTTGACAATCTCAGACAAAAGAAATCAGTTGCAGACAAGCTTAAGACAGGACATAGCACCTTCAGTTCAGGGATAAGCTTATTGGGCTTGAGAAGAGCAATCTTCCCAAGACATTCAGCCACAACATTCCGGACTCCTTCCTCCTCGCTTTCACAATGATTAAAGAGCAATGTGAGAATCTTCTCAACGTTCCTATCCTCCAGCTCTGTCTGGCCAGCTATAGCTACTGCTTGTCTTGCTATAACCTGCAGAAGAATTCAACTTAAAACTGCCAAAATATACTTAAAGGCATGAAAGTTCTCTAAGCCATCATAGTGGATACCTCCTTCAATGAATGAAGCAAAAGGTATTGTTGCTTTTGCTGGATATCAATTTGATCCAAGATAAATGGTAAGTACTTTGACAGATTCCCAACAGCAATGTTGCCCAATGCATAGGAAGCTGCAGACTTGATCTCTATGAAAGGAGACTGGAAAGACTCTATCACAATATTCTCAATGTTTTCATGTGAGCTAAGATCTCTCCTCCTCCCAATTTCTCCTAGACACAATAACGCAAGGTGCTGCTTTGCCTGAATATAAAATAAGGAATTCAATGTTTAAACAGTGTTTTGTAGGGGGAGTCATCAACGATAAAGCTCTTTAGAAACTGTCAATCTAGTTTTTATTTACTGTAAGAATACATAAAGGCAAGGCCACATAAAAAATCAACTGACACTAAGTTTCAACAACAGTTCAGGCCTTCTCTTCAAAAGGAACAGAACTGTGGGCCACTACTCATCACGGTCATGATCACATTTAACAAATGAGCGGCATTTGCAGATTGATAAAACACAAAAGCATCAAAAAGAGGCACCAGCCTATTTTTGCAACAAGAGAGTGGCAATTGCCCCTCGAAAAATGGAGGTGACAGGGCGTTTGCCCAGCTTGAAGACTCGCTTGATACCAAATATACTTGCTCTTAGCAGAATATCCATAGCACACTGCCACGAAGGGCTGCTTTCAAAAGGAACATATTTATCAAATATATTCTAAATGCTTACTAGCCCATATTTAATACCCATGCTCTATTTTATCAATAGCACGCTATAGCGCGCTATAACATTTTAGCGGACCTCGAACCGCTATAGCGTGCAGTAGATAACGGGGACCTTCTTGGGTGCAATTAGTGCCGCTAATTGCACTCTAGCGGACCACTATATCATTAATAGCGTACAAAAGGTTTTGGGTTTATCCATTGGATCGACCCAACCCAAATTAAATAAAATCTAATTCTTGCATTTGCTCTCTCTCTCCTGCCTCTCGCCTCTACTCTCTCTGCCACGACCCACACGCACGTCGACGACGACCACCACCACCTCCGATGTTGTCCGCCGTAGGTAAGATCTCTCCCCTTTCTCTCTTCTCTCCATGTATTTCTCCGCCTCTACCGCCTATTCTCTCTCTCTTCTCTCTGTGTCTCCACCTTCCTCCGCCACACTCTCTCTCCCTTTCTCTCTTCTCTCTCTTTCTCCTGATACCCTTTTCTCTTTTTTACACCTTTCCCTTTTTACTTGTTTTCCTCAAGGATGATAATGAAGAAATCTCTTTTATCTTGGCTTCAGTGCAATATGCCAAGTTTATAGCCCGTAAACAATGGATAGTGGTTGGTCCTGATGATATGATTATTCATGTTTATAACTATAATACCATGGACAAAGTGAAAGTTTTTAAAGCACACATCTGATATTTCCACGCGTCTGATGACATGCTTATCAAGCTTTGGGATTGGGAAAAAGGTTGGATATGCACACAGATATTTGAGAGACACTCCCACTGTCATGCAAGTAACATTTAATCCAAAAGATACCAACACTTTCACTAGTGCCTCACTGGTTCGCACAATCAAGGTATACTGTGGTGTTGCAAAATTTTGTTTCAGATACTTATTTTTTCTTCATCTGACTATTATCCTTTAAAACCTAAAACAACTTGCAGATATGGAATCTTGGTTCACCATATCCAAATTTCACTTTGGATGCTCACTTGAAGGGGGTTAACTGCGTTGAGTATTTCACCAGAGGAGATAAACCTTATTTAGTTACAGGGTATGATGACCATACAGCCAAGGCATGATCCTGAGTTGCTAATTTTTCTTGTTTTAAGAAAAAAGAACTTGCTAAATCTTAACCACATATTGAACCCACTGGACCATGTAAACATGATTTTGTGTGCTGGTGAATAAATGGCTTTCTTACATCCACTCCGTAGTCTATTTTCCAGCTCTTTTCTTTTAATACTCTATGAAAACAAGTGTGGGACTATTAGATGAAAAGTTGTGTTCAAACAATAGAATGTCACACACAATGTCTCAATTGTTTGTTTTCATCCTGAACTTCCCATAATAATCACAGGTTCTGAGGACAGAACAGTTCGCATATGGCATGCTACTACCTATAGGTCAGTGGTTACTTGGTGAATCTTTATGTTGTTCGACACAACTATCTTTTCCTATAAAATACTTTTCGTATTGATATCTAATTCCTCTTAATATGGAAGTGATATAGAATATTTTGTTGTTAACATTATGCTCTGTCTTCAGGCTAGAGAACACTTTGAATTATTGGCTGGAACGGGTCTCATGCAATCTTAAGCTTTCTTTTTACAATACCCCTTCATGTTGCATTGGCAAGAGATATTCTTAAGCTTTATTTTTCTCATGCATGTGTGCTTGCATTCTATTGTTCAAGGTTACTCAGGAATGAGTAACTTGGGAAACAAACTTTCCAGTGCTAGTGCATTTGATTCATGAGCTATGGCATTTACTTTGTAAGTTGAAAAGGAGATTTCTGGTACTCTTGGAATTGAAGTCAGTTATTCCAAGATACCCAATTTTTATGTCACTTATACCAATTGTCTTTGTGTGGACTGAAAATACTCAATTTTGACTTCGGTTGCATTGTCCTTATGTCTTTGTGTTTTCTTAGAAGTTAGAAGCAGTGTTGTCTGACGCGTATCGTATCGCGTATCGCTGGGCTCCACGATACGGGCGTATCGTATCGTACTTTAATATTAAAAAACTATAAAAATTATTTAAAAAATCAATAAAATTAGTAAAAATCCGAAAAAAATCAAGAAAATTCTGGAAAATTTTGGAAAAATCTGGTAATTGCTTTAAATTCATATAATGCAAAGTTTAGCACAAATTGAACATTTAATATTGAACAATTACATCCAAAATTATATATTTTGAATCAAAAAATGAAATACATTTATATTTTACATATTGTAAATTTGTATCGGGATCATTAACTAAATAATCTTCATCTTCTCCTTGATGATGTTGTTGCACTTCAAATTAATTCATGCAATGTCTTCTTCAGTTAGGACTTAGGAGTGCATTTTCTTCGTTATCTTCCATAATCCACTCATGTAATATATCAAAATTAACAAACTGCTATCTTTGTACATGTAGTTGTCATATTTGCTAATTTTCATATGTGAGCAAAACAAAGAGCTCCATTTCTTTGATTATTGAGTCTATGACACCTCAATGATGTGATATTATTACTTGATGATGTCCCCTTTTTCTCTTATTGGAGACTAGCTTTTTAACTAATGCATGAGCTTCATTTCTCACTTCACAGACTGAGTTAAGCCTCACACACATTGATCATGTTCAACTCAATGGAAGTCATGTAACGTGAACCCTAAAATAGTGAAGTTGTGAAATCCCTACTCAATGAACCGAGAGAACTAAATGTTTTTAATTGTTTACGATCTTATGAAATTAGAAACTGTTAGCAAAAATATACCTAAAAGTTGTAACAGAAAGAGAAATGATTTTGTCAAAATTTTTTTTATACATTATTTTTATTAAATAAATGAAATTATAAACCCAAATTATAAGCATATTGGAGGATGCCTTAAAGGGAAGTGAAGAGAGGGCAGAAACATGCAAAAAAAATTTGAAAAAAAAATTTGAAAAAAAAAATTGAAAAAAAAATTGAAAAAAAATTTTTGGGTGTATCCCCCGTATCGTACGATACGAGCGATACGGGCCGTATCATATGATACAGTACGTATCGCACCGTATCGTACGATACGGTGCGATACGGATAACACTGGTTAGAAGTAGAATTTGTTTATTTAGTTTGATTCATTACTTCGTCTCTAGTATGGGAAAAGGCTTAGTTGTTGTTGTAGTTTGATTCATATTTATGAAAGAAGTGGTTGTGTTTCTTGATATTTCTTAGAAATTAGAGAACCCATTATATATATAATCATAAATAAAAGTGTATAGTTAAATCCGCTATATCCCCGCTAATTGCTATTGATAACATAGCCCATGATGCAAACTAATTTATTCTATGATAAGAATGACATAACCAATGAATCATGAGGTAAATTGCATTGAGAAATGGTTTTGTAAAAATTCCTCGCATATAGGTGACATCATGGGCCTTCATGATGTTGAGACGATCTCTGGATTGGATCTTAGTGTTTTGTTCCTGATCTAGTTCTATATATGTTCTTGATTAATATCTCTTAATAGTGTATTAATCTAAGGTATATTAGTCTTTCAAGTTATAAACCTTTTATATATAAGTTATGTAAACCGATCAAAACCCTAAGAAGGATTAAGAAATAAAAGTGACGGTTGCTCCAAAGTTGTCTTCAAGTTATTATGTGTGTTTCTGTATCAACTCTCTTATAATTAATAGAGTGTAATTCTAACATGGTATCAAAGCCTTTCACACCAAAATTGTGAGTTTTTTATGAATGTTCTAATGGTAAAATAGTCATATAAGTGTTAATTTTTATACTTTAGGGCATCCGTTGAAGGATTGTTCATGTACTACAGTCGCGTTGTTGGTGGAATGGTGCCATACGTGATCAAAAATTACTGCAGAGACAGTATCTGTGTTGCTGATTGGTGGACAACACATTGAAGTAAAAGAGATATTCATTGCAGGCAACAAAAATCTGATTTTGGTACTGCTGCATCGTTGAGTGCAGTGTGACAATGCCTGATTATTGGCGTCTAGTTGCTGTTATGTGAAAGAACTTACGACAAAATTTGTTCTCTCTTTTTGAAGAATTATACAATGGGGGATAATGACTCATAAAGGAAAAAAAGTTGATACCTTCTTCCCACCCTCTGAAGGCCAATCCGGAGAAAAATCAAACACTTTTCATATTACAAATGTTAAGATGGATGGTCCAAATTACCTTGAATGGGCATTGGTTTATTGAGGACAATTCTTCCTAGAGGAAGATAGGGTTATCTTATAGGTGTGTAACAGTGCCCTTATGAGAGTAGCCCTATCTATTTCAAATGGAGAAAAGATGTTGCACTTGTATCTTCATGGTTGTTACAATCTATGGTTCCATGGTTCCTTTGATAGGAAGAACCTTTATGTACGTGGAATCAACAATTTACATATGAAAGATAGCCTTTGAAACTTATTTAAGGCGGAAAAATATAGGTAAAGAATATAAGATCCTAAAAAAGATCATAAAATATAGACAAGAAAATCGGACCATAAGCGAATATTATGCATATCTAAGGTATTTGATCAATTATGGAATGAAAACGAAAAGTATTTGATCTTTTATTTTATGAAGAGTCTCTTTAGATTACGAGGCAGTTAAGGTGAACATCCTTAGAAGGGAAGAATTGTCCTCCTTAAGTAAGGAAGATCAAGAAGCCTTGAGAAAGAAGAGATGACAAGTATAGACAAGATTGCTTTCTTTGAAAAGAATCAGAGTCAATAGGACTGAGGAAGAGATGGATATGGCAATCGTGGAGGAAGAGGTCGTGGTGTTCTATCTAGTGATAAAAAAGAAAAATTGAGATGCTTTCATTGTGGCCAAAATTGGTATAAAAAGAACAATGTTGGGATCTGATTAGTAAGCCGAATTTTAGTAAGAATAAGGCATATCACACCAATATGTTAGAACATACTACTGAGAAAGTTTATATGGGCACCATACATGAACCATTAAAGCGTATAAAAGGCTTAGAGTCATGTTTGGGTGACCAAACATCTCCCTCCGGGTCTCAAGCTACTATGACTCATACATCATTCATGGTCATTCATAATTTTACCTTCTCAGTTTTTTGAATATAGGTTGTCAATTCCAAAACAACTAACCATATGGTTGGGGACCAAAATTGCTTGTTCAATTATCAATCCTTTTATCAAAATGAGCTCATTCGATTGGCAGATGGCTCTTATACTTATATGATGGGAAAGAGAAACACTAAGACCAGTTCTTCATGTCCCAAGTTTCCATGTAAATTTATTATGTGTGAGTTCCCTTACCTTAAGATGGGGAGAATCTTTTGTCATAATAGCTTAAAAAGGGGGCTTTATATTCTTGAATAACCACTGATGAAACATTGGGTTCGCACTCTCTTAACCATGACAACAACTAAAGCAAAAATAAAATTATGACATGATCATTTGGGACACCTACCCATGTCAAAGATTAAAGTTATTATAGATATTTCTCCTGAGCTAAGTAATGTAGTCCTTCGATATAATGTTTGCCAAAAGACAAAATACCGTCGTGTTTATTTTCTTTATAGTGAGTGTAGAATATTCAAATTGTTTGAATTGGTTTATTATGATGTTTGGGGTCGTTGTCCAGTTGTTTCTCTTAGTGGTCATAGGTACTCTGTTTCTTTTATTAATGATTATACTCGATTCACTTTAGTTCATTTAATGAAGCCGAAGAATGAAGTTTCTATAATCTTTCCCGTTTATAAATTTATTTAAACTCAGTTTCATTCCTCGTTACAAATCTTTCGTTCAAATAATGGTAAGGAATACATGTCTGGTCAGCTACGAGACTACTTCCAAAAGCATGACATTATCCATCAAACTTCTTGTCCTAACACCCCATAACAAAACAGCATAGCAGAAAGGAAAACAAACACATTATTAAAGTGACTAGAACACTAATTATTAAATGTAATGCTCCTAAATCCTAACTCCGCCCATGTAAGGGATCACCCTTGCATTGCCGGTCCCAAGCCCGGATAAAGGAGGAGGGTTGTGTTAGGCTTCCGACAGCCAGCGTAAAACTTCGTCGGATTTCTATAACATGGATTACAAAAATTATGAGCATTGCTTTGGGGCGTCCCCGCCTAGCGACGTGCTGCAGAGCCCGAATGCAGTAAGAAGTAAGCAAGGGCCACTACATTTTCGCCCGAATGTAGTGAATCAATTGCAGAGAGGGTTCCCACATCATGGACGGGTGTGGGTAAAGAAGTTAGTCCCGCTACATTGCCGCCCGAATGTAGTGAAAAATTTTCAGAGAGGGTCTCCGCATTTTGATTATGGACGGATGCGGGGGGTAAGGAAGCTAGTCCTAGATAATAAGATTCGTATTGGTTCTTGGAATATCGGAACATTATCGGGTAAGCTAATGGAGGTGGTAGATACTATGATTCGGAGAAAGATTCATATTCTATGTTTAGAGACAAAATGGGTTGGAGAAAAAGCAAAGGAGATAGAGGATACAGGTTTTAAATTATGGTACTCAGGTAAAGAAAAGGCCTGAAACGGAGTTGGTATTATCATAAATAAAGATTTAAAGGAGAGTGTAGTAGACATACAACGATATGGTGACCGAATCATGACATTGAAATTAGTGTTAGGAGTAGAGGTTTTGAATATAGTTTGTGCTTACGCACCCCAAGTAGGACTAGAAGATAGTATAAAGACAGTTTTTTGGGAAGAGTTAGATAAGGTGTTTCAAAAGATTCCACAAAGGGAGATGATTTGTTTAGGAGGAGATTTAAATGGACATGTCGGTAAAGAGGCATTAGGATATCAAGGGATTCATGGAAACTTTGGTTATGGGGATATAAACGAGGAAGGTAGGGAGATTTTAAATTTTGCTATGTCATTTGATCTCTTTATAGTCAATACAATCTTCAAAAAACGAGATGAACATTTAATTACTTATAAGAGTGGCTTATCACAAACACAAATTGATTACTTTATTTGTAGAAAAAAAGATAGAGCGTGTTGTAAAGATTATAAGGTAATTCCAGGAGAAAGCTTAACCACCCAACATCGACTTTTAGTTATGGATTTACAAATAAAAAAATGGACAAAGAAGAAAAGAGTGCATCGAGCTATTCGGACTAAATGGTGGAACCTCAAAAGCGAGAAAGAAGATATATTTAAACAAAAAGTCCTTCAAGGAGATGTTTGGAATTATGTTGGCACACCCTCTGATATGTGGAACAATATGGCTATACATATTAGGAAAGTGGCGAAGATGTGTTAGGGGTATCTAAGGGAGGTGTACCAGCACAAAAAGAAGCTTGGTGGTGGAGTGAAGTAGTACAAAACAAAATCAAGGCAAAGAGGGCATGTTACAAATTACATTATGCTAAGAAAACTAGTGAAACTTTAGAAGCTTATAAGAAAGCAAAGAAGGAAGCAAAAAAGGTCGTTAGTGAAGCAAAAGCTAAGATTTGGGATGACTTATATAAAAAACTCAACTCAAAAGAGGGTGAAAGAGATATTTTTAGGATAGCTAGGGCTAGAGATAAGAAAACTAAAGATCTTAATTATGTTAGATGCATAAAAGACGAGGATGAAAAAATTCTAGTGGCAAATGATGATATAAGAAATAGATGGAAAAACTATTTTTATAATCTTTTTAATGAAAATAAAGATGTTAGTTTTAGTTTAGGAGATTTAGCCAAGTCAGAAAAGTATATAAACCACAATTTCTACCGACGTATTCAAAAGAATGAAGTCAAAGAGGCTCTTAAACATATGAAGAGTGGTAAATCGGTAGGACCAGATAATATTCCTATAGAAGTTTGGAAAATACTAGGAGAAATAGGAATCACTTGGCTCACAAGACTATTTAATGAAATATGGAAAAACCAAAAGATGCCCGAGGAATGGAGAGCAAGTACACTATACCCGTATATAAGAACAAGGGAGACATTCAAAATTGTTCAAATTATCGAGGTATCAAGTTAATGAGTCATACTATAAAATTATGGGAAAGAATTATCGAACGTAGGTTAAGACAAGTATCAAGTACAACAGAGAACCATTTTGGATTTATGCCAGGTAGATCTACTATTGAAGCGATCCACCTTTTGAGACGTCTTATGGAACATTTTAGAGCAAAAAAGAAAGACCTTCACATGATATTTATTGATCTAGAAAAAGCTTATGATAAGGTATCGAGAGAGGTTCTTTGGAGAACTTTGGAAAAAAGAGGTATCCCGTTGAAATATATTAACCTTATAAGAGACATGTATGATGGTGCAAAAACATGTGTGAGGACTCATGAAGGAACGACAGACTTCTTTGAAGTTAATATTGGGTTACATCAAGGATCAACTTTAAGTCCATACTTGTTTATAATGGTGATGGATGAGTTAACAAAACATATTCAAGATGAAATACCTTGGTGTATGTTATTTGCAGATGATATTGTATTAGTGGAGGAGTCTAAGGAAAAAGTTAATAGAAAATTGGAACTATGGAGAGAAACATTAGAAAACAAAGGCCTCCGACTTAGTAGAACAAAGACAGAATATATGGAATGTAAGTTTGATCATTTGGCTACTTCAGAGGACATAGAAATTAAAATTGGCACACATTGCATTCCCCAAAAGGAAAGTTTTAAATACCTAGGGTCAATTTTTCAAAGTGATGGAAGAATTGATGGAGATGTTACACATAGAATTAATGCTGGTTGGTTAAAATGGAGAGGAGCATCAGGTATTCTTTGTGATAAGAAGATACCATTAAAATTAAAAGGTAAATATTATAGAGCAGCAGTTAGGCCTGCCATGTTTTATGGTTCTGAGTGTTGGGCAGTTAATCATCAACATGTACAAAAGATGTCTGTGACAGAAATGAAGATGTTGAGATGGATGAGTGGTCATACAAGAAAAGACCGTATACATAATGAGGTTATTAGAAACAAATTAGGAGTGGCACCAATAGAGGATAAAATGAGAGAACATCGTTTAAGATGGTTTGGACATATAGAAAGAAGATCAAAAGAAGAACCTGTAAGAAGGTTAGAAAAACTAAATTTGGAAAGTATTAAAAGAGGTAGAGGACGACCACAAAAGTGTTGGAAAGAAACAATAAAGAATGATCTAGCTTATTGGGAGTTAACTGCTAACATGGCACACGATAGAGATCTGTGGAAACAAAGAATCCATGTAGCCGACCCCGTCTAGTATGGGAAAAGGCTTAGTTGTTGTTGTTGTTGTTGTTGCTCCTAAATCCTATTGGATTGATTTACCAATTATTAAAATGTAATAGGATTAGGCCAATAGGACCCATAAGTTTTTGTTTGTAATCAGGTCCTAGCGGACCCAGGCCACCAGAAGCCCCCAAGGGCTACTTTACTAGCCGTCGGGTTATCTTAAGCGACCATGCTTTCACTCCTCTTTTTCTCTCTATAAATATTTACCCTGTATTCAATAAACGTTAAGTCTGGTGTGGCTAATTGTATATAGATTATCTCATTATTTTAATAAAAAGAATTCAAGAAGCTTATTTGTTTTCTAACATGATATCAGAGCCTTCAAAAATGGAGGTCGAAGTTGGCATGAAGTGTCGATTATGGTTGTGATGCCGAAGATTCAACTGTGATGACTCTTATGGTGGTGGTCATCACGGCAAGAATGCTATGGCAGCACTGACAAGGGCTTTAGCAATAATGGTGTTGGTAGGTCAAAGGTGATTTCATGAAGGCGAGATTATTAAATGTAATAGGCAGCACGGGCCATTAAGGCCCGTGCACTTGGTATGGGTGGCGCAAGCCACTAGGGCCCGCAGCCATTTGTTGTTGGAGGCACCAGTGCCTCCAACGGCTACTTGTTGGCCGTCGGAATCCCACGGCTAGTGTGTTCACATGCTACTGCTTCCATTTAGAGTTCACATGCTTATGCTTCCAACTCTATACTAAATATGTTCTATGTAAAAGAATAAGCTTGAGCTGAGCCCCAAAGGTTTAGCGCTCAAATTCTACTAATTCCTGATGTAGAACAATGTAGTTCTCTGTAAATGATCCAGTTCAAAATCAATTCATTTAGATCAGCCAGTCAGCCTGTCATAAGCTGAAGCATGGCTTGCCTTTGCCTACAGATACCAATGGGGTGTTTTATCTAACAACCACCTCATTCCTTCACTGATTAGTTGGGTTCAGTTGAGAAAATTGAATCAAGTTCAAATTACAAAGCAGCAAGATTAGACCAATATCAGGGACTTCTTACAGAGTTAGTGCTGGAGTCATATCTGAGGATGTTGATCAGCATGTCCACTGTTGAGTCACATTTTAGATCACCAGCAGCTAGACAGAGTACAGCAACACACTGAGCCACTGAATAAACTGCCTGTTTCGCAAGCCCACCAGATTGTGGGGATGATTTGGCACTTGAAAGTAGGGAATCCAGCAAAATGTCAAAGCTTGTATTAGCCGAACACACTAAGGCTTCAAAAAAGCCTTGTAATGCCTGCAATTAAATTATAAATCTGAAACTTGTAGTTGTGGTCTATAGCCAATGATGCAGTATTACAAGGATGAAGTACAAATCACGAGTACAGCATAACCTAACCTGAAGAGCTTGACCTTGCAACAGCGAGCTTCTTACTAGGATGAGAGCTTGAGGAAGAACTTTCGTTCTAACAGTGAAACCAATATTTTGGTCTGACTTTCTATTAGCCATCAATGTACAACAAAGCTCCAAAGCTAGAGCAGTCATATACAGATCAGAATCACTGCAACGAATAGAACTAGTAAGAACAAAATATCTCATAGACGAACAATACTTGACAGTTCGTTATCTAGAGGAAACCTACCTTATAAGAGCTGAAAGTTCTACAATGATAACTTCATAAACTGACGAACTGATTTTGTCACCATAAGCAACGACCAGTGAATTGAGGGTTCCCAAGGATGCCTGCCTCAGAGCTCGATTAGCCTACAATGGAATCAAAAGACACCATTGCATTCACAACTAGGTATAGGATGTCTCAACAAACATGAGGTATTCAACAGGGAATTCAATTTCAATATAAAATATCAGTACCTTGCGAAGAAATGATGTAAGTTCTGTGAAAACATTCTCCAAAACGCATGAGAGATCAACCTTGAGCGATGAGCTTGCAATAACTGCAAATGCCTAGAAAGGCAAAATTATAATAAAAATAAGAACAAGTTCAGACTCCTCAGTGAAAGGCATCATAGTCAAGATTCATCAAGCTCACTAGGACGGTTCTCCATGAGACAGAAACAGCCATAAGGGGCAAAGCAGATAAAATCAACAGGAATGACCTCTTAACTGTTGTATTGAATTCATCTCATGCAAGTACTTATATTTCACCACCCTTCGCAAATACCTATAATATTATTTTTGTCATAAAATGCAATTAGCATTTGTTATTTATTGCAATGAAAGACTAATTTGGCAAGTGTTGTTTTCATGCATCAAATCATGATTAGTAAGATCAATAGACATTCATAAGGGAAATGGACAACAGACTCGAGACTGCAGTCGCCCCTTTTTCTCTGGCCGCCAGTCCCTGCTGCTCCTTTTTATTAATCCATCACATACAAAATGGTAACCCTAATCATTATTTATACTAAGTACTCTTTTAACTTAAAAGACGATAATACCCCTACTTAAAGTACACGGTTCCTAATGAATCAGACCCAGACACTAGATTAGACCCAGTCTTCTTAACTATTATATAATAAACTCAACAAACACAAAATCTACTACATCTACTTGAAGACGAGACTTGAACTTCCAATACGCCCCCTCAAGTGGAGTCTTGAAGGGTTGTGATTCCTATCTTGGCAAGAAGTTTTTTGAAAGCATTAACTTGCAATGGCTTAGTGAGAATATCCGCTATGTGATCTTCTGAGCGCACATGAACCAGATTGAATAAACCTTGAGAAATTTTCTCTCTGATAAAGTGACGGTCAATCTCTATATACTTGGTGCGCTCCTTTGAAGGCGGGTTATTAACTATGTGTATTTCTACTTGGTGTACATCATAGGCATAGAATAGCTTACTAGTGCTGCTACCAATTTCTCTTAGAAGATGATAAACTCATGTGCGTTCACATGTAACGTGTCGTTGCTCACATACTCGACTCGACACTAGATCGAGCCACCAACATTTCTTACTTTTCTGTACATATTAGGTTTCCACGAACAAAGAACACAATAACTGATGTGGAACGTCTATTGATCTAAGAGAACCTGCACTTTCGACGCTACTGCATACAGCTTGTCCTGATTTGAGTATGTCCTTTATCTTACGTACGGTAGGCCTTTTCGCAGGGAGGTGAACCTTGATGTATCTTTGAGACTCCATGGAACAACGTCCCAATGCTTCACTCTGAAGTGAGTTGAGCATAAACTGAGCTAAGAATGCTTTCCTTAGCAGAGGGTATAATGTTTGGTCGACATAACTCACTGTCAAAAGAATAGTAATCGGTTTTCTGATCAATTCTGCTTATACCTCTTGGGTGGATCGGATTAATGGTTCTCCATTATAAAGTGGGCTGAGTGTGGCATGTTTGGCATCAATTGAGTGTCACACGTAACTTGGTCTGCCAATCTAACATTCAGTTTCCTCTAGACATGTCTAATAACATATTTTCTTTGTGAGATAGAAAGATCCACATGTTGATTGTCAGGCTAATCACTTCTATTCTAGGAAGTATTTCAGAGCCTTCGAATCTTAGTCTTTGTTTAGTGACTTTGAATAGGTCTTGTTGTAGTAACTTCCCACAACATTCTTTCTTGATTAGTGGCCGGTGATAGCAATATTGTCAACGGAAACTAATAAGATAGGATGGAAGTTCGGGAGCCTAGCTTGTCTTAAGAATACAGAAGTGATGGCGAGTGATCGCTCCTCACTTTACGAACCATACCAAAATTTGATATATGACCATTTTCATTGAAATTTCTCAAACCAAACTAAGATCGAGAGGCTGTTTCAAGCCATGCTCCTGATAGTGCTGCCTGAGCGACACCTGCAGGTACCAAGAATCCCAGACTCCCCCTAGAGCAACAAACCCGAGAGTTTTGCTCCATACACTTAACTTCTTGGAGATCATCCGTGCAAGAATGCATTCTTAACATCCAATTGTCATAACTCTTAACCTTTATTAACTGCCACACTTAAAATTATCCGAATGGTATTCATTTTCACAACTGGAGCAAAGGTTTCAGTGTAGTTAATGCCATAAGTTTGACTATAACCTTTAGCTACTAATCTGGCTTTGTATCTTTCAATATTGCCATAAGCTCTATACTTCACGGAGAACACCCATTTACACCCTACTGTTTTCCTTCCTGATGGTAAGTCAACCAGTTCCCAAGTGTTGTTTCTGACTAGTGCAATAATTTCTTCTTCCATTGCTTTCTTCCATTCTGGTATTTGTTCAGCTTCCTTGAATGTTTTCGGAATGAAAGTAGTATCAGTATTCATTGCGAAGATCTGGTATTCAAGGGGATAGTTGGAGTAGGATATAAATTTCTGCAATGAGTATTGAAATACTCCCCTTTTTCCTTTTCGAATTGCAATCGAAAGATCAGTATCTGAATTATTGGAGGTTACCTGAATTGTAGATGAGTGTGAGCTGGAGTGACTGCCTAGGTCTGGTAAGAACACCTCTCTATTACCTCTGGAATACACTTGCCAGTTTTTATTCTGAGTAGGTATAATCTCTTCATCTTCCCTCTCATGCTACACCTGATTTTCTGTTGGAGGAATAGGTAACACATTTGAAGCATCTGTTGCAGACGATGAATCTTCCTGGAAATTATAAAACGGTATATCCTCATGGAACGTAACATCCATAGTAACATATAATTTTCTGTTGCTAGGATCATAACACTTGTAACCTTTCTGAGTAGAGGAATATCCCACAAAGATGCATTTTCTTGATCGTGCATCTAATTTGTCTTTAAGACCATGATGAAGGTGAATGAAACAGGTGCATCCAAAAATTCGCGAAAATAAATGAAATTGCTTCTAACGGGGGCACAATAAGTGAAAGGGAGTATTACCATCGAGGACTCTGCTTGGCATACGGTTTATGAAAAAGATTGTTGTTAACACTGCTTCACCCCAATAGTATTTAGGAGCATTACATCCAATCAATAAGGTTCTAGCCACTTCCAGAATATGTCTGTTCTTTCTTTCAGAAATCTCATTCTGTTGAGGAGAATATGCACATGAAGTCTGATGTAGTATCCCGTGTTCTAAGAAGTATGTATGAAGTGATGTGGACATAAATTCTCCATCATTATCACTGCGAAAGATTTTGATAGAACTCTGGAATTGAGTACGTACAAATTTACAATAAATAGGTAGAATATTCTTTACTTCATCTCTAGTTTTCATGAAGTATATCATCGTAAATCTGGTGCAATCATCTATGAAGGTTATAAAGTATTTAAAACCATGCAGAGAAGTAGTAGCACAAGGTCCCCAAATATCAGAATGAACAATTTCAAATGGAACTGATGATTTTTGTTCATTCAAAAGAAAAGAAGCACGATGATGTTTTGCCTTCTGGCAAGTCTCACAATTTAAATTCAAATTATTACATAAACTGAATTCAGGCAATAATATTCTAATTTTAGATAAAGGCAAGTGTCCCAATCGTTGATGCCAGCGAGGTATAGCTCCTTGTTTCTCTGTAATGCTGATAGACTGCATAGCTGCTCCATTCTTTTCTTCATAGATGTAGAGACCTCTCCTTGCACTATCCTGACCATAGATCTTCCCCGTCCTGAAATACACATCCAGTAGAATAAAAAATTATTCGACATTTCACATCTTGGGATAAGGCAGAGACTGATAATAAATTAACTGATAGACTGGGAACGTGTAAAACATTCTTTAGTACACCAACAAAAGTAATAATATTTCCTTTTCCCATTATAGGAGAATGTGATCCATCTGCCAAACGGATGTTGACTCGTTCTTGAATCTCCTCATAACTATCAAACAGTTCCTTCCTACTGACCATATAATCAGTAGCTCCTGAATCAATAACCCATATCTAAGAGTAAAGAGTCTTTGAATTACCCTTGACCAAGAATGAAAAAGGATAAGCCATAGTAGCCTGAGCTTCATTGCTGGAAGATGTAGATGGAGTTTGTGAATCAGCTAATCGGGCCAAGTAACTCAATCTCCTTCTTCATGTCTGCTAGATAATTTGTAGGGTCTTCAGTGGTTTGTTTGTCAGTCTTATCACTTGTAAAATACGCATTGTTCGATCCGTTTTGAAATTGAGGAGGTCTTCCAACTAATTCCCAGCATGTCTCCTTTGTGTGTCGGGTTTTATCACAGTGAGAGCATGTTAATTTTGCTCGTTCATCAGAAGTAGGAACAAATCTGCCTCTACCACGACCATATCCTCCTCTGCCATGGGAAAAAGACGAATTTGATGAGTTCCTTCCAACAAATGCAGTTGTATCAGTATTGATTTTTGCCTCCTTTTTCAAGTGTTTTCTGTCTTCCTCCCGAAGTAGAAGTGAGTAGACTGTGCTTAAAGCTGGTAGTTCTTCTCTGCTCAAAATGTTATTTTTTGCTACTTCATACTCGAAAGAGATACCCCATAAAAGATCAAATACCTTTCTTTCTTCAAGTTCTTCATTCCTCTCTTGGGTACAATTTTGACACTTGGTTTTGGAATAAAGTTGTAGTTCGTCCCAGAAACCACGGAGTTCTGCATAATATTCACTAACTGATCTGTTTCCTTGTCTACATCTTCTAATCTTTTCAATAATATCATATTTCTTGGCTACGTTTTTCCTTTGGGCATACGCATCATGCACTGCTAACCAAATGTTTCGAGCAGTCTCTAAAAACATGAAGGTGCTGGCAATTGATGGAGACATAGACTGGAGGAGCCAGGCTCTCAGTAGTGCATTCTCTCTACTCCACTTGGTGTACAAAGGATCATTTTCTGAAGGTGGAACTGCATCGCCAGTCAGATACTCCCAACGCCAGCTCTATGGATCTGGCTCATTGAAGAAAATTTTTCCCATCTAACTTGAGGTTTGTTATCTGAAATCCCTCACTTTTATTTGCAGAATAACTCTCAGTTGTATCACCCATTTTGTTTTTTTCCATCAATCACTGGAGTACAAATACCACACGATCTAAACTGAACCAAGACTTTAATAATAACACAATCTGAACTGAACTGACAAGTCAGACTTAACCACGCGATTTTAACTGAAACGTACTAAGTAATAAACCTGATGGTTGTTTTTTTTTCGTTTTTTTTCTTCCCCTTTTTTTTTCAAGATTGAAACTCGCCTTTCAAGGCTTACCAACCTATATACCAATCAATGCTTAATCCTTCAATCCACGTTGCAAAAGAAACTGCATTTCACAAGGAGTGCACAGTTGCCGATTTCATGAATATACTATTCAGTTGATTCCTTCAAAGTCAGATAAACGAATCCTCACTTCCTTTAATAGCAGTTGGTAAATGAAATAGTGCAAATCAACCCTTTCAAAACCAACAAGATTCTGCTGTGAATGTATCCAGCAAAGAACTAGAGTCTTTTGTTGTATTTGAATAAAACGTGAGCCAAACGATAGGTTATACTTACAGATTTCCCACCAAACGACAATTAATGGCCTGTTAATGATCTACCATGGCCAAAAACACGAGTTTAGGCTCTGATACCATGTTGTTTTCATGCATCAAATCATGATTAGTAAGATCAATAGACATTCATAAGGGAAATGGCCAGACTCGAGACTGCAGTCGCCCCTTTTTCTCTGGCCGCCAATCCCTGCTGCTCCTTTTTATTAATCCATCACATACAAAATGGTAACCCTAATTATTATTTATACTAAGTATTGTTTTAACTTAAAAGACAATAATACCCCTACTTAAAGTACATGGTTCCTAATGAATCCAAATTGATTCACTAGGACCCAGACACTAGATTAGACCCAGACTTCTTAACTATTATATAATAAACTCAACAAACACAAAATCTACTACATCTACTTGAAGACGAGACTTGAACTTCCAATAGCAAGAAAGACACAAACAGACCCAGGGCAGTATGAAAAAAAGGTTTGATCTGGTGAGGTTCTTGTCTAGCTTCTTTTTTCCAAGAAAGCATTTGTCAGCGAACTGACATAAGAACCACATTCCATGAAGTACAGACAAGGCCTCGGAATAATTGTACAAGGAAACAGACGAGGCAGCACAGGGAATAACACAAGGATGATAGAGTCAACTGCCAATAATGCAATGATTTCCTTTCCTCACGTGCTTCAGACACCAAGAGAATCAAAACAGATGATGAAGTGATCATGTTCTTTTCCTTATATATTTTGATTCGTGATCATGTCATTTTCCTTATATATTTTGATTTGTGATCATGTCATTTTCCTTATATGTTTCTAAGAATCAATATAGGTTCTTGAGGGACAGCACACAGCTTCCTTCTGTTTTATTTTGATATGGTTTTCATCATTCTCGAAAAGCAAAACAAGAACGACACATAATGGCTGTTTCACCGAGGGTCTACAGATCCTTAATTTATGTTTAGAAAAATAAGCACATGACATCTTACAGAAACTGAACAGCAATCACAAATCCCATATTGCACAGATTCTCAAACAGAAGTTAGTTTAATCAAATAAAAGGAATGTCCAAATTACACCACTAGCATTCTACTATCAAGTTAGACCATCAAGAATTGATATAGATACCTTTACTGATGTAAGACGTGTTATCTCATTGCCCATGCGATCCACGAGGACTGGCAGGCAAGTTGGCAATTCTGCTTGAAGGTTATCACCAAAAGTTGAAATGACAAGGCCCATGCAAGAAATAGCACATTCTTTAACCTCCTGAAAATAAACGTTTCCATGAGAAACAGCTAAAAGATAAAATTAACAAGATAATTGTTCACCAACCTGATCTTGATCTTGATTGGCCAGCCTTGCTAATATGGCATTATAGATTGAAGGAACATATGGCTTAAAATCAAATGCACAGGTCTGCACGTTAGAAAGCATGTAATAGAAAGTGACAAAGTAAGCCTCCTCGAAAAAGACAGTTTGTTGAAGCTCTGTCCCCACAGTGAGTAGAAAGAGAACCTAAAGAACCTCGGTTACCTCAAAATTTGGACGAATAACATGAACAAGTTCTCCACATACTCTTAGTGCTTCAGCAGTGACCTTGTAATACCTCTCACTCACAGAAGCTAACACAGGACCAGAAAGAGCCTACAGTAACAACAGTTATAAGATTGCTAGTATCATGCGATTCACCTAAGATAGTGAAATATTTGCAATAACAGAAAGTAAACATACTTTCGAGCACAGACAACTGTTTTTCTTTTCACTTCTTTATATGTTAAATCTTCCTGATCACTTCCATCCTTCCACTTAATCTTTCTACCTTGTCCTTTTCCAATTCACCCCCTATTTTTATACCACTTCCCTTCTTCCCATGCTCTCTTTTTTTTATTCACTCTTTCCTATGAACAAAGAGAGAAATGCCTCTTACCTTAACGTAAGGATGGAAAACAGAAGGTGAATGTGAAGCCATTACTAATCGTGTAAATGTCAGAGCTTCAATCTTAAGATTGGACGTAGATGACTTATCCTGGAATATTTTGAAAAATAGAAAGGATAGCACAACTAAAGTTAGATCAAAGAGCCCAAATAAGAGAAAAAGTATATATACATACGCACGTACGTACGTACATACATACATACAAGGAATAAACATCTATACCTGTGTAAGTAATAGACACTTACATTTAATGACTTTTCAATACCAGGAACCAATGATCCAATATGCTCATCAAGGCAGTTTGGTAGGACAACCACAAGTTCCTTCAAGACTGAGAATGTGCCAACCTGCAGGTCACAGCTTCAGAATAGGGTTCTTATCCTAGACCATGCTAACATAGATATTCATCTGTTTTCACCTTTGTCTTGATGGACTTTTCTCGCAGCTGCTTATTTAAAGATCTTACAATTTTAGGCACTTCTTGCTTCAACAACCATAAAGGGCTGCATAATGTGGAAATATTTAATGGTATAAACGTAACTTGTCGATTCAGACCAACAGAACTAAATCTTTGAAGCAAGGATTAGAGAAGCTGATTTAAACTGCATCAAACATAAAGTACATCCGCTATAAAATTGCTGATGTTATAAAAGAAGTTTCATTACCTATAGTCAATCACTCAACTGCTACATGAAAGCAAATCATGCAAATCTATTAAGCCAGACTCACATTAAGTAAGGCAACTCATCAGAGGTTTAAAAGTTGTCAACAGTAAGTGGACACTTAACAACTCACTTTTAGCATGTATGAAATATCTATTTGTTTGCAACTGCAGAATTCATTCAAGCTTTTAGATAATAAAGGCCAAATACTATAATATCAAGTTTTGCATAAAATTCTACCATTTAGTAAAAAGTCAAAAGCTTTGCCATCTACAGACTGTAGGCGCCACTCAGTTGATAATTAACAATTCAATTTTGAAAACTGTCTTTTGAGAATGATTCATCCAAAAGCACCAAGAAATTGTCTTTTCTTTCTCGAAAATCGTCCCTTGTTCCAAATTATGTTGGATGTAAATAACTAAGAACTGTGGTTATTAACCTAAAAATTATAGAGAAAAGTCATTGTCTTCTCATGGGTGTGTGTGACGATCTAAACTCTCACATGACCAGGCTTCAGCAAAGCACTTGCCATGAAGGGTATGTGGAACATATATTGTCACCACATTGGATGAAGGATTGGAAAAGAGATAACAAAAACAGCTAATTAATATAGAAACCCAGAACTGTCCCAACCAGCAACAAGAGATGCAGGTTTGACATGAAAAGCAAGTTTGACAACAGCATGAAGTATATACCAAGGCAAACCACAGAAATACCATTCATCAAAGAAGAACAGAGACTGTGTAACATTATCATAATATATGTTTAATATGTCTGTAGACTCTGTACACATAGAATCGAAATTGAGACAAACACAATTATGCACGCATTGCACATACTACGCAAATAAAAAATGATGAAATGACGGGTGAAATGAGACATAACCCATGCACTTGCCTTGAATCCTTTATATCAATTTGGCCCTTTGTGACATTTCCTGTCTGATGCAACAACTCAATGAATGCACTAAACACATCCATCTGCAGCCAGAGATAACCCAAGGAAATTGTTGAAGAAAGAATTTGACCAGTAAGTTCAGGTATCCAGGGTCTATGCATATCTCACCTTAACATTTTCTTCCCGTTCTTTGAACCTTTCTATTAACTTTGGACAAGCCTAGACAACAACAGAAAAAAAAACAAAAACAAAAACTGAAATTAAAGTCTTAACCTAAAGAAACACCACAAGCCAAAGAGGAAAATTGAAACAAAACACAAACTAATTGCACAAACATCCACTCTTGAACGCTCAGTGCATTAATGTAACATTATTTGCAATTTTGCAGACACATGCCTCGATATATAGTTTTGACAGCATCTCTGGACGAGAAACAATTATGGCTGTCAAGCACTTTGATGCTGCTCTTCTCACTTTCCAGCTGATGTCCTCATCGTCACTATATTCATTTACACTGTCCCTGAAAAAATTTATTCAACACAGTTCCCCATATTAATCAGATAAATTGTTCTCAAACATTAACACACAGTAGGGAAAAGACGTGTTGCGGTCTTTTATTTCCACACAAACTATTACATACTCATCTTCATCTTCCTCCTGGAAATCATAGTCACTGTCCTCATCCATATTGTCTGTAAAGTTTGGGTCGTAACTCAAATATTCAAGGCTAAGATTCAGAATCACATCACAATGTATAGTTATATCTCTGGGGCATCTCAACATAAAGCTTTCCAAGGCCTGTTGGAAGAAAAAAAAGTTGAAGAGGGAATACGAAGTATAGAAATATGTATGAAATGTACATAGCAAATTCAAGGAAATAAATTTACAAATCTTTGATACACTCCAAATACCTGGAGGCTGTACTCACGAAGTTCTTCATCGACTTCTGATGCATTCTTACAATAACCGATCAGCAATGGGACACTATCACTAAGATGGGGCCCAAATCGATATCCAACAGATCGGCTGTACCATCACAAATGATTACGATAAAGCATGCAACATCAGAATGTAAAAGCACCTTCCCTAAGTGGTAACACTCCAAGAGACAACATTAGAGTGAAAATTCACACAAGCAAGAAGAAATGCAATTCTAAAAATTTTACAAAAACATGTGTGGTAAAGAATAACATTATCCACAAAAGATTACGATAAAGCATGCAAAGCACGATGATGATTGAGTTCTTACCTTAAGGCTGCAATCATCTGAATGTTTGTCCGGGTCATTTCAGGCTTTAAACCCTTATTGTTCAAGAGATGAACAACCTCCGTAGTTGCCCTTGCCAATAAATCATCTGACAAACTTGAAGCAAGAAATGCTGCAAGGAAACGTGATTGATGGTATCTTTTGTTAGTTCCACTAGAAATATTTTTAGCAAAAGTTCTCTTGAAGTTCCAAAATGTTTTACACTTTTTAAACACAAAAATGATAGTCAAATATAAACCACTTTTGTGCTTCAGTTGCTCAAAAAAATTCAACCTACCAATGCAAGCAACAGTTTTCTTCCTAACAATGTTTTGATTGGAACTCAGCTGTGACAATAGGGAAGTTAACAACGTCTGGTGATCTGCTGCCATCAGATTACCGAACCTATGAAGAACATCACATAATATATCCAGGCACTCGCACTTAATTTCTGTGCTCATTCCCTGCCCATGAAAGTAAGGGAATAAATTAGCTTTTATTAGGATACTTCCATATGGAAGATCATATGGAAACCATTGCAGTATTTCTTCCCTAGCTAAGGGAGAAACAGAACAAGAATGTCTGCCAGTTAAAACACTTGGAATGATAATGCCAATAAATATACACAACAGCCCGGCAACTTTAAAGAATTAGTTCCAAAAACCTCACATGCTTCAACAACTATAAAAATTCAGGAATGCAATTTCTCTAGACATTGGTCATGAGACCCAACTATAGTTATTGGATGCAATGTCTGCCATCAATGTGCCCAAAGCCTTGATGATTAGTAGTTGGATATAGCAGCAACTGTATTTCATATAGTGCTTATAGCTTTCCACCCCTGGCACTAAGGTGAATGGCATTTGGGGGTCCACCAAGTTTTCTGCATTTTCGCCTACTAAATCCGTATGTTAGCCAGGTAACTACAATGTATCCTCCTCCGAGTCCAATGTATCAGTGATTCTGTCATGTATGCTTCTTTTTCTTTGACCTGTTGTCTTCCTTTTCCTTTATCCTCTTTTTCCCTTTTCTACTTATCAGTTTGTCTTTTTCTGTGCATACAGGTTTATTGATTTTATTTAATAGTATACAACTCCGCTCGTGTAAGGGATCACCATGCATGGTCAGTCCCAAGCCCTGATAAAGGAGGAGGGTTGCGTTAGGCTTCCAACAGCCACCCTAAAACTTTGTTGGACTTACCATGGATTCTAAAAAAATCAATGTAGTCAACCTCATCTAATATGGGAAAAGGCTTAGTTGTTGTTGTTGTTGTATACAACATTTCACATTTACATCATCATGCCATTTGACTAAGAATGTCTTGAGAATGATTAGGCATGTTAATTCCAAGTGATAAAGTTACATTTGATTAAATAACATGATAGAGGCTCTTAAATGAGATTATAAGATGCTTATTCTCCAAGAGGGGGAAAGAGATGAAAGAATCACTCTCATAGGTATTTTAATCAATGCAAAGTGTTTAAACTAAACTCCACCCATTAAGGGATCACCTTGCATGGCCGGTCACAAGCCCGAATAAAGGAGGAGGGTTGCATTAGGCTTCCGACAATCAGCATAAAACTTTTACGAACTTATCTACCATGGATTCTACAAATTATGAGCATTGCATTGGAGCGTTCCCTTTTAGCGATGTATTGCATAACCCTAATGCAGTGAAAAGTAAACAAGGATCTCTACATCTTCGCCTGAATATAGTGAATCAATTGATGAGAGGGTTTTCACATCATGGACAGGCGTGGGTAAAGAAGTTAGTCCAACTACATTGTCGCCCAAATATAGTGAACAAGTTACAGTGAGGGTCTCTACATTTTCAGCATGAACGGATGCGGGGGTAAGAAAGTTAGTCCTAAATAATAAGATTTGTATTGGTACTTTTAATATCATAACATTAACCGACAAGTTAATGGAGGTGGTAGATAATATAATGCATAGAAAGATTCAATTTCTATGTTTATAAGAGACAAAGTGGGTTGCAAAAAAAAAATGAAAATATAGGTTCTAAATTATGGTACTTAGGAAAAGAAAAGGCTTAAAATGAAGTTTGTATTATTATAAATCAAGATGTAAAGGATAGTGTAGTAGATATACAATGATATGGTGACCGAATTATGATACTGAAATGAGTTTTAGGAGTAGATGCTTTGAATATAGTTTGTCCTTATGCACTCAAGGTAGGATTAGAAGATAGTATAAAGAAGACTTTTTTAGAGGAATTAGATAAGATAATTCAAAGAATTCCACAAAGGGAGATGATTTGTTTGAGAGGAGACTTAAAAAGGG
Source organism: Brasenia schreberi (assembly GCA_036023115.1). Lineage (NCBI taxonomy): Eukaryota > Viridiplantae > Streptophyta > Magnoliopsida > Nymphaeales > Cabombaceae > Brasenia > Brasenia schreberi. Next base: position 1,444,057 of record JAYKKT010000092.1, on the reverse strand, counting down.
CATGTCGCTAAAGAGGCATTAGGATATCAAGATATTCATGGAAACTATGGTTTTGGGGATATAAATGAGAGTAGGGAGATTTTGAATTTTGCTACAACTTTTGATCTCTTTATAGCCAATACAATTTTCAAAAAAATGAGATAGAACATTTAATTACTTATAAGATTGGCTTGTCACAAACACAAATTGATTATTTTGTTCGTAGGAAAAAATATAGATCGTGTTATAAAGATTGTAAGATAATTCTATGAAAAAGTTTAACTACTCAACCTCGACTTTTAGTAATGGATTTAGAGGTAAAAAAGTGGACAAAGAAGAATAGAGTCCATAGAGTTATTCGGACTAGATGGTGGAACCTAAAATGTGAGAAAGAAGATATATTTACACATAAAGTTCTTCAAGGAGATGCTTGCAATTATTTAGGTACACCTTATATGTGGAACAATATAGCTATACATATAGGGAAGTGGCAAAAGATGTGTTAGGCGAATCTAAGGGAGGCATACTAGCACAAAAAGAAGCTTCATGGTGAAGTAAAGTAGTGCAAGATAAAATCAAAGTAAAGAAGGCATGTTAGAAATTACATTATGCCAAGAAGACTAATGAAACTTGAGAGGCTTATAAGAAAGAAAAAAAAGACACGAAAAAGATTGTTTGTGAAGCAAAAGCCAAAATTTGAGAGGATTTATTTTAAAAGCTTAACTCAAAAGAAGGCGAAAAATATATTTTTAGGATAGCTAAACCTAAAGATAAGAAAACTAAGAACCTTACTGTTGTTAGATGCATCAAAGACGAGGATGAGAAGATTTTAGAGGCAAATGATATCAAAAGTAGATGGAAAATTAATTTTTATAAGCCTTTTAATGAAAATATAGATGGTAGTATTAGCTTAGGAGAGTTAGCTAAATCCCGCAATTTCTATCGGCATATTCAAAAGAATGAAGTCAAACAGTCTCTTAAATATATGAAGGTTGGTAAATCTGTAGGACCAGACAATATTCCTCTAGAAGTATAGAAAATCCTAGGAGAGATTGGGCTGACTTATCTCACAAGACTATTTAATGAAATATGGAAAACCCAAAAGATGCCCAAGGAATTTAAAGTGAGTACACTTATACCCATATATAAGACCAAGGGAGGCATTCAACCATACTATGAAATTATAGAAAAGAATTATTGAACGTAGGTTAAGACAAGTATCGAGTACAACAGAGAACCAATTCAAATTAATGACCGATAGATTTACTATTGAAGCGATTCACCTATTTAGAAGTCTTATAAAAAGAAAAACCTTCACATGATATTTATTGATCTAGAAAAAGCTTACGATAGGATGCCAAGAGATGTTCTTTAGAGAACCTTGAAAAATAGAGGTATCTCATTGACATACATAAATCTTATAAGAGAGATGTACGATGGTGCAAAAACATGCGTCAGGATTCATGAAGGAACGACAGACTCCTTTGAAGTTAACATTAAATCAAGCATTAGCTTTAAGTCTATATTTATTTATATTGGTGAAATACCTTGGCGTATATTATTTACAGATGACATTGTGTTAGTGGATGAGTCTAAGGAAAAAGTTAATAATAAATTAAAACGCTTCCGACTGAGTAGAACAAAAATAGAATATATGGAATGTAAGTTTGATTATTTGGATACTTCAGATGACATAGAAATTAAGATTGGCACACATTGCATCCCTAAAAATGAAGTTTTAAATACCTAGGATCAGTTTTTCAAAGTGATTGAAAAATTGATGGAGAGATTACGCATAGAATTAATGTTGGTTGGTTAAAACGGAGAGGGGCATCACGTATTTTATGTGATAAGAAGATACAATTAAAGTTGAAAGGTAAATATTATAGAACAACAATTAGACCTGCTATGTTTTATGGTTTTGAGTGTTAGGCATTTACTCATTAACATGCGAAGATATTTGAGATGGATGAGCGGTTACACAAGGAAAGACCATATACATTATGAGGTTTTTAGAAACAAATTTGGAGTAATACCAATAGAGGATAAATTGAGGGAAAATAGTTTAAGATGGTTAGGACACGTAGAAAGACGACCCAAGGATGCTCCCGTAAGAGATATGAAAAACTAGATTGTGAAAATGTTAACAGAGGAAGTGGACAACTACAAAAGTGTTTTAAAAGAAACAATAAAGAATGATCTAGTTTATATTGAGTTAATTGCCAGCATGACATATGATAGGGCCCTACAGAAACAAAGAATCCATGTAGTCAACCCCATCTAGTATGGAAAAAGATTGTGAAAACAAAGAATCCATGTAGTTGACCAGATCTAGTATGGGAAAAGGCTTAGTTGTTGTAAAGTGTTTAAATTAGCTTGGAAGTACTAACCACCTCAAGGTGATACAATTGTGCTATCTACTTATGAAATCTCACAAATTTGAGAGGACAATTGGCATTGTCACAGAAGTGTGAAAAATATTGAAAGAGACAAGAACCACTTAGCTTACAAAATTACGAAAAGCATTATGATAAAAGGCTTCGTTGTTGTAAAGTGTTTAAATTAGCTTGGAAGTACTAACCACCTCAAGATGATAAAATTGTGTTATCTACTTACGAAATCTCACAAATCTGAGGGGACAACTGGCATTGTCACAATAGTATGAAAAATATTGAAAGAGACAAGAACCACTTAGATTACAAAATTACGAAAAGCATAAAAAGGTATAGAAATGACGTCCCTTACAAAATTACTTAATGTCATATCAAAGAACAAAAATATGCTAGAGAATGGACAAAGAGTACAATAATACACATATGCAAACAAAGGAGATATCCAAAATTGTGTAAATCAATGTCGTAAATAGCATATTGGTGCCCATATCACATGGGGCACAGATATAGGTGCATCGTACCTCATCGTGAGATGTGGTACAATACATGCATTTGTTTATTTTTTCTTAGAAAGCCCATTAAAAAAGAAGAAAGGAAAAAATGGTCAAACAGCTTTGCAGCATGCAGAATGCCATTCATCACATGTATGCATGAAAGAAAACACTATCTTAAACACCATGATGCAGAAAACACTATTCTGACTAATGGTTCATGGGGCCAAAAGTAAAGACTTCTGATTACCAACTATTGATAGCATAGCCAAGAACCAAACACCACGATGCACCGAAACATATAAATTTCAAAGTGTTCGATATGCTTGTAAGTAAACAATAGGTAAGCTCTACCTAAAACAGTAGACCAGTAGCATCATTCTCTCCATAAATCTAGATGGGAAACGAAAGTTGCCAAAAAGGACAGCAAAATTGCTCACTAGTTCCAAACATGAAATTATGATCAGCAAGTATGTGAAGAGGCTCTTAGATAATCATAATTAATTCAAAGCTAAGTAGTTAATAGCACGCTATAGTGTCCGCTACAATGTATTAGCAGCCAAAGCACCGCTATATCGCTGTAAGATTAGCGGGCGACCTTCGTGGCTGCTAATAGCGGCGCTATGACTGCTATAGCGGTCCGCCATATCAAGAATAGCGTAAAAGATGGTTTATCAATGCTTATTTTGTTATATTTTGACTTGATTTACTTGCATAGGTTGATAAATGCTTATTTTGTTGTCTTCTTATTTGTATAATGGTTTATCAATTATCATACAACAACAACAACTAAGCCTTTTCCCATACTAGACGGGGTCGGCTACATGGATTCTTTGTTTCCACAGATCTCTATCGTGTGCCATGTTTGCAGTTAACTCCCAATAAGCTAGATCATTCTTTATTGTTTCTTTCCAACACTTTTGTGGTCGTCCTCTACCTCTTTTAATACTTTCCAAATTTAGTTTTTCTAACCTTCTTACAGGTTCTTCTTTTGATCTTCTTTCTATATGTCCAAACCATCTTAAACGATGTTCTCTCATTTTATCCTCTATCGGTGCCACTCCTAGTCTGTTTCTAATAACCTCATTATGTATACAGTCTTTTCTTGTATGACCACTCATCCATCTCAACATCTTCATTTCTGTCACAGACATCTTTTGTACATGTTGATGATTAACTGCCCAACACTCGGAACCATAAAGCATGGCAGGCCTAATTGCTGCTCTATAATATTTACCTTTAAATTTTATGGTATCTTCTTATCAGAAAGAATACCTGATGCTCCTCTCCATTTTAACCAACCAGCATTAATTCTATGTGTAACATCTCCATCAATTCTTCCATCACTCTGAAAAATTGACCCTAGGTATTTAAAACTTTCCTTTTGGGGGATGCAATGTGTTAATCAATTATCATAATAGCTAAAAAATGTATTTTTAAAATAATAATATATATCTTATCAAGCATTGTAGTTGTCGAAACTATGTTAGTGTCCTACAAAGGGATACATATGGTGACTCTTGGAGATGTGAAAAGTCATTTGAGTAAACATGTTAGCTTATTTTGTTATATTTTGACTTGATTTACTTGCACAAGTTGATAAATGCTTATTTTGTTGTCTGCTTATTTGTATAATGGTTTATCATAATAGGTAAAAGATGTATTTTCAAAACAATAATGTACATCTCATCAAGCATTATAGTTGTCGAAGCTCCGTTAGTGTCTTACAAAGGGATACATATGGTAACTCTTGGATGTGAAAAGTCACTTGAGTAAACATGTTAAATGAACAAAATGGTCATAAGAAAACCTCTACATAGGGAGGTAGTATGCCAAATTGAAGTATGAGATCTTAGCCTCAATTTAGAAAGCCTTGTTTATAAAAGGCTTATTTATAAACCCTTGCATGCAAAAAAAGCGTGTAGAAGTTTATCATAGTGTTTGTTATGAAAGTGTACCGCTATATCCCTGCTACAGCTATATTAGGGTCAACCGCTAACAACCCGCTAACCGTTATTGATAACATAGATTCAAAGAAGGTAAGTATCCTATTACGGGTTACTACATGGTAATACATCTAGAAATTTTCATCTAAACTTTTTGTTTCGAATATATAAACTATATGTCAAAATTACATTTATAGAACTAGAGAAAAATTTTCCTTTGACCATAGGTTATATAATTAGTCCACAAATATCCAAAAGAAAACAAAACCTTTTTCCATAGAGAGAGGAAGACAATGAAATCCATTATGAATGCACTGCTCCAAGAAAAAGGTCGTTACAGTAGCAAAAGAGTACGAGTATTAGGAAATCAGAACTACAACTATAACTTCTATATGTGTGTATTTTCTTATAATGGGAAAAATTACAAAACTTCAACTTGGGAATTTTCTGCATGAATAATTTACATATTTACACAGCTAAAGGAACATAAGTATACATCCAAATTATTAATATAAGTACTCCAAGTTATTTTGCAATTTAAGATGGAAATTTTCCTACCTATTGTCAAGAAGATGGTTAGACTTTTTAATGTTTTAAAGGAAAAATGGTAGAGTGCACACATCACAACAATCGCATTTCAAACAGCTTCCACATTTTCACATGCTATAAAGCATTTCATATTCAGCATGTTCTTCATCTTCAGCACAATAGTCTTCATTTTGTGAAACAAAGTCATTAGATCTGTTTGCTATTATTAGATAGATTCCTATATCCCAAAGAGATGGAACATTATATATCCAATGCTGAGAGCATGCAAGAAACTTGAAGTTCTTGCTGTCTTAGGCTTCGGCCTCCATTGTAACCAAGAAAAAGTTCTTGCTACATTCAGCAACTATTAATAAGAAAACCAATTATTAGCAAAAAATGGCATACATGCACCCCACCTGTAATCCATGGTAGGTGGTGAGAAAAAAAACACTAAACAGCAGATAACAGAACTCCCTTAACCTGCCTTTAGTTTTATAAGTTTCTGAAACAGATCAGAATAAAAGGTTACAAATGAAAAGCTTCCACGATCGTCCTAGTACTCCAAGGAAAATAAAATATTTCCAATATGACAATAACGCATTGGGCATCTTCTCTTCCCCAAGAAAGACAATTATCTCATACACTTTTGAACATGAGAAGATCAAGCTCCAGAGGATCACATATGGGAAGCCTTTATTGAACACCATGGCACATGTGTTTTAAACATAAGCCAAATGAAATAATTTCGTTCCACATGTAATATACCCCAAAGGGAGATGATTTGTTTAGGAGGAGATTTAAATGGACATGTCGGTAAAGAGGCATTAGGATATCAAGGGATTCATGGAAACTTTGGTTTTGGGTATATAAACGAGGAAGGTAGGGAGATTTTAAATTTTGCTATGTCATTTGATCTCTTTATAGTCAATACAATCTTCAAAAAACGAGATGAATATTTAATTACTTATAAGAGTGGCTTATCACAAACACAAATTGATTACTTTATTTGTAGAAAAAAAGATAGAGCGTGTTGTAAAGATTGTAAGGTAATTCCAGGAGAAAGCTTAACCACCCAACATCGACTTTTAGTTATGGATTTATAAATAAAAAAAGGGACAAAGAAGAAAAGAGTGCATCGAGCTATTCGGACTAAATGGTGGAATCTCAAAAGTGAGAAAGAAGATATATTTAAACAGAAAGTCGTTCAAGGAGATGTTTGGAATTATGTTGGCACACCCTCTGATATGTGAAACAATATGGCTATACATATTAGGAAAGTGGCGAAAGATGTATTAGAGGTATCTAAGGGAGGTGTACTGGCACAAAAAGAAGCTTGGTGGTAGAGTGAAGTAGTACAAAATAAAATCAAGGCAAAGAGGGCATGTTACAAATTACATTATGCTAAGAAAACTAGTGAAACTTTAGAAGCCTATAAGAAAGCAAAGAAGGAAGCAAAAAAGGCCGTTAGTGAAGCAAAAGCTAAGATTTGGGAGGACTTATATAAAAAACTCAACTCAAAAGAGGGTGAAAGAGATATTTTTAGGATAGCTAGGGCTAGAGATAAGAAAACTAAAGATCTTAATTATGTTAGATGCATAAAAGACGAGGATGAAAAAATTCTAGTGGCAAATGATGATATAAGAAATAGATGAAAAAACTATTTTTATAATCTTTTAATGAAAATAAAAATGTTAGTATTAGTTTAGGAGATTTAGCCAAGTCAGAAAAGTATATAAACCACAATTTCTACCGACGTATTCAAAAGAATGAAGTCAAAGAGGCTCTTAAACATATGAAGGGTGGTAAATCGGTAGGACCAGATAATATTCCTATAAAAGTTTGGAAAATACTAGGAGAAATAGGAATCACTTGGCTCACAAGACTATTTAATGAAATATGGAAAAACCAAAAGATGCCCGAGGAATGGAGAGCAAGTACACTTATACCCATATATAAGAACAAGGGAGACATTCAAAATTGTGCGAATTATCGAGGTATCAACTTAATGAGTCATACTATGAAATTATGGGAAAGAATTATCGAACGTAGGTTAAGACAAGTATCAGGTACAACAGAGAACCAATTTGGATTCATGCCAGGCAGATCTATTATTGAAGCGATTCACCTTTTGAGACGTCTTATGGAACATTTTAGAGCAAAAAAGAAAGACCTTCACATGATATTTATTGATCTAGAAAAAGCTTATGATAGGGTACCGAGGGAGGTTCTTTGGAGAACTTTGGAAAAAAGAGGTATCCCATTCACATATATTAACCTTATAAGAGACATGTATGATGGTGCAAAAACATGTGTGAAGACTCATGAAGGAACGATAGTATTGGGTTACATCAAGGATCAACTTTAAGTCCATACTTATTTATAATGGTGATGGATGAGTTAACAAAACATATTCAAGATGAAGTACCTTGGTGTATGTTATTTGCTGATGACATTGTATTAGTGGAGGAGTCTAAGGAAAAAGTTAATAGAAAATTGGAACTATGGAGAGAAACATTAGAAAGCAAAGGCCTCCGACTTAGTAGAACAAAGACAGAATATATGGAATGTAAGTTTGATCATTTGGTTGCTTAAGAGGACATAGAAATTAAAATTGGCACACATTGCATTCCCCAAAAGGAAAGTTTTAAATGCCTAGGGTCAATTTTTCAGAGTGATGGAAGAATTGATGGAGATGTTACACATAGAATTAATGCTGGTTGGTTAAAATGGAGAGGAGCATGAGGTATTCTTTGTGATAAGAAGATACCATTAAAATTAAAAGGTAAATATTATAGAGCAGCAATTAGGCCTGCCATGTTTTATGGTTATGAGTGTTGGGCAGTTAATCATTAACATGTACAAAAGATGTATGTGACAGAAATGAAGATGTTGAGATGGATGAGTGGTCATACAAGAAAAGACCGTATACATAATGAGGTTATTAGAAACAAATTAGGAGTGGCACCAATAGAGGATAAAATGAGAGAACATCGTTTAAGATGGTTTGGACATATAGAAAGAAGATCAAGGGAAGAACCTGTAAGAAGGTTAGAAAAACTAAATTTGGAAAGTATTAAAAGAGGTAGAGGACGACCACAAAAGTGTTGGAAAGAAACAATAAAGAATGATCTAGCTTATTGGGAGTTAACTGCTAACATGGCACACGATAGGGATCTGTGGAAACAAAGAATCCATATAGACGACCCCGTCTGGTATGGGAAAAGGCTTAGTTGTTGTTGTTGTTGTTGTTGTTGTATTGTGAGTTAACTGATAACATGGCACACGATAGGGATTTGTGGAAACAAAGAATCCATGTAGCCGACCCCATCTAGTATGGGAAAAGGCTTAGTAGTTGTTGTTGTTGTTATTGTATGTAATATACCCCAATATCCCTGGGGAGAATCTTACCATAAAGAAATGATAATGAAACCAATGGAGCTAATTGTGGAGAATATAAAACATGAACATTAAAGGCATTAAACAAATAGAAAACTCAAACTTCTAACGATCTTCTTAGGAAAGAAGGAAAAGGAAATAAGAAAAATATAAGACTTACTGGACTTGTGATTCCTTTTATTAATTGAGGAGATAAAGTCATTATAACACGCTTTGCCACAGCCATATTGCTGACTTCGGCAACAATTGTTTTCAAAGCAATATTAGCAACATCTCGATGCTGCTCTTTTCCATGTAGCAATCTGTTGCATAGTTTGTCTATCATCTCCAGAACTCTGTCTTCACCCACTTTCTTCACCAATGGCGCCAAGCTGCAAGGTTTAGAGGGTCAAATGGAATAGACTAGAAAAGGAAAGTAATGCAGACTGCGCAGAGCGTAGAGAAGATGTTTTTCTACATGATGAGCTCACATTATCAAAGAGGACATTGTCAAAAGCTAATAATAAAATGATATATGCTGAACGAAGTTCAGCGCTTTTGCCTGATGCCAGGCGATCCCTTGAAAAGCTCTCCACCGGACTGAAGACCCATAGATTTGACTGAACTGGCAGTCTTAGTGGGTCCCACTAACACAAACGTCCTAATATATATGGTTAGATCATCATAAAAAGTTGCAAACATTAACTGCACGCTATTAATTATGGATTCACAGAGACTGTCATTATATGGGATAAGTATCTGCTCAGTAACATAGAGTCCCATGTTACATTACCTAGTCTAGTATCTGGGATAAGTACGACTACTCTAGAGGATATTGAAAGGCTGTGATTATAATGTGCAAAGTGGAGTGAGCATGGAGACACAGATCTATATGCATGCTCATGCACAAATGCATGTAAACAAGCAACCAAATCCAGTAATAGTCTTAAAAGTGGATAAGGAAAAACAGGATGCAATAAATAAAAGCATACACGGGACAGAAAATTCATTTATCCTGAATGACCTGTAGGTTTGTAACTAGGGTCCCAGTTTCAGAAGCCAGAAAAACCAGCATAAACATGCACAGCTAAACAATCTGAAATCTGATGTTGTAAGTACCATACTATATGTAAATATCGTGAGATATCCTTACACATAACTACCATGAGAAACATCAATAAGATACTCCACTGTGGAATAGAATCTAGACGTCCTTCAAAATCAGTATTTTTTATGACTTAGAACTTTTAAGAGTTGGATCTTGATATGTTATTGCTTTTCTCAAAAGTTTTATAAAGTATCTTTCATAAATTGGTTCGAAACTGCTCTTTTTATTGGCGCCTTTCATCTATGACTTTTGTATATGGAATGGAACATAAAATGGGTATGTACGTAACAAATTTGAGGTACCATGTTATATCTTATACAAACAACAACAACTAAGCCTTTTCCCATACTAGACGGGGTCGGCTACATGGATTCTTTGTTTCCACAGATCCCTATCGTGTGCCATGTTAGCAGTTAACTCCCAATAAGCTAGATCATTCTTTATTGTTTCTTTCCAACACTTTTGTGGTCGTCCTCTACCTCTTTTAATACTTTCCAAATTTAGTTTTTCTAACCTTCTTATAGGTTCTTCTTTTGATCTTCTTTCTATATGTCCAAACCATCTTAAACGATGTTCTCTCATTTTATCCTCTATTGGTGCCACTACTAATTTGTTTCTAATAACCTCATTATGTATATGGTCTTTTCTTGTATGACCACTCATCCATTTCAACATCTTCATTTCTGTCACAAACAATCTTTTGTACATGTTGATGATTAACTGCCCAACACTCAGAACCATAAAACATGGCAGGCCTAATTGCTGCTCTATAATATTTACCTTTCAATTTTAATGGTATCTTCTTATCACAAAGAATACCTCATGCTCCTCTCCATTTTAACCAACCAGCATTAATTCTATGTGTAACATCTCCATCAATTCTTCCATCACTCTGAAAAATTGACCCTAGGTATTTAAAACTTTCCTTTTGGGGAATGCAATACAACAACAACAACAACAACTAAGCCTTTTCCCATACTAGACGGGGTCGGCTACATGGATTCTTTGTTTCCACAGATCTCTATCGTGTGCCATGTTAGCAGTTAACTCCCAATAAGCTAGATCATTCTTTATTGTTTCTTTCCAACACTTTTGTGGTCGTCCTCTACCTCTTTTAATACTTTCCAAATTTAGTTTTTCTAACCTTCTTACAGGTTCTTCTTTTGATCTTCTTTCTATATGTCCAAACCATCTTAAACGATGTTCTCTCATTTTATCCTCTATTGGTGTCACTCCTAATTTGTTTCTAATAACCTCATTATGTATACGGTCTTTTCTTGTATGACCACTCATCCATCTCAACATCTTCATTTCTGTCACAGATATCTTTTGTACATGTTGATGATTAACTGCCCAACACTCAAAACCATAAAGCATGGCAGGCCTAACTACTGCTCTATAATATTTACCTTTTAATTTTAATGGTATCTTCTTATCACAAAGAATACCTGATGCTCCTCTCCATTTTAACCAACCAGCATTAATTCTATGTGTAACATCTCCATCAACTCTTCCATCACTTTGAAAAATTGACCCTAGGTATTTAAAACTTTCCTTTTGGGGAATGCAATGTGTGCCAATTTTAATTTCTATGTCCTCTGAAGTAGCCAAATGATCAAACTTACATTCCATATATTCTGTCTTTGTTCTACTAAGTCAGAGGCCTTTGTTTTCTAATGTTTCTCTCCATAGTTCCAATTTTCTATTAACTTTTTCCTTAGACTCCTCCACTAATACAATGTCATCTGCAAATAACATACACCAAGGTACTTCATCTTGAATATGTTTTGTTAACTCATCCATCACCATTATAAATAAGTATGGACTTAAAGTTGATCCTTGATGTAACCCAATATTAACTTCAAAGAAGTCTGTCGTTCCTTCATGAGTCCTCACACATGTTTTTGCACCATCATACATGTCTCTTATAAGGTTAATATATTTCAACGGGATACCTCTTTTTTCCAAAGTTCTCCAAAGAACCTCTCTCGGTACCTTATCATAAGCTTTTTCTAGATCAATAAATATCATGTGAAGGTCTTTCTTTTTTGCTCTAAAATGTTCCATAAGACGTCTCAAAAGGTGGATCGCTTCAATAGTAGATCTACCTGGCATAAATCCAAAATGGTTCTCTGTTGTACTTGATACTTGTCTTAACCTACGTTCGATAATTCTTTCCCATAATTTTATAGTATGACTCATTAACTTGATACCTCGATAATTTGAACAATTTTGAATGTCTCCCTTGTTCTTATATATAGGTATACGTGTACTTGCTCTCCATTCCTCGGGCATCTTTTGGTTTTTCCATATTTCATTAAATAGTCTTGTGAGCCAAGTGATTCCTATTTCTCCTAGTATTTTCCAAACTTCTATAGGAATATTATCTGGTCCTACCGATTTACCACTCTTCATATGTTTAAGAGCCTCTTTGACTTCATTCTTTTGAATACGTCGGTAGAAATTGTGGTTTATATACTTTTCTGACTTGGCTAAATCTCCTAAACTAAAACTAACATCCTTATTTTCATTAAAAAGATTATAAAAATAGTTTTTCCATCTATTTCTTATATCATCATTTGCCACTAGAATTTTTTCATCCTCGTCTTTTATGCATCTAACATAATTAAGATCTTTAGTTTTCTTATCTCTAGCCCTAGCTATCCTAAAAATATCTCTTTCACCCTCTTTTGAGTTGAGTTTTTTATATAAGTCCTCCCAAATCTTAGCTTTTGCTTCACTAACGGCCTTTTTTGCTTCCTTCTTTGCTTTCTTATAAGCTTCTAAAGTTTCACTAGTTTTCTTAGCATAATGTAATTTGTAACATGCCCTCTTTGCCTTGATTTTATTTTGTACTACTTCACTCCACCACCAAGCTTCTTTTTGTGCCGGTACACCTCCCTTAGATACCCCTAACACATCTTCGCCACTTTCCTAATATGTATAGCCATATTGTTCCACATATCAGAGGGTGTGCCAACATAATTCCAAACATCTCCTTGAAGGACTTTCTGTTTAAATATATCTTCTTTCTCGCTTTTGAGGTTCCACCATTTAGTCCGAATAGCTCGATGCACTCTTTTCTTCTTTGTCCATTTTTTTATTTGTAAATCCATAACTAAAAGTCGATGTTGGGTGGTTAAGCTTTCTCCTGGAATTACCTTACAATCTTTACAACACGCTCTATCTTTTTTTCTACAAATAAAGTAATCAATTTGTGTTTGTGATAAGCCACTCTTATAAGTAATTAAATGTTCATCTCGTTTTTTGAAGATTGTATTGACTATAAAGAGATCAAATGACATAGCAAAATTTAAAATCTCCCTACCTTCCTCGTTTATATCCCCATAACCAAAGTTTCCATGAATCCCTTGATATCCTAATGCCTCTTTACCGACATGTCCATTTAAATCTCCTCCTAAACAAATCATCTCCCTTTGTGGAATCTTTTGAAACACCTTATCTAACTCTTCCCAAAAAACTGTCTTTATACTATCTTCTAGTCCTACTTGGGGTGCGTAAGCACAAACTATATTCAAAACCTCTACTCCTAACACTAATTTCAATGTCATGATTCGGTCACCATATCGTTGTATGTCTACTACACTCTCCTTTAAATCTTTATTTATGATAATACCAACTCCGTTTCAGGCCTTTTCTTTACCTGAGTACCATAATTTAAAACCTGTATCCTCTATCTCCTTTGCTTTTTCTCCAACCCATTTTGTCTCATAGAATATGAATCTTTCTCTGAATCATAGTATCTACCACCTCCATTAGCTTACCCGATAATGTTCCAATATTCCAAGAACCAATACGAATCTTATTATCTAGGACTAGCTTCCTTACCCCCCGCATCCGTCCATAATCAAAATGCGGAGACCCTCTCTGAAAATTTTTCACTACATTCGGGCGGCAATGTAGCGGGACTAACTTCTTTACCCACACCCGTCCATGATGTGGGAACCCTCTCTGCAATTGATTCACTACATTCGGGCGAAAATGTAGTGGCCCTTGCTTACTTCTTACTGCATTCGGGCTCTGCAGCACGTCGCTAGGCGGGGACGCCCCAAAGCAATGCTCATAATTTTTGTAATCCATGTTGTAGAAATCCGACGAAGTTTTACGCTGGCTGTCGGAAGCCTAACACAACCCTCCTCCTTTATCCGGGCTTGGGACCAGCAATGCAAGGGTGATCCCTTACATGGGCGGAGTTCGATGTGTGCCAATTTTAACTTCAAAGAAGTCTGTCGTTCCTTCATGAGTCCTCACACATGTTTTTGCACCATCATACATGTCTCTTATAAGGTTAATATATGTCAATGGGATACCTCTTTTTTCCAAAGTTCTCCAAAGAACCTCCCTCGATACCCTATCATAAGCTTTTTCTAGATCAATAAATATCATGTGAACGTCGTTCTTTTTTGCTCTAAACTGTTCCATAAGACGTCTTAAAAGGTGAATCGCTTCAATAGTAGATCTACCTCACATAAATCCAAATTGGTTCTCTGTTATACTTGATACTTGTCTTAACCTACGTTCGATAATTCTTTCCCATAATTTCATAGTATGACTCATTAACTTGATACCTCGATAATTCGCACAATTTTGAATGTTTCCCTTGTTCTTATATACGGGTATAAGTGTACTTGCTCTCCGTTCCTCGGGCATCTTTTGGTTTTTCCATATTTCATTAAATAGTCTTGTGAGCCAAGTGATTCCTATTTCTCCTAATATTTTCCAAACTTCTATAGGAATATTATCAGGTCCTACTGATTTACCACTCTTCATATGTTTAAGAGCCTCTTTGACTTCATTCTTTTGAATACGTCGGTAGAAATTGTGGTTTATATACTTTTCTGACTTGGCTAAACCTCCTAAACTAATACTAGCATCTTTATTTTCATTAAAAATATTATAAAAATAGTTTTTCCATCTATTTCTTATATCATCATTTGCCACTAGAATTTTTTCATCCTCGTCTCTTATGCATCTAACATAATTAAGATCTTTAGTTTTCTTATCTCTAGCCCTAGCTATCCTAAAAATATCTCTTTCACCCTCTTTTTAGTTGAGTTTTTTATATAAGTCCTCCCAAATCTTAGCTTTTGCTTCACTAACGGCCTTTTTTGCTTCCTTCTTTGCTCTGTTATAAGCTTCTAAAGTTTCACCATGTTATATCTTATAGTGATTGAAATTTCTGAGAATTATAACTTTTTATTTGTTAAATGTTTCATGAAAAAAGATATCACTTTTACTATATGACATAATATAGAGTAACTATGTAAAGGCTTATGTATCATCAGACCCCGTATCGCATTACTAGGTAGCAGCAATTTCCTATATCAGAGAAAACCGTGATATGGTTCTTCATCTTGCTGCAGACCTACACTAATGGTCATCTCTATGAGATTAAAAGAAAGGAACTAGGGAAAACAAGAAAGCAGAAGTCAAAATGGACAAAGGCAATTATTCATGTGAAGCTTTGGGGCAGATACAATGACAAGACTATGAGGTCCTCACAGACTGAGATGCACAGAACGGAAGGAAAATAAGGGAAAAGGAAAAGCAGTAGACAGGCAAGTAGTACACACCATTTCACAGCTAATCCAGAGACATCACCAGCCACATCATCGAGCTGTTGGAGCACAGTGTTAGACAACTTGATCTCTAGGTCGCTATCAACTTTGAAGCTCTCTTTGCTTAATTCATTGAGCAGATCAGAAGTCGCCATATATCTATAGTCTTTGTCCTTTCCAGTCATCTGCAAATAAATTAGCAGAATCAAGTTTCCATGCAGTAAGAGCAACAAACTCAAACAATGCAAAAGAACAAAAATACAAAATCATCAGTGACTATGATAAACTTCAGATTCAGATTAGAGACGCACCAATTATAAGATAAGAGATAGGATCAAGACCAACTTGTTCAAATGATATGAAAAATGGAATAATACCTTCTCTAAAATGTTGACAATAGCTATATTCGCCATTCCAAATTTGCTTCAGATGCAAGAAGTATCACAACTTAGAACTGATCAATGAACCTTCTGTAGAAGCTACGAGGTGCAAAACACTACCAATATACACCTTTCAATGGAACTACATGGAACAGGCTCAATCTAGACCTGCAGTTGAACAGTCTAAACGTTACAGGCCAACCAGATGCAAAATGACGTACAGGATCCATATAACGACATTCAGTAAATGAAACAATCATTGATCTTGGCTATTCAGACACATTAGCACAAAACTCAAAACAGCTAAAGGTTTAGCACTAAAGGTTAATGGCGTTTTCCTTTTCGGATAATCATGCATACCCAGCCGAAACGTGAGTTTCCAAAGGGTTTGTAAACATTTTCTAACAGCGGCTGCATCGCAAAAAGCTAGTGAGTAGTGATTATGATTCCTCATCGGTTTCACCCAAACTACCATCGCAAAAAGCTAGCAAGTGGTTCAGAATTACAAATCTCTCGCTCAGAAAATGCTCAATAAAGATAATCAAGAACTCTGGAAGCGTTCACAGAAACCATAATGTCAAATGAGGCAAAAAAGAACGAAAGAGAAGTAGACGAAACAGATATAAACTATCAAATCCTCTCCACCAAAAAAGACTCCACATATGAACACCCAAGCACGTTCAGCAAGCCTAATGAATCGTCAGAAAGTCAATTTTCAACAAAAAATCAGGTTCCAGCAAGGGCAGCAGCAATATGAAATCCAACCGATGCGTAATATAGACCTATGCTGAATCAACAAAATGAATCAACAAACTCTTTGAAACACTACGAGGGCAACAATCATCAACTGAAAACAATCAAACTGAATCGACATCGAACAAGAACCAAATACGGCGATCTTCTTGAGAATGAAGCAGCCAACGATGAAACGAAAAGTCAGTGTCACTGGTTCTCAGTACACTGGGAATGAAGAATGAAGGAATCGTCTCATCAACAAAATGAAGCTTACCCGTAAAGGTTCAAAAGGCGGTAGCGCGAAGAAACAAACTATTTGGGAGAACGAATGCAGCAACAAGCGGAGGGGTTTATAGTGGGAAGTGGGAAGGTAAAGCGGATCCACACTCGGACACGCATACACACAGAAGGGAGAGGGAGAGAGAGATTAAACCCCAAAGGCATTAACGGGTAAAGGAAATGATACTTCGATGTGCACCGAACCTTCCAAACAGAAATCATAGCAATCCGGAAGTCCGGGTGTAAGTGAGTCTAGTTGCGCACCAGCTACTTGACATTTTTTTGGTGTACGCAGCCACTTGATTGATTGGACAATAAATCAAACAACGACTTAGTCTTGTTAAACTTGAACGGAGCTGGAGTCGTGCTTGACATGTAAATGAGCCTAGCTCGATCTTACCAGGACCCAGCTCAAGCTTCTCGTGAGCCTAGTTGAGCTTAGTTTAGTCACTTCTTGATGGAGAATGCAGAACCGACGAGGACAGCACTAAAAAAGGAAAGAAAACACGTTTCGTGACTTCTTGGCGTAGATCAAGTGCATTTTTATTTAGTGTTGGTCAGCTCAAAGTTAAGCTCAGTCAAGCTCGACTTGATCGAGCTCACTCATGAGCTTGCTTAACCTTCAATCTAATGGCTTCGCCATGTTGGTTTACTCCCACAGGACCTTTGATAGTCAGGTGAGCCAGAATCGTTTCCCAATGTCTAACCCCAAAGTCTACATCTTTCGCAAGGCCTACAATATTTACACTTACCTTTTAGCTAAATATATGTATTAGTTATAGATCATGATTTGCAAATCAAATGCATGTGTTGGTAGTTGCTTCAATGTTTTTCTTTTTTTTCTTTTACTTTTTCAGAATATATATACAAATATAGATATAAATATTAGTGTGTGCGTTATTCTACAGGGGTGCACTCTACTTTAATGCATTCTCTCTCTCTCTCTCTCTCTCTCTCTCTCTCTCTCTCTCTCTCTCTCTCTCTCTCTCTCTCTCTCTCTCTCTCTCTCTCTCTCTCTCTCTGTGTGTGTGTGTGTGTGTGTGCGAGTGTACGTGTGAGCCTGTACCAATTTGGTACATATTGGGCCTAGATTTGCATC
Source organism: Brasenia schreberi (assembly GCA_036023115.1). NCBI lineage: Eukaryota > Viridiplantae > Streptophyta > Magnoliopsida > Nymphaeales > Cabombaceae > Brasenia > Brasenia schreberi. The sequence goes on along the minus strand of JAYKKT010000092.1, from coordinate 1,426,165 downwards.
GAGATGATACATTATGTTATTTTAGAAACCCAATTAGGATTTGTTTCACAATCAATTTACGTTCAAATAAGTATGGTCCAATAAGTTCAGTACTACTAAGAATTAATCCATTTTCTATTTGGGCCAATATAGATTGATTCAACATTATTGGCACAGAAAGTTGAACTTTTATCAACTTCTATACAATCTTCTTAATTTTATGAAAGTAAATAAAAACTAAATTACCTCTTAATCGCTTTCTTTTATATGCATTGTGGGCATGAATATTCTTTTCACAATCACCTTCTTGTCTCAGCAGATAAGTGTTGATTATTGAACTATAAAATTTATGATTAATAAAAGAGAAAGGTACCTACACACTTGAATTGAGATGTGAAGTATTTATTCCTGTAAATTTGAGTTAAATATAGCATAATTTGAGGTTGGGTCTACAGGGGTAGGTAAGTTGAACCAGGATTTTATTTGACTGGTTAGATAAAGACTGAATGAAAATGCCGGAATTTGCAGGTAGATAGATGATCAAATGGTAATTGAAAATAACTGATTTAGAACAATCACGCGTGAATATGATTCTGATGAATATCAAAACAGATGAGAATGACTCGTATACCTAAAACGTTATTTATACTTAGACCTATAATATGCAAGTGAAATGCTTAACCCAATGCAACTGCTATGTTGTATGTTGAAGAAAAGAACCATATGATTAGTGAGACTGACTGCAAAACCAAGAAGAAATCGTCCGCCACCACAAAATCAAGTTGCACGTTAGGACTACGAGGCACCATGGTTGGCGAGGGAACACCACGACCTGATAAGAACACCTTGGCTTGAGGAAACACCCACCAACACACCGAAGAGAGAGAGAGAGCTGGAATTCTGATTCCTTCTTTCCTTGCCCCCTTTAACACCATATTTATAGTTTTTCTTAGGTTGTCATGAAAAGAAAAAGCATGGTACAACATTTCACTTTGAGAAAGTATAAGAACAAAAAGAAAGAAGCTGAAATTTTTGCTATTTGTATGAATTATGCTTCCTTCTTGAGTTTGAAGTTTTAAATGATAATTAGAAAACTGGAAATTGTTGGTTGCTTCTTTCTTGTTTGATTTATCCTTTATGTATGCCATGGATACGTTACATATATAGCTATATATTATGCAGGTATAATTAATACACACATATATAAGGTAAACACGTATTTTATGATGCTACATATATATACATACTTAGCTAGTGTTATATAATATGTGTATATATATGACGTGAATATGTATATACTTCATGATACCATATATATATGCATATGTATATATATACTTACCTAGTGTTATATATATATAAGACCTAGGTTACACACACATATATAGTTTTTATACATAGGATATCTATGGATTAGTTTAGTTATTACATATTTATATATATATATATATAATGAAAAAGTGATGCCATCTGTGACGTAGAATGGAGTTATATATATATATGCCATCAGTGACTTAGATTGGAGTTGGTATATGCGTATATGTGTATCTATGTATGTGTTTTCTTTTTTATATGGTTACAATGGGAGAAGGAAGCCTAACAAACACAAAAACACACGCATGCGTCCCTGGGGGGATGGAACTCGCCACCTGTGAGTGGCTTCAGAGATCCTACTGGTCAGCTAACGCTTATGTGTGTATTCTAATGAAGACATTGATAACCTGGACATGAACTGGGTGGGGTTCGGGTCGACCCTACTAACACACACTGAACTTTTCCTGAACCCGACTGGTGCAATGACTTTCTCAAATAAAATTACTTCTCGTTCAGAAAAGATCCAGGCTGATCGATAACTGCTGTTTTATACTGAACTTTTAATTCTAAATTCATATTTCAAACAGTTTCAATTCTAATTTCATGTTTTGCCAATGTGATTTGTCCGACTCTCTGGATCTTAATGAAAAAGGCATAATCCAAATACAGATTCAATCAATATTGGTTGAAAGTATTGTCTTCGTACTGATTCGATTCGAATCGGAGAGTTGATGTAGTCTTGCAATGTTGATATGAAGCAAGAAAAAAACCACTTGCGGAATTCCATTTGGGTAATTGAAACTTGTGGAGTGCAAAGAGCATTTTGAGTAATCTAGGGTTGTCAATGGATCAGGTCTGACCCAATTCTTAGACTAATTAAACCTGTTGGAGCTGGACATGGTATCAAATTTATAGTAAGAGCAGATCCAAACCCATCTTCTGATTATGATCCAAAAAATTCTATACGTCAAAGCATAAATATTAATTTTCCTAGCGGATCTCTTATATGAATTAAGTATAGGTTCTCTATGCAAAATAATTGTCTATAATCTTGGTTTTTTTTGGGTTACAAGAGGAGGCTAGAGCCTAACACCCCCACACATGCAGCCTCTGGGAGTCGAACTCCCCACCGGCAGCAACAGCGCTAGAGCGTGCTGCCGTTGAGGTGCATAAGATTCATTTCATGCAAATAACAAACTATATAAACTTACCCGGAATGCTGCACAGACATGAAATCAGTACAATACACATCTTTTAAAAAATTGCAAAGTAACAAACAAAAATCCATTTCTCTACATAATTGATATAGATGCCAAAAGTCTTTTTACATGGTAAAAAAAATTTGCTCCAAATTATGAGAAGCTATGAAGAAATACATTTTTCAGTAGTAAATTGGGGTAAAATATATGTACCAACATAGGTTAAAAAAATTTACAAATGAGTACAAACCTGATCTTTTGTTCCTTAGTTGTAAAACGAGACAAGGACACGTTGCTGTCACTGATACGGAGAATATAAACTTAGTGCCCAACATCTTAACTCTCCTTGGATTCTACATCTTGTTCTCTTTATTGGGCCATTCATGCCCTCTTGGCCAAAGCTATTGCTTCACACGTGTGACCTCAGTAAACCTTTCTAATACCAAGCATGTGCGCATGTACATACTTAGGCTATCTTTATGATGTCAACACATACATGAAACCATATGCATGCATGCAATGGCGGATCCAGAAATTTGTTTTGGATGGGGCAAACTTCAAGTTCGGATGGGACACGCTTTATTTATTTAAAAAAATTAAATATTTAATTCAAAATTTTCTGATTTTCAGGTAAGATGATCACCCCACGCCACCACAATGTGGATCTGCTACTAAGTGCATGGATGCATGCATGCGGGTATGGATAGTATCCAGTGGCGGATCTAGAAATTCTTTTAGGGTAGGGCGAATAGAGCATCAGGCAGTTTATGGTGGGGCAAGGTAAGTTTCAACCTCACAGATGTAAGCTAGCGTTTTCTTTTGAGTTTTAGAATTTTGGGTGGGGCAGACGACCCATCTCAGCTCAATGTAGATCCACCAAGTTTAATTACAGGCACACACATGCACCATTGTAGAGATGATATGAGATTCAATATTGTTATTTTGGGTTATATCGGAATCTAAGTTAGATGATATGACCAATATTGTTATTTGGGGTTATACTTGGATTAGTGGATCCACATTCTACTTTCAAAAAGTTGATATGAAGAGTTATTCAGATGCACATATCATAAGAAGTTGTATTAATAAAATTATTGGGATTCAAAGTTCTCTTCTAATTTTATGACTTCTAGATTTTTTTTTTTTTTATTCAATGTTGTAAAGTCAGTAGATTTTCCTCCATCAATGAACATCTATGTGAAACTCCGCATATGTAAGGGATTATCCTTGCATGATCGATCTTAAGCCTGGATAGAAAAGAATGCTTGCGTTATGTAGTCCTACAGCAAGCATAAGACTTGGTCGGCATAAAGTTAAGTCTTATGCTTTAGATATGGGGTCACATGGACACATGCACTCTCACATGTAGACTGAATCATTGAACCTAGGCCAAGCTGGTGTCTCTGATTCCTTATGTCTTATGTCACCACATTAATGTATTGAACCCTTTGTGAATCTCACAAAATTATGAACCATCAATCAAAATACTAAATGCATAAAATTAATAAATAACTGTAATTATCGCACTGAGAACATTAGCTCAACGGTAGGGAGCTCTAGTGCCGTTGCTGGGGAGTTCAACTCGCATGTGTGGGTGCACATGTGTAGTTCGACCTCCTCTCATGACAAAAAGTACTGTAATTTCTGAAAATTAACTGTAACAATAGGAAGAGAGTCTCGATCGATCAAATCAAACGTGGATTAAATCCCTTGTACTAAAAGTAAAGCTCTTCTCAATGGTTAGTAACATTGGGTTGATGGTCGTCAACAACAACTAAGCCTTTTCTCATATTATATGAGATCATTTACATGAATTCTTTGTTTCATATAGCTTTATCATAATTTGTATAATCCATGATAGATAAATCCGACAACGTTTTACGGTGTCGTATGTCGAAAGTCTAATGCAATCCTTTTCTTTTATCTGGACTTGGAACCGGGCATACAAGGGTGATCCTTCCGTGAGCCAAGTTATTTGATTGATGGTCACAACGCTAAAATTTCTTTTCTTCTAAACCACGGGCATCCGACAGCCCACCGGGACACTGCTTAATTCAATTTGGACTTGCTTGCATATAAATTTTGGATTTCAGATGACGTGACCGCCTCACCTTGCTCATGAATAAGTCCACCACTGATACCGACAGTTGAGGACGGACAGTCTGACGGCTGTTTGGAGTCGCTAACCATCAAGAATCTGTTTCTAATAGGGGTTGGGATAACATTTTCCTGTGATTTTGGTGAATAAAAATGTTGATCATTTTGGATATGATAAATCCTATCATTTTGGATATGAACCTGACCCAGGCACGGCTTTTTCGTGTTGGGTTGTCAAAATGGCCACCCCAAATCACCTGGTACAGTATGGTACACCACAATACTTACAATCTTCTCTTGTTTTTTTTTTAATGCAATTCTTGTGATATGCTACATATTTAAGACTTTCCTTCAAGCATAAATGCTAGATATTCTACTTGCTAAGTTCACATGAAGACCATATGTATTCACTGTGCTTTGAAAAAAAGAAAGGAGCATATCTTCATTAACGTTACATTCAAAATAACGTCAATCCTTGTCTTTTAAGGCAAGCTCGGGTTAGGCAGACCCCGATGTGATGCTGTATTGAACTCCTGACATATGAGAGAGCCAACACCATAGCCCATGAGTTATGCCCCTTTAGAGCTAAAATAACATAAGCTAGTTATCCTTTCAAGATAAAATATAGAACATTATTATGTGCACACCCCTTTTACTATCTACAACCCCATATTTTTAAAATACCCAAAATACTCCTGCAACAATTTCTCTCTCTTCTCCACACTTAATTCCGGCGACCGTCGTTTCGTCCGTTGAGAGCTACTACTACCTTATTTGTAACCAACTATTACCAATTAGTTTCTTCCGAACCTTATCAAAATCAAATGAAAAAACAAAGAAAAAAAGAAAAACAAAGAGACGATAAATCCAACCGATTTTCGGATTTTCTTTGGTTTCAAAAGGTAGGTTCTTAGTAATATCTTTGTATTTTTATAGGTTTGCTTTATTTTTGAGTTTTTTTATATTTAAAGATGTTTCATGGTTTTGAGCAAAATCATTAAAGAGAGACGTGCATGAGCCACGTCTACCTTAAGTGGGAGACATTCTTGTCTCTCATCTCCTTTAACCGAAGTTGTTTGATATGTGTTATACTTTGAACTTATATCATTGTATATATTGTTGAATAGTAAACAACTCGAACAAAAGAACTCACGATGAAATCGATTTAGAGAAGACGACGACTGATCAAAGTACTTATTATATGTTGACTAAGGATAGTGTAATTTATTATAGTATACCGGATGATGTATTTGTTGACTGATTAGTTGATGAGGTAGAAAATTACTTTATTGATTGCAAGGATGATAAACTTGATTATTCATTCGTGTTTGGGATTAAGTATGATAAACTTGAGAGAAAACATAATATTGTTATTGTTATTAGTCGTTCGGAGAAGAAAGGCATAACAAGCAAAGTATGGCTTCGGTGTGAAAGGAGTAACAAGTATAAGTAAAGTCCAAAGTACTAAGTGGATGAAGACTAAGAAGATAAACTGTTCATTTTTATTTAGAAGAGAAGGTGTAGCTAATGGTTATTTGAAGTTAAATGTAGTGAATGTTACATATAATCATCCTCTAAGCTTTTGTCTTGAAAGACATGCTTTTGCATGGAGATTGAGTAGCTCTAGTACGATATAACAAATGATATTACAAAAAGTTATTCCAAACTAAAACATATTTTGACGCATTTGAAGTGGGCTGATAAGGAAAATGTGAGTACAACAAAACATATTTATAATGCACAAATTAAAATCAGAAAGGAAGATAGGAATTCTCGAAGTGTTGTACAACAACTACTACACGATTTATATACTAACCATTATCATGCATTACATCATAAAATCCTTGATACACATACTTTTAATGATATCATATTTGCACATCCTTGTTCCTGCAACTATTTCATGCATTTTCATGAGTATTCGAATTTAATAGCCTATATAAGACAAACATGTAAGTTTTTACTTTTATTTTCTAATATTTACCTATACATAGTATCTAACGATTATATATATTTTTTGTCATTTACTTATATAAGATGTCTTTCCTTGAGCTTGTCGGGTTCATGTCAATCTCCAAGAACTTCTCTATAACTTTCACTTTTATGAGTGCAAAAAATAAATAGAATTATGTTTAGGTGTTGAGGTATGTAAGAGAGTTATGCATTCCAAATAACATTCCATGTATCATCAGCGGTGACCATAATCTAGCTTTGGTAAATGTCATTCAATAATTTGTTTTGAATGTAGCGCACTTTTACGTAGACGACATCTAGCAAAAAAGTATGAAGGTATTTAATGTCAAATTAACAAAGAAAAAAGAGATGGCGAATGTGTTTGACGTAAGTTAGAGGAAGTTCATCTACTACACATTAGATGAGAGCAATTATAATAAGGTAGTGGAGGTAATAAAATTAAAGTGATTTCCCCCCCCCCCCCCCCCCCCCCCCTTATTTTCTTACGTTAAAAAGCAATGATTGGACCTTATAATAAGAGAATTGTCTTAGTATGAACAAATAGGGTGATTCATTATGATACTCATATAACTAATAGATATGTGAAATTAGTTTTCAATATATATCAAATGTATAATGATTATATATCATGATTACTAGGGTAAAAAGTGCAAACGCAAGGTTGAAAGGGTTTATCATTAACAAAAGTGAGAGATTTGATACAATTTGAAAATAACTATGTTTCTTGATAGAGTTGTAGATTATAGAATTGAAGAAGTTATTTGAGGAATTATGAATTATCACTATGCATTACATTAATATGATATAAGATCTTATAGCAAACCTTAAGAAAATAGTATCACAATATGCTCTTAACCTTATTATAAGAGAGTATAATCATGTAGAGATGGTGGGTTTGAAATAAAAAATATGTTGTTGTAATTTGCAACATTCACATGACCTATTATATACTCATGAGCTCAACCTTTTCATTAAATGAGATGAATCAATATAATTATCAACTATTGATCCATTTTCAAATAAGTTAGACATGAAAGAGAACACCCAATATATTGTTGTTCACGAAGAAGGAGATGTAGGATTATTTATGATTGAGATCATTTGAAAAAATGCTAAGAAATCATTCACAATGACATAAATTTGTTAAAATGTTAAATGAACAGTTGAGTTTTCAATACACCACTCTATAAGAGTTACCCATTTGTTAAGCTCTGTGAAAATAAATTTGTCAGTTTGGGAGCATGTAGACAGAAATGCCTCACTCAGAAAAAGGTGTGGATGTACATGTGGTCAAGGATACAACAACTATCCTAGAGTAAGTCATTCCTCTTTAGGGAGTTGTGATCATCTTTCAACCTTTGAGAATAATATTTTGATGCAGCTTAACTTTTAATTGATACATAAGATGACAATATCATGCTTTATGGGTATCTTTATAAATACTTAGGTAAATCTTATTGGAGATACAAAGAGTCATTCAAGGAAATGATACATAGACGTGATATATATGCACAAGTTTTTATAGAGAACGGTGGTGTTGATGTTGTTATTTGTTGTATTGTATGTATGAGATGAACCCTTCAAGAGTGATTATTAGATGTTTATACCAAATATAGGTTCAACCATTGTTATTCGATAGAATATAACATTAGTACTCCTCTTTATGAGAATATCGACAATATTTCTACCGCTAGTGTTAGACGCTCAATAGTTGGCTGTGAGGAATGTGTGATGCATATACTATCATCATGTTGCATGATATTTTCTAGTGCTAATCATAATATCAAAAGATTTTATTATATTATTTAGGTATTTTATTTATCTAAGTTGTGATTAATTCTCTCTTATTCTAATACTTTTTCACAGATGCACATGACTAATAGCTCTGTAATGCCTCTTATCTTTCTAATGTGACAACATTATTAACATGAAAGTGTCGACAATTGCCAAAATTTGTTTCATAACTGAATCAAGTTGTTTATACAAATGAGAGAATCAAGAGACGATGTCGTAAATGACATTGAGGATGATGATTATGTGTTATTTGACGTTTGTATATGAAATTGATTTTAATTTTAAATTAGAACACAATTTCATTATAATTGTATATTTTGAGGACAAAATTATAAAAAAACCAAATTTCTTTCATTACAATCGTCAATTACATATACATGTACTTAATATTATAAAAGAACATCCCACATACAACCCCATCCGAAAATATCATGTATCCTCACTATCATCCTCATATATGGTCAACTAGAATGTTCATTCGCAATGTTCCTCATGTCTTTAATAAGTATAACAATGTAAGGTCGGCCGACAATGGCATTAGCACATGTTTTGAATGTACTAGCACGGGTACAAGTGTGTCATGTATCATAGAAATGTGGTCACATAAGAAATTAAGTGAAAGAAAGAATTATAATCTAAGCAAAACAAAATTAGAAATACTACTAATATATATAAAGATTTGTTTACCGATATGAAGATCAAGTATGTCGTGAACATCATTAAGTGTGATAGTCATCTCACCTCACAACATTTGGAAGTTGTTTATAAAAATAGTAACGCATGGTCTATCACTTCATATAACAAATCTGCTTATACAATCAACCCACTTCTGTATGTAATCTCAACCCAATTATTGTCTATAAATATACATTTATATAGCCTCCAAATATACATTTTTGTACAATCAACCCACTTCTCTATGCAAACAATATATCGTGTGTGGGTTGTTACTATTTTTTGTATTGTCTCCAAATATACATTTATATAGTAAATTATAATAGCAAGTATTGATATTGAATATAAAATTTAACTAAAGTTAAAATTTACCTTTTTCTTACACATCTTATAGACAATGTGACTTAAAGCTAGAGAGTAATCCCGACATATTAGGAGATCCCTCATCCTCACTGTCTACAATATCAATCTCAGTATTTGAGGTTGACGTATATTCCTCACAACGTGAAGGATCAACCTTTTTTATTTTTATTGTCGTCTACACGGACATCATCTTTAGGATACAACATTGTGTCTCTTAGATGAAGCAGTGACTTTAAAGTTTTCTACTCATACTCTATGAGTCATATATGCATAGCAAAAAAAATTATAATACAATATAGAGACAATCGAGACACACCCCATATGCCTCTCCAAAACATGAGAGACACATGAGCAAACGTGCTCGAGGGGCATCTCTCGCCTAAAAAACTGATGAGTTTTCTAGTGAGAAATTGTTCAAAATTTATGAAAAAATGAATAAACTTAATTCAAATCAACACCATACCTCAATAAATTGATGATTCACCCTTCAAATTGGGCCATCTTATCCTCATTTTTCTTTTTTCTCCTCTTTCTCTTCATTTTTCTTTTGATTTCTTATTTTTCAAATGAATTTAGATCAGTTCTTTCACTAGAAACTGTTGTAAATCAGGTAATGTTAATTAATAGAAAACAACAGTGGTATTTTGGAAACTTCATGAAAAGGGTGTATATCAATCCTGTAAAACATATCGTGTTAACTACCATTTATATTCCACCTCATTGCTATATCATTGCACCTTCCGAACTTCTGGACTATTCTGACTTGCATGGCCCATCTTAGGGCCATTAACACCTTATTTCCACTTTTGAATGGGAGATGGTGACGTCAAATCCAGATGTAATTAGCTAATAAATGATCATCAATTTATATGTAATTAGATTGGATTAGTTATCATATTGTTGCTTTTCTCTAAGTCGTGGATCATATCGACTTGTTTGTTCAATGTCTCCATTCTCGATTTGGATTTGGATAGGAAAGGTAACATAAATCCAAATTCAATAAGCTAAATGCATATATTAAATTTAACTTAAAATAATAGGTTTCATTCTTTATATATTATGTTAGAAAATATAATCCTACCCACTGATGTTCAATCATTGTTTTTTTTTATGATACGAGCATTATTTTGAAGATTGGAAATGTATTTTAAAATGGATACAAAACAATCTTATTATACTCATGTCACCGAAAAATAATGGTTAAATATAAGTGAGGAATGCCGATGATAGATAAAATTCAATCACTCATATTATGTTTTGGTTTGGTTTTGCCTCATATTTAAACTCAATTTCCAAACCCTATAGAAACTGAAACGGTGAGTGCTTACTTGGTGTGGCTTTCTAGGTAAATCTAGATTGAGTAGGTGATAAGGTGGATCCACTTTGGCATCAAAAGAGAGATGGGCCGCAGGAAGTGGACCCAGTAGTATTAAGGGCCTGGCACTATAAATCAAACACACACTAAAACAAACCTATAGCCAATAGTTTAGTGTGTGGACCATAAAACATAGTTCATCCCACCCATCCTAAGCAGTTCTCTGGCTTAGTTATGTCACCCTAAAAGAAAGTATAGATCTGCCATTGGCTTCGTGTACTATTGGCGAAACGATGCAAAAGTATTATCTATGTTGGTAACAATTAGATCGTCAATGCTTTAAAGAAGACACAAGAAGGCATCTCAAATGCAACGAAAAAAACAAATAAAACAAGATCTTTTTGAGGATTACTATTTGCATACCCCTTTTACAATCTACACACCGCTTTTTTAAAATACCAAAATTATCGCTAATATAAATACTCTCTCCTCTCACACCCAATTTTAGCATTTCTTTCTCCTCTCCTACCCAATCTTTCCTCTCCCACCCAAGGTTTATCTCGTCGGATCTCTTTGCTGTGACGATAAATATTTCATTTAGTATTGTTGCCTTCTTCACAAATGAACAATGCATATTCTTAGGAATCTCGTTGAAGAAAAAGAATAAAACACAAGAATAATGAAATCAATAACAAGAAAAAGAACTACAACAACAAGAAGAATTAAGAACAAAAGAAAAAGAGAATAAAGAAACATACGAAAAATAAAAAAATAAAAAATGAGGTAAAGTTCCCGACGAGAGAGACATACCTCAATTGCGTCTCCCTCATTGGGGAGATGTGCATGTGCTGTGTCACTCATCGAGAACTTGACTTCATTTTTTTCATTTTGATTCAAACTAAAAATGAAATCAATATATCAAATAAATGATAAAAAATATATCAAATCAATGAAATATCCTACCATCATTGAAACCCTCTTTGAATAGGCTCCCTTCTCTCTTTTTCTTTCTCGATCGGATTCGAAGTATTATAAGATGGTGTATGGTTAAATATCATGAATTGGATCGAGCTTCAAGTCGTAGGTCACCGGAAAAATGGTATGAGACGGTTGACGGTAAGAGAAAAACCCAAAAAGGAAGAGGAGAGAGCATGGCAGTGTCCGTCACAGTAAAACCGTCCCAAAAATGGCATGGGACGGTTAAGGTAAGACGTGTTCGTCATACTATCAAGATGTAATTTTCAGATTTTAGTGGGAACGAAAATCAGAGACATAGTAAAAAAGAGAGATGTGTAGATAGTAAAAAGGGTGCGTGAATTTAAATGTTAAAAGATAGACAGCAAAGTTTTTGGCATGCAATAGCTCACCTCGCCGGGGGTTCGATCTACAAACTAAAACTCATGAGTTCGATACTTGAGGCCTGCGTTTGGCTTCGGATTCTTGATTGTACTCGAAACCCCCCTCCCGTACAAAGTATCCAAGTAATCTTAGCCAAATACACTTGATGTGTGAGAAGGCTTGGTTTTGGTTTTCTAGCTTTGGCTCACAACTATCAAAAAGCAAATAAATAAGTCTCATTAAATGTGGAGATATACATATCAAATGTATTCCACCCTTTGACACATCAGTGTAAAAATTGGTTGCTTCTTTTGCAAAGTCGTCGATGGGAAACTTGAATTTCTCAATTGCAACAAGATGAGTGTGAAGCTCTCACTGGGCCCATTAGTCGATAAAAGTTTCAAGGTTCGAATATCCGGCAGTATCGTTTTTTTTGCATAACAAAGACGTATCGTTTTTTTCTTTGACTGTCAAAAGAACACGTCTTCATGGTAAATGCTAAAACTCTTTGAGTGTTCGTCAGCCGAAAAACAAGCTCTGTAGTTAGATGCAGAAAGATCGATACAAAATCTGCATACAGTAGCGTTTAGAAACTTTCACATATCTTTGGAGAATCTGATCATAGGAGAGAGAGAGAGAGAGAGAGAGAGAGAGAGAGAGAGAGAGAGAGAGAGAGAGAGAGGAAAACTGAATCCTGTTCACCTTTGCTTTTGTGTGACATAAATGTAATTTAAATTTTTTAAAAAAGTTTTGAAAAATTACGAAGATAATTGTTATTACACTCATGCTATTCAAACACAATAAGTGGACTGCATAAGAGGTAGACATATATAAAAGGATTTTGCTCATCTCTAACATGTTCACTAATATCCATCTATTGTTTTTTAGTGGTTTATGTATAATTTTAAAACATTTAAGAGTTTTTAAAAAAAGAATGAATGATAATATTCTTAGAACATACATAGGTAGGATAACGTTCTTACAATATATACTCACGAAAAGTAATGATCAGACAAAGAACATAATTCAATCACTATATATTAGGGTCCTCCTAAAGGAGGTCCTTGATGTGAACCGTTTGATAATTTTTTATGTAGTTTGGACAGTTCACTTCTAGGAGTGTATACTCTTCGAAGATTTTAGGATTTCTACGCATACATGAATATACTCACGAAAAAGCGACAGGCACAACATAATCCAATCACTATATATAGGATCCTCCCAAAGGAAGTACTCGATGAGAACCGTCTGATCATTTTTTAATGTAGATTGGACAGTTGACTTCTAGGAGTGTATACTCTTTGAAGGTTTTCGGATTTATACGTGTACATACATATACATATATATATCTGTGTATATACTTCAAGATATATTGATCTTTACAAGGTCCATGGCCTTGTAATGTAGGTGAACTTTGATGACTATTCGTACGTCTAACGAGCAGTAGGTCGCCTGACTGACAAAAACGAAATGTGTGTCCGGCTGGCGATCGATCAACCGACTGGTTGCGAGGGACAAAACCAAAGCATATTGCAACTCTTGCTTCAAAGCATCAATAACACACAACATGCGAGGGCAAACAGATGCGTAGATTGGGTTCGTGAATCTGAGCCTAAAGTTGGTCCCAGGCTTGCACAATTAGAGTGGAGATCCTTCCTCTGTTACACTGCACCCTCTTGCAGACCACACTGGTCCAACGTACATTCATGGGGACTCTATATCGTCTCTCACCTCCCAGACTTGGCCCCTCCTTAAAACGCACCCTGTTTGTTAAAATTGCTAGAAGGGTGTTCCAAGCAAACCTTCAAGCTGAAGGTCAAAGAGTTCAATATTCAGTGGATGCACAATTGGCAGCTGACGTCCTCTTAACCGGACAGTGGCGAATCTAGAAGTTTACGTAGGATGAGGTAAATAGGTCATCAGACATTTTAAGGTGGACCAGACTGGTATACATTCAACCGTAGGATATAGTTTTTTCATTCAATTTTTTAATTTTTGCAGTTAGATGGTCATTCCACCTTCACTCGATGCGGATCCACCACCGTAACCGAGTTTCTCAAAGAAAAGAAAAGAAGAAAAAAAAGGATAACATGGTGAATAACTGTAAAAACCATTAAATAGGATCATACTTAAAAAATTCATGGTATATTTATAACATCGAGAGGTTTTTACCGTTTTTAGATTTATCACGATGGTGGAAACAAGCAGCGACAATGCAAAAGGGTCGTTTGAATTACCCGGCTGTAAAACCACAAAGGAAGAAAGAAAGAGAAAAAAAACGCACGCATTTCTCACCTCGCATGGGTTCGGTGGTTCCATTTATCGGGAGGCATGAGGCGTACACGTGTGGACCCATGCATGTCATGCCAGGGCGACCATCCTCTCACACATGCTAGGGGATCCTCCGTTATAAGATGAGCGACGTAACGTAATCGAGTCTCTCTTCCGGAGGGCACCGGGCCTCTATCTCTCTCCCCTCTTTCTCTCTCTACAGAGGGGAAGGGGCACCCTTTTGCTTTGCCCACAGAGCTCTCTCTCTCTAGAATTGCCGAAGTTGGGGGAAAAGGAAAGAAGGAAAAAAAATAGAGTTTTGTAAAAGACGGAGAGAGTAAGGTCGTCCTCAGAAAATCTAGGGTTGGTCTCTGACTCCGCTTTTTCATTCCGATCGTTTTGCCTGCCCGATAGACACCACCCATCAAAGGAAAGAGGAAGACTTAGTGAGCTTGAATGGTAGTGATGGCTATGAACGAGAGAATCCCGCCTGGAACTTACTTTCAGTACTCTCCTTCGGGAGTTCAATCGTCTCCGTACAACACAATGAGGCCATCGACGGCCTCGATGGATCGGGAGAGGTCAGTTTGGCTTCTCTTTCGTTTTTGTTCCCTCTCTTGATGTTGGGTATCCCTGTTTTCTGTTCTTATTGATTGTTTTGGGGTTTAGGATCTGGGTTTTGTTGTTTGAGTGATTTTTTGCGCACCGTTAGGTGTCTTTTGCTTTCAGTTCAGACAATTGGATTGTCGGTGTGTATCAACTTTTTTGGACTTGATGATTGTTAAGGCCTTCGTTCGAGTTTCTTTATTTGTTTGGTGGGTTTTGTTGCTTGAGCGTTTCTGATCTGAAGCATGGTTTTTGATCCGTTTTTCTTTTCATCTTCATCTACATCTACCTCGATTGGCTTGAGGTCAAGATTGTCTACTTTTCTCTTTTGGTTGTGTCGGTGGATGCTATCCGCATGAATGGTTTCCACTATTAGATTGGTTTCACGAATTGTTTTTGGCTTCGCCATCTTCTCTCTCTGCTACTATTGGGGAGAATATTTAGGTTGGCTATTCCCTGTAATTTTCTACATGGATTTCTTCTTCAGTTCTCTTCAAACCTACTGATTCTTAATTCTTCTCCTGATTCGAGGTAAAGCTTGCAGTTAAATGATGTAGTTGACTGCATCTGGTTCTTTTTATGTATCCTTTGTTGTTTGTGTTGCCTATTTTTTCACCATCCATTGATGGTGTACGGTTTCTTCTGTTTTGGTGGAGCAGTAATAGATATTTGACTGAGTTGTTGGCGGAGAGGCAGAAGCTCGGGCCATTCATACAAGTCCTTCCACTTTGCAGTCGGTTGCTGAATCAAGGTAGTCCCTTTCTCCATTGTTCTAGTTGGGTTTGGCAAGACGGGTCTCATCATAATATTTTTATGTTTGTTTGCTCCATTCAGTTGCACAGTTGACTTCAATTTTTTGAATGCATCTCTCTCCACAGTTCTATTGCACAATTCTGAGCCTAGCTTATGAGTTCTTGTAAAATGACTACTGTTGGTGGTTCCCCATGAGCTTAATGAGTTATCTTAGTGGTGTCTCATTTAAGCAAGTTATCCTCCAAGAATTCAGAGCTTGGTGGAATTGGAATTGTTCAGGCAAAATTGTAGTCATAAAATTGAACCTATGTGTTAGTATTTGGAGCATTTGGTTGATACCTACCACTACCGTCTTACATCAGTACGAGGTTCCACAGATTGATTGCTGTCTACTTATTACCCAGTAGATTGTATCCATCTTCAAGGAGATTGTCTTCAAATGAGCTTGGTAAAGGCCAATATTAAGTTTGTGTTTTGTTCTTTCAGGTTTTTCTATTTTGGTCAAATGAGCATGTTTGTCCTTTTGTGCTAAAAGAAATGAAGCCATTAGTGGGTGGTTCTTTAAAGTTACCCTGTGTATCTATTAGCGGTTTATTGTTGGTTCACAATCAGAATTGTTTGGTTTGGTCCTTATTGCGAGATGGTAAATGCTACAATATGCTGGCATTTATTGATTTAGAAAAAGCTTACAATAGGGTACCGAGGGAGGTTCTTTGGAGAACCTTGGAAAAAAGAGGTATCCCATTGACATACATAAACCTTATAAAAGATATGTATACGATGGTGCAAAAACATGTGTGAGGACTCATGAAGGAATGACAGACTTCTTTGAAGTTAATATTGGGTTACATCAAGGTACCATGGTGTATGTTATTTGCAAATGACATTGTGTTAGTGGAGGAGTCTAAGGAAAAAGTGAATAGAAAATTAGAACTATGGAGAGAAACATTAGAAAGTAAAGGCTTCCGACTTAGTAGAACAAAGACATAATATATGGAATGTAAGTTTGATCATTTGGTTACTTGAGGACATAGAAATTAAAATTGGCACACATTGCATTCTCCAAAAGGAAAGTTTTAAATACCTAGGGTCAGTTTTTTAGAGTGATGAAAGAATTGATGGAGATGTTGTGCATAGAATTAATGCTGGTTGTTTAAAATGGAGAGGAGCATCAAGTATTCTTTGTGTGTTATGTTTTATGGTTCTAAGTGTTGGGCAGTTAATCATCAACATGTACAAAAGATGTCTATGATAGAAATGAAGATGTTGAGATGGATGAGTGATCATACAAGAAAAAACCGTATACATAATGAGGTTATTAGAAATAAATTATGTGTGGCACCAATAGAGGATAAAATAAGAGAATATCGTTTAAGATGGTTTGGACATATAGAAAGAAGATCAAAAGAAGAACCTGTAAGAAGTAATGAAAAACTAGATTTTGAAAGTATTAAAAGAGGTAGAGGACGACCATAAAAGTGTTGGAAAGAAACAATAAAGAATGATCTAGCTTATTGTGAGTTAACTGCTAACATGGCACACGATAGGGCTATGTGGAAACAAAGAATCCATGTAGCCCGACCCCATCTATTATGGGAAAAGGCTTAGTTGTTGTTGTTGTTTGTTGTGCTGGCATTTTAGATCACAAGCTATATACTCTTTTTGTATAGGATGTTTTCTTATAGCCTAACATTTATGTGATTTTGTTCGAGAGTGTCTAGGTTACTCTCAAGGGCTTATTAGTTCTAGCAGCTGCATATTCTCAATTTGAATATAGAGTCATCGTGTTGTACTTTCTTTTTGGAGTTAGTGTCAGGTTCCCTTGCCACAGTAGTGCCTCCTTTAGTCCTTGGTCATGCCTATTGCTTTCTCTAGGTTGTTTTTAGTTCCTTATTTTTCTGACTCTACAGTTTAAACATGGTTACAATGTCAAATGGCTTTAGAACTTCTCTATTCATTTTTTCTTTTTCTTATGCTTTTTTCTGTTTTAGTTTATTATTATTAATTTATTACACTTTTGGAGGTGGGGGGCGGTGGACTGTTGCAATGTTGCCTTCCTATCCAACCTGATGATGAAACAACAATAGTTGTTGAATGCATTTGATGGTTGCTCTTCAAAAATGATGTAATTATTCTTTTGTTATCTTTGCTGTAGAAATTGTCCGTGCGTCAGGTTTGGCATCTAGCCAGGGTTTTGTTGATGAAAGAATTGATCATGGAAGTCCATTACAATCTGCAGCCTTGATCTCCAATGGTGTACCGATGGATTTGGAGGGTTGGTCAGGCATGCAGGCAGAGGTACTACCTTTCTAAAATGTCATGAATTTTCTGGAGGGATCAGCTCCACTCTTCACATGTATTATCATGCATGATTCTTTTGTGATAAGTGTCAACTTGTGTTTGTTAGGTTATAGGTAATGTTGCAGCGGTTTTCCTTTTTCCTTTTTTTTATTTGAACTTCTCTATAAGACAACTTGGAAGGTTCCTGTCTTTTGAGAAGTTGATGGTTAGAAAGGTGAATTGTGGTACTTGCCATGAAGGAGCTCATGAACGTAAACCTTGTTGGAGGGAACAGTGGAAGAAGATTAAGGTGGAGTTTGGTCCAAAGCATGGTGCCGAAGACTGATGTAGTCAGTGCAGGTGAAGATTACGTGAAAATTAGGACAGTGTATTCTTGTTTTCTTTCGACAGAGCAGCAAACGTGTGAAGGCATGCATACTGTGGAAGTTAATCCAAGCCTTCCTCTATTCATCAAAGTCTTCCTTTACGAGTAGAGAAGTGTGTTTCTTATTCTCTGTGTCAAAATTTTTCATATGGCACTAAAATTCTTTGTCAACTTCCTTCGGTGAAGTTGACAAAGTGGGTTAATATAGCAAATTGGTGGTGATAGGGCAATCAAAATGTAGTTTGCCACAACAACAACAACAACTAAGCCTTTTCCCATACTAGATGGGGTCGGCTACATGGATTCTTTGTTTCCACATAGCCCTATCATGTGCCATGTTAGCAGTTAACTCACAATAAGCTAGATCATTCTTTATTGTTTCTTTCCAACACTTTTGTGGTCATCCTCTACCTCTTTTAATACTTTCTAAATTTAGTTTTTCTAACCTTCTTATAGTTTTTTCTTTTGATCTTCTTACTATATGTCCAAACCATCTTAAACGATACTCTCATTTTATCCTCTATTGGTGCCACTCCTAATTTGTTTCTAATAACCTCATTATGTATACAGTCTTTTCTTGGATGACCACTCATCCATCTCAACATCTTCATTTCTGTGAGTGACATCTTTTGTACATGTTGATGATTACCAGCCCAATACTCAGAACCATAAAACATGACAGGTTTAATTATTGCTCTACAATATTTACCTTTTAACTTTGATGATATCTTCTTATCACAAATAATACATGAGCTCTTCTCCATTTTAACCAACCAACATTAATTCTATGCGTAACATCTCCATCAATTCTTTAATCACTCTGGAAAATTGACCCTAGGTATTCAAAACTTTCCTTTTGGGGTTGCAATGTGTGCCAATTTTAATTTCTATGTCCTATGAAGTAACCAAATGATCAAACTTACATTCCATATATTCTGTCTTTGTTCTACTAAGTCGGGGGCCTTTGCTTTCTAATGTTTCTCTCCATAGTTCCAATTTTCTATTAACTTTTTCCTTAGACTCCTCCACTGACACATTGTCATCTCTGCAAATAACATACACCAACGTACTTCATCTTGAATATGTTTTGCTAACTCATCAATCACCATTATAAATAAGTATGGATTTAAAGTTGATCCTTGATGTAACCCAATATTAACTTCAAAGAAGTCTGTTATTCTTTCATGAGTCCTCACACATGTTTTTGCACCATCTTACATGTCTCTTATAAGGTTAATGTATGTCAATGGGATACCTCTTTTTTCCAAGTCTCTTATAAGGTTAATGTATGTTAATGGGATACCTTTTTTTCCAAGGTTCTCCAAAGAACCTCCTTCGGTATCCTATCGTCTTTTTCTAAATCAATAAATATCATGTGAAGGTCTTTTTTTTTTGCTCTAAAATATTCCATAAGACGTCTCAAAAGGTGAATCGCTTCAACAGTAGACGTGCCTGACATGAATCCAAATTGGTTCTCTGTTGTACTTGATACTTA
This sequence comes from Brasenia schreberi, assembly GCA_036023115.1. Classification (NCBI taxonomy): domain Eukaryota; kingdom Viridiplantae; phylum Streptophyta; class Magnoliopsida; order Nymphaeales; family Cabombaceae; genus Brasenia; species Brasenia schreberi. The sequence continues at coordinate 1,406,327 of JAYKKT010000092.1, read as the reverse complement.
TCTTAACGATCGATAATTCTTTTCCACAATTTCATAGTATGGCTCATTAACTTGATACCTCGATATTTCACACAATTCTGAATGTCTCCCCCTTTCAATTTAATCCATTGCTCAAATTTCCTTTTAATGTTGTGCCAAGTATGACTTTTACAAGTCTAGTTATCATATCTGTTTGTTACCATATCTGTTTGTTACATGCATGTTACTAGTGTTTGCATATTTCTCATCCATGAACATGTACTATTAGATCTCGAGACACCTTTTTGAAGTTCACAATAATGTTGTTCCCCTGCCGTTAGATACCAACTATAACTCAATTCATGCAATTAGGAAGAAAAAAAGGAAACTTCATCTTCTCTTTTATGTAGTTCTCTCAGGATCGGTGATCAATCATTGAAAATTCATGTCTGCTGATGCACCTTATCTATAAACAATGGTTGATAACAAAATACTGCATGTCTTATTCTTCCCACAGGTCTGCTAATTTGATCACATCAATCAGATTATATTGACATGCTAGCATCGATCTCATGTTTTATCTTGTTTCTCATAGTTTTTGTTTTTGCAAAGCCCTGCTTTCAGATTACCATTAAAATGTCAAAAATTTATAACGATGAATTGCTTTCACATATCTGGGCTAATTTCACTAGGAAAATGGATCTCTTCAGAGGATGAGCATCTTGCAAGCATCATCAATGGGTTGGCATGGCGGACCTGGAATTCCTACAACTCCTGTTGTAACGAAAGTTGTAAGGTTGGATGTCCCTGTGGATAAGTTCCCAAATGTATGTATGCAGGCTAAATCTGATTGTCCAACCATCAACATGTTCATGATGACTTCCTTGTTTTTGCTGAACTTGTCTTTCTTTTTCTTGTTTGCCTCTGATTTGATGTTTCACTAGTATAATTTTGTTGGTCGACTATTGGGACCACGGGGGAACTCCTTGAAAAGGGTTGAAGCTACAACACAGTGTAGAGTGTATATAAGAGGTCGAGGCTCAGTTAAAGACTCCATAAAGGTACTACTATTGAGGTATTCTCTTAGTTGAGTAGCAAGGTTGACATTTTGAATTTGACTGCATGGGTTTTGCTTCATGTCCTAGAAATGTTTTGGCATAGTCCACAAGTGTGTATCATTTTCATATTGTTCTTCCTCTATGTGAATAGATGAATAATGGCATTCCTCGGATGAGTGTGTTGCTGTTATTTGCTTTCTGGTCATAAATCCTGGCTTAGTAGGTTGCCAAGGCATACAAAAGTAGATTAAATGTCACATACAGAAGCTATTGGTGTTTGGTCTATGTTGCACCTCTTCATTATTTTATAAGGAGGTGATTGAACCTGAATTTGATCGATACCGATATCTCTGATTTCATGTGCTATGCTTGGTAACTGTTCTTGTCTGTTACTGCCCTCATCAAAAGTGCTCATTTTGTAGTTTTTGTCTTCATAATCTCTTTAGCAACCTTTAATTAGGTTTTGCTGTATTGTTACCAATATGTGATCTCAGGCCTTTTCCCCACTATCCTTCTCACGGATCTGTTTCTGTAATTTGCAGGAAGAAAAACTGAGAGATAAACCTGGTTATGAACATTTAAATGAGCCATTACATGTTCTCGTGGAGGCTAAATTACCTGCTAATGTGATAGATTCACGGCTAAATCAAGCTGTTGCAATATTGGAGGATCTCTTAAAGCCGGTGGTACTTAACGTCATTCATTTCCTGTTTTTCATTATTCAGATTTTTGTACCCCAATGATTTGGATGCCTGAGCCGAAAGCTTAACCAGCTAGGACAGTTGTTGCCGAGTTTCCAAGCTTTGTTACTAAGATAAAAGAAAACCAGCCAAGAAACCTAAGACTGAGTCCTTCCTCGCATTGAGCTTAGCTCCAGGTCTACGATGGAGACTCAACCAAGCTAAAGTTGGTTCCTAATTTCGTGCAGTGACCTTTGTGGATTTGGATGAACCATGCAGTGTTGGTATTCTCCTCGTTCGCTTGTTGGTTCTTGCCACTCTTTACGTGGCTGCATCTCTCCCTCTCCCTCTCCCTCTCCCTCTCTCTCTCTGATACGCGTGCTTGCATGTGTTTGTGTGTTAATTTTTGCTGCCTCGTGGGTGTACGTGCTTGTTTGTGTGTGTTTGTGTTTGTGTATCTTAATATTGGTTGTTATTTATTTGTTATGTATTACATATTCGTAGGATGAATCACTGGACTACTATAAGAAGCAGCAATTGAGAGAGCTGGCTTTACTGAATGGCACTCTTAGAGAGGAGAGCCCGCACATGAGTCCCAGTGTCTCTCCCCCTTTAACAGCTCCGGGATGAAACGTGCTAAAACCGGACGTTGACTATATCTGCCATTGCTCAAGTAGCAAGTACATGCCTGTCAGTGGTGTTTGCTATTTACTGGGTGGAATATATGACAATAGGATTAAGATAAGATGTTTTGGTGATGACGCGCATGAGTGCAAGTTTGCATCTGGTCATCCCTATCCAGATAGTATGCCTGAACACAGGCGCATGCACACATAAATTGGGTCGTGCAGATCTCACTAGAAGGCATTGCTGGAAGTGCTGGTGGGAAGAAAGGTTCAAACTTTCTGGTATGCGCACTTCTGAATTTGTTGGAGCTTCCTATGTCGCTCTCGGAACTGAATTCCCTCTGTTGGCTTTCTCCTGAGGTCATCCTTTGTTAATTCTTTCCTTGTCCTCTGCCAAGTTTAAGTTTCAGGTGTATTTGTAGCAAGTGCAGTGAAGATGTTTCATTCTGGTAATTTGTTAACGTTAGTTCTCTAAACTGAAGACTGACTTGCAACTTATTAAATTAATATTTGTTCTTTAGTTTTGCCATGCTTTGGATAATATTTAATTATCATAATCGTACGTTGTATTTCTGCTTATTACGTTGCGCATGAATTTGGCTGTTGTCCTGCCTATCTTGACGGCCGGTTCCGTTGGGTATATAAGAAAGAACGGTGGTCTTCTGCTTCCTTTTCTCAAGCCTGCTCTTATATATATATATATATGCCAGATGACAAGCTTGAGCACGATCCCAAAATTGTTGTCAGCTAGATTCAGTAGTTTTGATCTTTAAATTGCTTCGTGAGATGCATCTTTTTCCTTTCACAAATACTCTATGTAGTGTATTGTTTTATAGTCTTTAGTTTGATCGAGTCTTCCTCATCCGGTTGCAATGAGAAAGGATCTATTGAAGCATACTCAAGGACGCCTGTTGAGCTGACAATGAATTCATTTTTGACTCGTATATATGGAGATAGAAAGATATTATTACTATGGTAGATCTACAACTTCTTTTGGAGGATAGCCACGCAGAATGCATCTCTTTAGGGTGTGCCGGTTAGTCAACTATAAATTATATCTCAGACCACTTTGGGCGACAACTTTTCGATTGATTTTCTAGATTTCAGGTGGGCTGTACATCCATTAGACCCAACCTGGATCCGCTGTTAATTATATATATATATATAGAGAGAATAGTTAATGTGCTCACTCATTCATGTTTTAATCTTCTTAAAGATCTCAACTGTTCGATCTTTAAGATCAACGGTTGAGATGTTTAAAGTAAAAAAGCAAAAAATATTATCGTGAATATAGAAAAAGTATTGAGATATATTTTTATTTTTTAAATTTGAATTTCAGCGATTAATCTCATTGAACAATTGAAATTGAATGAGAGCATGCATTTCCTATATATAAATATATAGATGGAGATTGAGAGAGAGATTGTTTTAGTAAGTACAACTAAAAAATATGTGGACCTTCTTCTTTTGCTTTATGATCTCAAGTATTGTCTTTTGCTCTCTCTCTCTCTCTCTCTCTATATATATATATATATATATATATATATATATATATATATATATATATATATAATGCCCATTTAAGTTTAGTCTTAAATGAGTCGAGTGGGGCTGAAAAGCTGTATGGTTCTTTCTGCTGGAGGTAGTCTTGGAAGCTGGAGATGGGTACTGAAAATCTAACATGATTTAGCAAATGAGGTGAAATAGGTTTTGCCGTTTGCAACACCTTTACGTAAGGCTTTTTATAGCCTTCAAGGGCTGGTCGGGAGGCGGGAAAAGCTGAAGACGGGGAAGGAACATCCTCCATCAGTCAAGATGAAAATCTTTTGGGGTCAGACTAGTTACTGGGTGAGTCAACTTGGATGACTCAGATGGAAGGAAAAGTATATATATATATATATATATATATATATATATATATATATATATATATATATATATATATATATATATATATATATGTATAAACTGTATCCTGCTTATTTCACTCATTATTTTTGAGTGACATGTTTTTGATATTTTTTCAAAATTCTTTAAAATTTTTAAAATTACACTCATACCACGAATCCAATTTTCTTATCTATATCTATATGCTTTACATTCAAATATAAAATGTATCAAAAAATGAGTGAAACAATGCATCAGTTCGACATTTAGTAAAACGATATAATGTTGGCGATCTGATGGAAATCACCAGGTGAATTGAAATCAAAGGCGCAACTGGTTCCTTCAATCTCTGTAAACTGTTTGTGTTAGCCTCAACCGGCAGAGATGGCAAAAGTCTCATGGGACGTTACCCGGAGTTGGTATCAATTTATGCTGAATATCTCCACATATAATTCCTCGATCTACATTCCCGCAACTAGCTTTTAGCAGGGAAGAAATATCAGAAATCGAACCATAAGAAAAGGATGGTGAAAGTTTAAGACAAACCTGATATGGATTCAATCGTCTTCTATGTCCAATTTTTGCATTCTAGGTTGTCCTTGTGTCACTCCTCTAACTTTAAACCATATTGTAGAAAAATACTTTACCTTGGGTGAATCCAGGTCTGGCTCTCTGTGTTTCAGATTCGAATAAGATGCTTATTTGCTTAAAAAGTTAATCAAAGTGTGGTTCAACTACCACTTTTAACACAGGGTGCTTTCTTGCGGGCTAGTTTGACAATTGTTGAGAATGCTGCGGGAGAATTCCATCCAAACGAACAATTTCAAGGAAATCCACTTCGGTATGACTGTTGCCAGGCTTAGTGTGTGCCTCGTTGGGACTAAACGAAACATGGGTTTCAAAGTTCAAATTAATCGAGTTTTAGAAATTCTGAATGAAGCTGGCAAACAAACTAAACCGCTCGTGGTACGGTTATTTGTGGCCCGAACTGAACATGAGCTTGCTTATTAATCACTGTAACAAAATGAATGGTGCATATTCTGCTTGGAGATACATGCGTCGCTTGCTTGTCTGTGTGTTTGAGAGAGAGAGAGAGAGAGAGAGAGAGAGAGAGAGAGAGAGAGAGAGAGAGAGAGAGAGAGAGAGAGAGAGAGATCCTCATGTAACACAAAGATATGTACACGTTGGGCCGAAATGGGCTCCCACTCATGTTCAAGGCATTTGTTATTTTTATGCTTTATAACTAGCTTGGTTGTATACAAGTGAATTCAGAACTTAAACACTGGAAGACAGTTTTTTCTTGCTTTCTATTGGCAATCGAGGCGGACCCCATACCAGATGCTCACCCCAGGTATTGAACTATTGACCTACAGGACATATAAATAAAGCAAATCCAAATTCTACGGGCCCATTAGAATCATGAAAACCAACTCATTTTTCCTTAAATTCGGAAACTGGAATCGTAAACATAATCTACATATGAGGACAATGCTAGTTTCAATTATCCAGCTACCCTTCTGATGGCTTCAATTTGAGATGCAGATCATACTCTGAAAATGGAAAGAACCGCATTGACGGTGGCTGGGCATTCCCATATTGAATCCAATGTTACTAGCTATCCAAACAAGTTGTCGGATGAATATCAATAGTTAGTACGTTCTGGCCCTGGTTTATCATTCATTGAAAAACAAAATTAAAAGTCCAGATAGTTTCAGCCGCTGAGCAAACCCTAGTTTCAACTACCTTAACTGACGGTGACCACAAAATACTGTCGGTTTCTTTCAATAGTGAGAAACCTTTCTCTAGATATCTCGTGATTATTAGAACAAAAACTGTGCAATAACAAAGCATAGACGCAAACACACATATACATATACACGCATACATATCTAAGTGTGTGTGTTCGAACAGGCTAATATATATATAAACTCTGCTGGATAAAGCATGCTATTAATTGTTAGAACTTCGAAATGCAAGGGATGAGATACTACAACGCCTAAAAGGATGCTTTGTTTGTTTCAAACAGTAATTGAAAAGCTAGTAGCAGAACTGGGTCACAATATCAAAAGTCATTCTATTATTACAAGCAAAAACAACGTCATCAAACACTTGGTCAACACGCCAACGTGTTGAAAACACGAACCCTTAATTGCCCACGCATCACAAAGCTCTCATATCAAGCACTTTCATGACAACACAATCTACCTTTTTCACATTCCTTTCACACTGAGAGCATGTAGATAACAATGTACTGCATTGTGCTTTATTGATATAATCTAGATACTTAACTTACATAAACACACCATTGCCATCGCGGCCTTCAGATCACTGTTCCATGTAAACAACCTGCATGTATATATGCGAATAAGCACTGAGAATACGATACCAAGGTCAAACAAGATGTGGACCACTGCGAGAAGTTGGCAATGGCAAAAAATGAAAATGTTGAGGTTGATATGTGCAAAGATTGGATCAGCAACAAAAACTATTAAAAGAAAAGTTAGTGTGAGACTGACTGAAGATAGAATGAGAATCACATTTAAGGTGACTTTTGGACATTTATGGAGGAAGTTAGATAGAGGCAGTTCAAAATGGACAGGTGGTTCAGGCCTTTGTGATGCTTGCGGAATTCAAAGAGAAGATGAAGTTAATTTGTTAAGGGATAGCATCAAAATGGGAAGAGGGCGGGGCCGGTTAAACCAGAGAAGTTGTGCGTTTTTTTCCAACTGGAACCTAAATGGCTCGTTCACAGTCTATCGCAGGAGCAGGGTCAATAGGGAAGACCACCTTGGAATGCTTTATTTGGAGTAGCACTTTGGCTGGCCTGGGGGAAGATACGAGCAGCTAGATCATGTACAATTAAAGTCCTCAAAAATGTTGCGGGGAAGTGATAAAGGACGATCTTGCTGATTTGGAGTCAAATGCTAAATTAACACAAATATAGCGTAAATGTGATGACTAAGCGTCCATGTAGCCAACCTCAAATAGTTTGGGATGAGGCGTGGTTTTGGTTTTAGTTGTGGTTGGTCAAGCAGGATGCTAGTTTTTTTGATCAAGAAAATAGTCCAACTACCTTGACTTGCATAGAAGGCTCAATATACTCGGACTAACTTGCGTGGCATGTAAAATCATTTTTGTGTTGAGTTCCAAGTGCATGGGTAGGTACAAACTTATATATATTGGATGTTATCCATCTCTGATAATACATATGCCCACTTTTTACTTTTGAAGAAATAAGCGGCATTTAGAAAGTTAAATAGGTGTTTAAAAAATATAAAAGAAACCATTAATACTGCATCCCAAAAGTTAAAGGTAAGTTAAAGGTGAGCAAGAATATATTGTATCAAAGGTGGGCAGCATCCAATCACTAAATTCAAGACGTTCAACTTGTGACTCAATCCGCTACCCAGATAGGCTGAGGTAAACCAATTCATCAGAATGGAGTCATGCGTAATAACATAGTGGGCCTAGACTCCTGAGAATGGGTTCGAGTGGGCTCGGCTAAATGACATCACACACATACACAAATGCGTACAAGGTTAAGGCTCATAAAAGTTTACTACTGTAGGCTTATTCTCAAGCCAAATACAATTTGAACGGTACAAGGAATGACAATGCAATGCTTCATCTAAATCAGGCATAACTAGATACCTCTCAAAATAAGGTTGTAAGTATGTACATCACATAGAACATAGAATTCAAGGCAATAAAAATCATAGAATGATATATAAGAAAAACTTTCCTTTTCAGTTAAAGGCCCCGGTATAATTGGTTATATCGCAGCGTATCATGCCATAATATTTACCACATATAGTTTTTCTATTCAAATCATCGTTAAGCTACGTGTTAGTATAGGCCAAACATAGTCCTAATACAAGTTAAGCCATTGAGAATCATATTGAATAATGTAAAAACCAAATTTGGCTTCTGAATCAGTTTTAAGATCCAAATAAATCACTGGTTGAGTCATACCCAGTCTTATAATGGATATAGGATCCAAGATATGTGCGCCATTTGGATCCCCAAAACTGTAGCAACTGAAAGCGTCACGAATAGTGAAGTCGTGCATACCTGCTAGCCAAGGTGCAGGGCGGTTTGATCCTGGTTCGAGTACTGGATCATATTCACTTGAAAAAAGTTACGAGAGTCGAACGCCTGCATTGCTTCATAGTCGGGTCCTGGTAACATGTTCGATTGCTGTGCTCTTTCGCTCTCTGCAACCTATGACCGATTTTTAGAAGCATATTAGGCCACCAGTGAGGAAGCAAGAAGGAAAATGATGTGCATACAGTTTATCACAGGTGATGCTTGTTTAGCAAAAGCGGAGCAAGCTATAGCACATGGACACTCCTAATAGGGTGTTACACCCCTGTCAGATACGTTGATAAAATAAACCAGAGTTATACCCCGTGTCTCACTTGGCACTAGCTCAAATATCTTTTAACTAAAGATGCTAACTTGGTTTAGTATATATATATATATATATATATATATATATATATATATATATATATATATATATTCTGTATTCTCATTTCAAAAGTATTTGTGTCTAAAGTGTTCTTTCATCTTACTAAATTAAAATTCAATGTAAACACACACAGAGACACTCTAAGAACTGAAAATAGTGACGGTGATGTTTGACAATAAATAATAAATAGATCTACTAAGACATTAAAAATAGTGATAGTATACTGAGTCTTGATGCAAATCTAATCCAAAATGTTGATTAAAATTTGTTGTAAGTCTTACACAGAAATTCCAGATCCTGCTTGAATCAAATTTAGATGTTTCTGGGTGGATCGGATATCCCACACGTTAATGCCCTGATAGGTACATATTTATGTTGTAAAATAACTTAAAAAGAAAAAAGGAGCCAGTTGATGAGTACCTTAGCTCGAAGATACATGTTACTACTTTGAAGTTCCAGTTCCTGTACAAAGATTACAAGCAGCAGCAAATGAGCTGAAGAATAACTACTAGACAAACCAGAAAAGTATTGAAACATAGTTTTAGTAACTTCATACTGAAGGATACCTAATGCGGTGGACCTAGAAAACTTTTCTCAGATCTCAACCAAGAGATTCAATTTTTATATGTAACGACAACCTCTTCTCTCTACAAACAACTGCGATGAATTCGTTAGGTCCTTGAAAACTTTGTTAACCAAGGAATTCCTTCTGGAGCTTGAACAACTGTAAGAAGCAACCCCAATGACACCAAAATCAAATTATTACAAGTTTTGCACTTTCTTTTCGTATGATCTGGAGTTTCAAAGTTTTAGAGAGGTATTAAGCTGCTTATCTCATATTGTATAACTTAAAGATTCTAGGTTTCATGGTAGCATCTGGATAACTCCGCCAGTACCATTGCCAAGCTTGAACAAGAAAGGAGAAGAGTTGCGTTAGGCAGCGGAAAAGGCTTGATCTTGCTTTTCGTTTTGGTGGATAGACGTAACGAAAAAGTGTGACTTTGAAGATTCTAGGTTTCATGGATGGAGAACATGCTTTGGGAAGGGGAATTCATAAATGCATTTTGAATTATTGTCATTAACTGAATAGTTCCTCAAGATAGCACTAATGATAATATGCCCTTGAACAAACACGATGGTCAAGGGGATAAGACAATGAGAGTTACCCTTTTCTGAAAATATTCAATTTCTGCGAACAGCATTTCATTCTGCACAGAACATGCAAGGGAAATGTTAACGCCCAAAAGATACAACTAGAAGCTTATTGAACACTTAATACAGCCCAACCACAGCCTTTTTTATACATCAAAAGAAATAAGTGCAAATCGTGAATCTTAGAGTGCTTTATGTTTATGGTAAAATAGGCTGAATTCATATCAAACCTACCCATACATTTTCCGACGCTTGAAATCAAACTAAAGATTCTGCATGTTGGTCATGAGGACTAACTCACCATTCGCATTCTTTTCTTGGATTCATCATGTTAATTCTACATATCTGACTTAATTCCTTGAAGGGTAGGTCAACATATTTTCTTCCAGCTAAATAAAAAGTTGGGAGCGTATGCGTTTGAGAGAGAGAGAGATGCACACAAGAAATGCAAAAAGGAAATGAAAAAATGGCATTCAAAGAATCGTGCGGAAGATGCGTGCGTAGCAAGATGGACAACTGGAACAAAAAAAAGCCTCTAAAATAATCATTCTGAGAGATGCACGTAGCACGATGAAAAACGACATGAGCAAGTCATAATGCGCGTACGCATGTATGCATAATCCTCGACACAGCCTGAGATTATAGTCTTCTGTTGATTTTGACCTTTTCAATTCTTGACTGCAAGCTTATTATAGGCAAATTATAGCCTCTGATGAGATTCGCTAATTTTAAATGAGCACAAGCCACTAAAAAGCTGCAATCTAATGAGGCCAGCTAAGAACTCACCAATCTCGGCTTCTGTTACAGACCTACCAACCACTAGAACTAGGCAGTACCTTGGTCGACTTCCGAGGCCGTAAACCACACAATCCAAATAAAATATCGAGGAATACCTTCTTGGATCTGATTCTGGTTATACCACGTTCTATTTTATTCTCTAGCTGCTTCAGCTCCTTCACGCTAAGGTTACTTAATGATTCGCCCATCAAGTGCCTGCAAACAACAAAATGGAAAAAAAGATACACTCACGAACGAAAAACATCATTGCTTTTATTTCACGTCATTTGTTTACAGTTTTAAATTCATCCCACCTATGGAGAGGGTTGGCCTTACATAGCCAATCCCGAGCTTAGATGAGTAGTGGTTGCCATAGGAAGTAAAGTAATCTCGAAATTATATTGAATCTTTTACCCAAGGATGCAATCTTTTCTACATTAACACAGAAGATCCTATGGGAACTCCAAAGTTAAACTGTTCTCTGGCAAAAATAGTTGTAGGAGGAAGTCTTAGCGTTGTACCATAGAGCCGACCCATCTAGTGTGGGAATTAGGGCAAAAGGAAAAATGTTGTACATATATATACATACATATATGTATATATGTGTCATACACAAACACATATATATAATATATGTATGTATGCATGCATGCATGTATACTTGATGGGGAAGTCCTGAGGGCGGCATTATAAGGAAATTAGAGCCCCGGATTGATGTTTATTGTAGTTCTTAACGTTGTAGCCGCTCAATAAATTCCAGGTGATTTCATTGTCTTGCGACGGATATTTATTTATCAAAACAATCAAAAACGAAGAAAAGGGAGATATTTATGCAAACCTGTTGGCATTCTGAAGAATTTGAATCTGCTGTCTCAACTTGGTTGCTTCTTGTTGATAATACTACCAAAATACAAGAAGTTAGCCTTCTTAAGTAGAACATATGAAGTATCAAGAAAAGGAAATAACCGGGTTTAGGGACCATCCACTTACTAGAAAAAGCTTGCGCATGGCAACTGGATGATGGACATACTAGGTCAATCCCACCGCCCCACTGTTCTTAACGCATGTAAGCAGTTACAGAGTCGAGATAAATTCATACGGCCTCACCGAAAGGTATTTAAAGGAAAGGAAAGAGCGTTTCCCTAGGAGTCCCGAAATGCTAATCTTAGTGATGATCAGGCTGACTTCTCCAGAATATCTCTCTCTCTAAAAGAGATGGCTCGGTGAAGGTCGCGGCGAATACCGTCCTAAGCCGGTGCTAGTCTTATCTAATGCATTCTTCACAAGTCAATGTGATTCGTCCTATCCGTTACTCTGTGGTTTCGTCATAATGTTTGAACAAACCATTTGAAGCAGTAACTCGTGCATAATTTACTTGACTAGGAAATCACATACGGTACCAGCTGTTCAACTTAAAATGATTGTAATGTGTGTGTGTACAACCGGGAGGCCAAAGCTAGATACGAACTCATGAACTTAAACTTGTGACTCGAGCCTTTAGCCAGGTGAGCTATTGCTTGGACAAGGTGATTTAGGAGAACATAAACGTCACAGAAAGCCATGTTATTCATGTCGTCTTGATAATGATCTATACGAGTGACATTCCTTCTGGTACTAGACCATGACCTCTGAGGTTACCTGATCTAGGGTTCACTCATGTATTCTTGAAGCTAGATCAGGATCTCCCAGATAACCTGATCCTACAACTCCCAAGTTTACTTGGAATAAAGAACTCCAAACATCAATAATAAATGCAGACGGCCATCGTAAAAGAAAAGACGGTGGGGTTCCGGCCGCTCATATTCATGAAAGTCTTGGGAATGCGGAGTTAAGCACCTACTTGAGCATTATTGGCCTCTGTCGCAGAGTTCGCGTTTGAGCTCTCAGCGGATGCCTTCTTGTACCTCTCGATCGTCCCTTTAATGCTGCATGCATCCATTTACCAGATCACAAGAGTCAGTCTTTTCTAAGTCTCATTGGAGAAATCTTCTACAGGAAGATGATCCAGCTTGAGAAGAATACAGATTAACCAAATCAATTCAAAATAAATTAAGAGAAGACATACTTCTCGTATGAGGAGTCTTTTCATTGGGGGAGGAAATTATAAATTTATTAATTAAGAGCAGTGAAAGCGAAACAATAGTAAAGAGAACGGATGATGACAGGAAACAGGACAATAAAAGAGATCATCTCACGAATGCGAAACCAAAACCAAATTAAAACCAAAACTGGGGGAAACCCCTGAATGGGAATACACTTTGTTATCACAATGGGCAAGTCTCGGATTTTGCCCAGACCAGTCCACTCAGCCCACCCATTCATCGAAATCTCAATCCACTGATTCATCCATTTTACATGTATTATCCATATAATTATTCATAAACCCATCCTCCTGCAAGCATCCAACCTTGTGGGTCCACAGTCACCACCACACCATTCAGCCGCCACAAAATTTTTCCTACTACATCATATCGACCACCACCACCTTCGTTCACTTCCGGTACATGATACGAAAGGAAATAAAATGGTCTTCTAACCTTGATTCCTTTGTGTAGATCTAATCCAGTAGTATACCGGTTACATGAATGGAATAAAGGTTACAAAGGTTACTTTTCGAGTTATTAAAGGATAGGTTTAATTTTTCGTAAATGGCTATAGATTTTGGCAACTCACTTAAGTTCTTATAGAATTTGTTAATAGTGGAAAGAAAAATAATTTCGAACTGTTTTCCAACTTGCGCATAATATTAGTGGAGAAGCTAAGAGTCTTACAAAACATACAGGGCTAACACAGTTATTTAATGATTTATTTTACTTTCAAGCAAGATGCATCACCATGCAAATCAAATGTATATAATTTGTAGTGGCACTCCAACAACATTTACCTTCCCAGCTATTTGATGTGTATTAAATATATTTCCAATAATATTTGTGCACATCCATTCAAAGGACTTTGCAGAGAATAGTCATATCAAGTAAACTCTTTTAACTTTCATGACATAATAATATTGACTGCAGTTATGAGAACGAAGATTGCTAGTTTGAACAAGCAAAGAGTTTTTGTCCCTGATTCCTTTCGAAGCCTTTTCCTTCCTTAATTCTCTATTCATTCTTTATCTTGATCCTCTACTTCCATCTCTTTAGGATGATTCTATAAATATCATGCAATTCCTTTCAATTGTCAATGTTCTTCCACTGATCTACAGCTTGGGTTGTCACGGTGTTAGTGACGATGCCGGTGGTGGATCTAGAAGTTTTAGGGTGAGGCAAATAGGTTATGGGACTCTTTAAGGTAGTGGCGGACTATGTATTATACACAAAGATTCAACACAGGTTAGGGCCTTTTCATTCAATTTTGCAAATTTTGGGTGGGGTGGCTCCCCACCTCGATTCAGTGGAGACTTGCTGATGAGGATGTAGTTAAAGATTTCCATAAGAAAGCATGGTAACTAACAATGCACATTGAGTATCTTATAGGAAGGATGAGACCGGAGACGCTTTAGATGATCAGTGGATGGGAAAAGATTCACGACATTCCAAATGAGAATAAAATTTCTGCAGAATCGCCTCAAATGATAACGCCAACGAATCCATCAGTTGCGAAAAGGAAGATAAGAAATAGCTAAGCTATTTAAGCCTCACGTGACTGTATGTGCAAGCCCTTCACCTCCGCAGTATAATGTACATAAAGATGCTGTCATATTATGAGTAGTTTATATTCATGTTAGCTTGATACATATCTTTCTATGTTCTGGTAGGAAAGCAAATTAGTACTAGCTTGTCAGTGCCTTGTCATGACTTCCCTTCATGTCAACCATATGAACCGTCGACGTCTATTATCAGAACCCACCGGGTAAATTTTTTCTGATCCCTTGAAAACCATACAATTTTAAAAGATTGCCACCACCAACACTACGTCAAAAAGAGCAGCATATCCAACATTAGATCCTGGCCGTTCAAATAATACATTTAGGCGCTGAGATTTTTCGTCACTCTAACCGTGCGATGAAACAGCTGAACTGTAGGATCAAATGTACGAAGCCGGCTTATCTCTCAGATGACAAGATCTAAACCCAATGCCTGCCACTCGTCGGCTTTAACTTCGTAGTTCAGCACGCAACGTGCATGTCGACACAGAAGCGGGTACCATATGGGCGGAGGGGAGCTGCTGCAGTACGGCCTTAAGCAGGCAGCATGTTATTGTTGAGAATGAAACTAAGGAAGCTATTAATATTTCTCGGTTTTCGTTTAATTTCTTGTATTGAAGGGAAGTTGCAAAAGAAATATCTTTTCAATTATATAATAATGGTTAACCCCGCCGACGTAAGTATTCACTCTTGCGTGACCGGTCTCAAGTTCAAATAAAGGAATAGGTTTGTGTTAGCCTTTAGACATTTATGTAAAACTTTGTCATATTTTTATACCATAGATTATACGTCCCTTCTTAACGACACACTACATAGCTGAATATAATAAAAAGTAAGCAAAAGCCTATACATTTTTCACCCAAATGTAGTGAATAAATTGCATAGATTGTCTCTATATTTTCAGTATGGATGGATGGGTAACTAAGGAAGCTAGTCCTAGATAATAAGATCATTATTGGTTCTTGGAATATTGGAACATTGTTCGGTAAGCTAATGGAGGTGATAGATACTATGATTCAGATCCTATGTTTACAAGAGACAAAGTGAGTTGAAGAAAAGCAAAGGATATTGAAGATAAATGTTTTAAATTATAATACTCATGAAAGGAAAAAACTTGAAATGGAGTTGATATTATTATAAATAAAGATTTAAAGGATAGTATAGTAGACATACAATGATATGATGATCGAATCATAACATTGAAATTAGTACTAAGAACATAGATATAGCATGGGCTTACGCACCCCAAGTAGGACTAAAATATATTATAAAGATGACTTTTTGGGAGGAGTTAGATAAGGTAATTCAAAAAATTCCACAAAGGGAGATGATTTATTTAGGAGAAGACTTAAATGAACATGTCGGTAAAGAGACATTAGGATATCAAGGTATTCATAGAAACTTTGGTTTTGGGGATATAAATGAGGAAGGTAGAGAGATTTTAAATTTTGCTGTGGCAATTGATCTCTTTATAGTCAATACAATCTTCAAAAAATGAGATGGACATTTAATTACTTATAAAGTGGTTTATCACAAACACAAATTGATTATTTTGTTTGTAGAAAAAAAGATAGATCGTGTTGTAAAAATTGTTAGGTAATTCAAAGAGAAAATTTAACCACCCAATATCGACTTTTAGTTATAAATTTAAAGGTAAAAAAGTGAACAAAAAAGAAAAGGGTGCTTGAGCTATTGAGACTAAATGGTTGAACTTAAAAGGCGAGAAAGAAGGTATATTTAAAGAGAAAGTCCTTCAAGGAGATGCTTGAAATTATGTTGGTATACCTTCACATATGTGGAACAATATGCCTATACATATTAGGAAAATGGCGAAAGATGTGTTAGGTGAATCTAAGGGAGGTGTATTAGCGCAAAAAGAACTTGGTGGTGGAGTGAAGTTGTGCTAAATAAAATCAAGATAAAATGACATGTTAGAAATTATATTTTGTTAAGAAGATTAATGAAACTTGGGAGGCTTATAAGAAAACAAAGAAAGAAGCAAAAAATAAAGTTAGTGAAGTAAAAGCTAAAATTTGAGAGGATTTATATAAAAAACTCAACTCAAAAAAAGGTGAAAGAGCTAATTTTAGGATAGCTAGGTTAAAGATAAGAAAATTAAGCATCTTAATTTTGTTAGATGCATCAAAGACGATGATAAAAAAATTCTACTAGCAAATGATGATATAAATAATATATGAAAAACTATTTTTATAAGTTTTTTAATGAAAATAACGATGTTAGTATTAACTTATGAGAGTTAGCTAGATCAGAGTGATAGAAGGATTTATGGAGATGTTATGCATAAAATTAATGCAAGATGGTTAAATTGAAAAAGAGCATCATGTATTCTTTGTGACAAGAAGATACTATTAAAGTTAAAAGGTAAATATTTTAGATTAACAATTAGACGTGTTATGTTTTATGGTTATGAGTATTGGGCAGTTAATCATTAACATGTAGAAGATGTTGAGATAGATGAGTGGTCGTAAAAAAACAATCGTATACATAATGAGGTTACTAGAAACAAATTAGATGTGAAACCAATAGAGGATAAAATGAGAGAATATCATTTAAGATAGTTTGGACATATAGAACGAAGATCAAGAGAAGTGCCTATAAGAAAGTACGAAAAACTAGATTTGGAAAGTATTAAAAGAGGTAGAAGGCTATCACAAAAATGTTGGAAAGAAACAATAAATAATGATTTAGCTTATATGAATTAACTTTTAATATGACACGTGATAGGGTTATGTGAAAACAAAAAATACATGTAGCCGACCGAAAAAAGCTTGTTGTTGTTGTTGTTGTTGTATTATACACTATGAATTCATGAATTGGAATTAATGAGGAAAGATTTGCTTTGAAGAGAGGATAGCCATGCAGGCTCCAAGTATTACAACCTAGGGCGGGCTCTATGTGGAGATCCCACGTGACTATCGGCCTCAGAGTGTGGAGCGACACAAGGACGGAAAACCAAAAGCACAACCTAAGTATACTGTGTCAATCATACTAATGCCCGACGCACCAACCAAGACAATATCAAGCCTCGTCTGAAACTAACGAGGTCTACTACACTATGTTCATTCTATCATTCTCTTGTACGTAATGTCAGCGTTCAACCCGAAATATGTATCTTTCGTTCCAATATGAGGTCCACCAGTTTTCGGCATCACCACAAGGGTGAGCGACTTCACGTATGTTCAACCATGACCGGATTACGTGCCTATGAACCAATCTAGATAGTTGGCAACCATGGCCATAGTTACAGTGCTTCACATGGGACTTGGCTAGTTTTAATATTGGCCCAAAGAAGGCCAGGCTGCGTTTAAAGATGGATGCTTCATCTTGCTAGTCGTTTAAATACAGTGGTCATCCTGCAGGAAGAAGCACCGATGGGCCTGTAGCGCTATGTTGCACTTCTCTTTTGGACTTCTTCTTTTTTGGTCCGAAAAGTCAAATTGATGGAACAGGGCGAGCTGTGTTCAGTAGTCTGAGCCACATGGCACTCTGAAGTGATGGGCAATCAAAGTGGCAGCCAAGTTGACAGTTGACAATGGATTCAGTACTCCCTTCTGTTATGTTCTTTCATGTTCTTCCTCATGAAGTGAGTGGTTGTTGTATAGTTGCTGAAAGTAGCATTACGTTTTTTTTGTGGATAAGGAAGCCGGGCCCCCGCACACCCTGATATCGAACTTGGAATATTCAAATCGAAGGTTCTTTAGGGAGGGCCGACAAGCCTATCCAGGAGAGCCCATGGCTCCTTGTGCGTTGTTGAGAGTAGTGAAGGAAGAAAACAAAATGAAAACTCATGAGATCCACTTCCTAAGAAGGATGGCTCTTCAAGAAAAAGTTCTAAACGAGGACTGTTGAAGTGATTCCTCCAGCAGTTAATGCATCTGAGAGGGGAGAAACCGGAAACGGATGAAGGTCTGATACAATAGCAAGAAATCCAAGTTTGAGATAAATGAAACGAGATTATGAAATGCTAACCCTGAGCGGACTTTCACATAAGCGTGCGCGCATGAAGATCTCAGGCAATAGCAAGAAATCCAAGTGTGAAACGAGATTATGAAATGCTAACCCTCAGCAAACTTCCACATGCGCGTGCGTGCATGAAGATCTCAGACTAGCAAGAAATCCAAGTGCCAAATGAGATTATGAAATGCTAACCCTGAGCAAACTTTCACATGCGTGCGAATGCGTGCGCGCACACATACACAGATTTGGAGACAACCTACAAGTGTTCATGATCAGAAGCCTCAACCCCATATCCTAAACCATTGTACGTAGACACAAGTGCAAGTACAAAACGTACAAGCCGGCAACTCCAACATTTATGCGCATCGGGATCATAACTGCGTATATGGTATATATAAATATTATATACGCATATAAAAATATATACTCGTACAGTATAACTAATATATAATATCAATGAGAAAAACGAGTAACACTTTACTTTAATGCTATGGTGTTATAAATTCTAAACTAATAGCAGGTCAGTATCGATATTAAATTTTTTTGAAACTAGTCAATGCCCAGTCGAATGCGGAAGTACCAATGTTTGGTGTAACCATGAGTTCAAGACCAGCTATTGTTTTGCGTGTAAGATGGTCATAAATAAAGGTAAAAGTGCACTGTTATTGGTTAAATCTATAAATCTCTCTGCCGTCTACTCTCTCCAAAGAAATCCTGGTTCCGTCTTCCCCCAACTTTTTCATTCTTCATTCTCAGATCAAATACCAGAAGGGAGCCAGGACTGTCCATAATAAGGGGAATAAAAGGTCCCCTTTGGAGTATGTAAACTGTCCTTAATGAAAGCTTTATATCCTTACAAGTGGCCAAAAGAAACGTGCAGATCGATCGGTGCCTACCCCCTTCAAGTTGGACCATTCCTTTCCATCACTGCAAGTCTTCCACCGAAAATTTAAGATTGTCACAGGGATGTACTGAATTTTTGGACAAGAAAACAAGAAGATGACCACTCCCCTAATGTGTTGTCCATCGTGATAAGAATAAATATATTGTTAATGATAGAATGAAGGAAGAATGACCTATCACACGTACATCGTAAGAGTGACCTACCAGATAATCACATCGTCAGAGTCGAACTCGAGACCCTCAACTTGACGATTCTTTTAATGAGAACCTCCTTGTGAAGAAAACCCTAGTTCCTTGTGATATCTTTAGATGGACCAACAAAAAGAAGTTGAAATGTTAGGCACTTATAGGCAAGGCGCCGAGGAAATATGAGAAACCATAGTTACCAGAAAGGCCTATGAGCATGGGAGAAGATCCCGGTACAGTCATGGAAGGGTTATATTTCACATATATCATGTTTTATTCGAAATTTGTGTTGTTTTGTTTTAAGAGTTTTTGAAACAAGTTTCCAGTAACACACGAAGTAGTTTTCCGGCTTCCATGCCTTAACTTCGGCTTTCGCTCTATTCTGTATTCTGAATGAACCCGAGAGGAAGAATCCGATCTTGGACAGTTTGAGGGAATCAAATAAGCCCGATGCCGTTGATGTAGCAGTTGGAGTACGGGTATTGGGAAATAGGACTCGAAGCATGACAATAGATTAAAGAAATGCTTTTTTAAGTAAAAGACTTTCTATAATAAAACTTGACATTTCATATCACTCAAAATATAGCATTAAATTAGAAGAACTCAGTTTTTGTATGCCATTTATAAAGTAATAATTGGTGAAACATCTACAAAGCGTCTCTATGACATAACAATAAACCATCTTTTAGTTTCAACGTTTATTTTAAAATATTTAGCGTTGAGGTGATCACGATCAGGAGTGCTTAGTCACAAAGTCTCCACGCGAGGGCGATATTATGTTAGAAGTGTCTGTGCTACATAGCCTTCATGAAAAAGGATTAACTTTCATTAGAAACTTGACTTTCATCAGAAATGGATCGTAGGATCTTAGTCCCTCCAGTGTACCAAAAAAAAAAACACTAGAAGAGAAAGAATGAACATCCTAGCAGGAAAACTGGCTGTTACTATAAAGGTCCATCACACCTTTTTCGTGTTTCATGTAAGTGATGGAGACCAGAAATGAAAGGACAGAGTCGACGCCAAAACCATGGAGAAGGAAGGCAAACTTTACTCCAAGAGCAGACAGATTGTGTAGATAGAACGCATGTGATTGGGTAGTACTATAAAAGATCTTCCCATCTTATCATCACCCTCAGGAAAAAATCGCCTAGCTTTGAAGAGTGAGAGGAGTTGCATTAAATGCTTTGAACCTTGGAAATCATGAATGCTGCAGTAGTTCGTACTGTATCAGGAATTGTCTCCTTTTGCCTATCCTTGTTGGTAGCAGGTGTAGAGGTCTCTCTGCTTTCTCCCTCAAGAGGCAAAATAAGCAGGTTTCATGTTGGACCCGCTCTGTCTGCGTGTTGGGTGTTTGCGCGTATAGTAAGCTCTAAATATGTTAGTTTCGTGTTTGAACTGGTTGAATAGGACAAATATGTGGCATAGCTTATGAGAGGAAGAAAGGAATATAAGGAGGGTATAAACGAAGAAAGGTTTGGAAGGGAAAACAAGAGTGAGAAAAAGAGGAAAAGGATAATGAGCGGTCACGTTGTAATGGTTAACCATTGAAGCATTGGAGATTTCAATGGAAAGCAGGAGGATATTCATTATGTTCTTCCTATAAATAAGAAACCAAATACCGCAAATAGGTAACTAATGAAACACAGTATCAAATGGTTTCGCGTTATGAGCTCGTCCTATACTGTGAAAAGTCATACACAAAAGGACTCCACACCTCCACAGGACAAACCTACTGAGAGAGTGAGAGGTTGACTTTTTTTGAAGAGTTAAATGATATTATAAACATGATATTGACTATAATGTAGACTAAGAAACTATATATGTAGCCAATCCCAGTTAGAGTGGGACAAGGAGTGCGTGGTATTGGTTTTCATAAGAACGAAAGATGAAGCCAACCATACATGAAAAAATAACAAAGATAATCATTCACATACAAACGAAAAAAAACTAAAAGTTGCAAATGACAAAATGGGTTAATCCTAAAAATGCAAACCGTTCTTGTTCTCACTGCAGTGAAAGCAATACAAAAACGCACATTTTCTCCTGCGAGACCTAAATATGCACGTAACATATATTAGCACCTACAGGGAAGAGTGTTACAAAGTAGCGGAGACTAAGAATTGTAAGGAGGAACATGGGAGAGACATTAAAAGCACAAAAGACTACCAAGAAAAATTATCAGCATCATGCTATTTTCCTTGTTCTCTAGATGGAAAAGTAAAAGCCAGTTGGAGAGGTGCCAATATAGCACAAATAAGCCACAACTAGCGTGACAAAACTTTAACAAGGGAGATTAGTTGAACGATATGAAAGATAAGAAACGGGCACACTTCAAGTTAGAAGCTTACTCTGTGGGTCTTTCTGTCGTCTCAGGAAAGAAGAGAAACTGAAGCCACACCCACACCCACAAGTAGTCTGAGCATAGGGAGTTTCTATATCGTTCTTGGGTAATGATTAGTTAAACTGAGATTCTGAAAGGACAATTAACTCGTGCTGACTCACTAATAGGGATGGAGAAAGAGATTAAGGAAGGAAACTTGAATGCTTTGAGAAGGCACCTAATAACTAATAATGAAAATCGAGTCTAAATCTTTTTTTTTATTCCAACTCACGTGTAAATCTTGAACAAGAACTAAAGGCTGAAGTTTCCAGTATTGCTTCAGAGTATTAGCTTAGGAATCAAACTTGTGCACCCCGCTCCCTTCTCTCTTTCACACACACACGCACACACAGATATCAAATAAGGAGCTGCTACAATCGAGGGAAATACTAACACTTGGAGAGAGTAATAAAAATACCACAAAATATCACGAAATTTAAAGAAAAGCAACAGGAAAGTCGATAAACGGATCTTGAATACCATGTAAACAAAGAATAAGAATGACTACTAGGGTTAACTTGATTAAGTTTAGATTTGACGAAAAGGATTAAAATAGACTGCGTTTGACTTATAAGAATTCTAGGGAAGGTAAATCTGTTATTCTCTTTGAAGGATGAGAGAAAAGCAACTCCTTAGAACAATAATACTCCGTCTCTTACACACTTGTCATCTCTTCATCTGTAAGTTCTTAACCTGAGATCAGATCTTATCATTCTAATAGGCGGTTATATTTTCCCTATCTCTTCGAAGAAGAGGTACAGTATTGACGTTTACCATTTTTTGGGGTCTTAAACCACAAAAAATGACTAAGCTCCATAAACAAATGCAAGCTTCACGTTTTGAAGAATTATTTAACCTTTCCTTTTCAATACTGGAGTTAACTAAAACTATTTTCTGAAAACCAGGATGAATTACCAGAAAGTGAAACAAATCTCTCTCTCTCTCTCTCTCACACACACAAAAAAAAAAAAAAAAAAAACTAGTCACCAGGTAACTACGACTATGACTCGTTCCGGTGTCGAAGATTAAAATCCAAAATCTGACAGACATGGCGCTTCCTCGTCAATAGTTCCAGTGAATTTTTTATTCCGTGCGGAGATCACCTAAGATCTCGTGATGAGCAAAAGAAGGAAATTCTATAAAGAACCTCAACCATAACTCTAGTAATAAACGTTCAATCTGAGAAATCGAACGAAAGGTCCTCAACTCCGAATTAACACATTAGATGAATCCACTCAACAGAAAAAAGGAAGATGATTTCACCTGTTGTTTGCATACTCGTAGAGGCGGCCTCGGCTCGAGAAGACGATGAGTGCAACCTCCGCGTCGCACAGAACTGAGAGTTCATATGCCTTCTTCAGGAGGCCGTTCCTCCTCTTGCAGAAGGTGACTTGACGGTTCGTCGTGTTCTCTATGCGCTTGATCTCGATCTTCCCTCTCCCCATAGCGATGGACTCGAGATCTGAGCTTTTTGGATTATTTTTAGCGTTTGAATGAGGAAGCAAGGGGGATGATCGGAATCGCCGTTATGAAAGAGGCGGTTTTCCAGCGACCTCTAGATACAACTTTGTTGTTGAAGTAGACAGGAGTGCATGGAGAGAGAGAGAGAGAGAGAGAGAGAGAGAGAGAGAGAGAGAGAGAGAGAGAGAGAGAGAGAGAGAGAGAGAGAGAGAGAGAGAGAGAGATTTATACGCGATCATTTCCGGAAATCAAATTGTTGGAAAATAGTAAGAGGGAGGGAACTCTTGGCGGGTGAAATTCTGTGTAGTCACATGGTGACTTTTAGTAATTCCTGAAGATCAAGGCTTATCAAACATTCGGACACGTTAATGTAGCGAATGGTCAAATAGTAAATTAAGTTAAACGATTCAAATACTTTCGGAATATCTCTTTGAAACCTCACACGTAACACGGAAGTGGCAAGACCCTTTCTGAAAGCCTACACTCTCAATTACTTCCGCTCGCGTCTTTAGTTAGCTAGATCAAGTCTCTGCTCGTGCCTATTTTCGAGATCACCATTTATGATTTTTCGAATATGAGCGGGTCGGCTCCAAACCCATGGTAATGGATCCGGCGGTCTGATCCAATTTTAAGCACAGAGGTACCTGGATTTTGGACAAATCAATGCAGATCCAAATGCATTTTTAAATACTTCTAAGCTTTGACGTGGTGCAGTTTTCTTGGGTATGTACTGAGTGAATAGGGTCCAACCCGATTTAGACAAAAAGAGAAATGAAGTGACTTAGATAATCTTGTTTATGGATAACTTTGGTCAGATCAATTTGATGTTGATCAAACACTACTTCAAAACGGTTCTTCACGTTCAGAAAAGAATTGCTCCAAAGGTTCATGCTAGTTCTTGATCTGATTGGACTATTTGTATTTATATGCATTAGGATCTCGATTCATGAATCTCTCAGTTCGAGAAGTGTTGTATAAAATACTATATATAACAGTTAAACAACATTATGTTATCGTATGGACACCGTCGGTCTACCTCGAAGAGGTTCTTCGTCACAAAAATAAAGAAAAGGGGATCGGTCCAGAATTGAGCTTAGTTCATGTATGCAAAGCGACATCCCTTAATCTGACCTGATTTGCATCGAGATATTCTAAAAAATAACTAAACAAGATCCTGTTTGGATGTAACGTTTTGCCTTTAATTGTTAAACCAGGTGGTTGGCAATAGTTAACTCCAGTTTGACCTTTTTTCACAGTGTTGAGGAGAGAAAGAATAAGGTGTACTTTTGTGTCCATCCATCTTACAGAAATTGTATATTGAAATGCTGACAGGATAATGTTGTAAATACCGGCACCTGTAGATCGTCTCCCATGCAATCCCCACCGTTCATCTACATGAAATAGAAAGGTTTGTAGTGAGATGTGCGGTGTGGATAGAGTATTACAAAGATGTGCGGTACAGACCGAATGCAACTTGAAATAAGATGGAATTAGCTTGCCTTATGCTAAATCAGGGGAAACATTAATTACTTCAAGAATGCTTGATGCTACAATATAATTCATGTTCTATACGTTTAGTGTACATTTCATCTTATAAGAAGAAATAAGCCTCTTTAATGTGTATTCGCTAAAAAAATCATGTTAAAGGGCCTAACTTCGGGTAGGTGTTATTGTTGGGGTATCCACCGGAGTTACTTTATTCCGATCACTGAGATCCCGCCGGTGTCTCTCACTATGATGTTCCTCACAACAGCAACGCCGTCCTTCCGGCAACAGAGTTCGGATGACAGTCGAAAGAGAAGAAAAGAAAAGAAGAAGAAGAGATAAGATGCATATGTTTTGATTTCCAGTTACCCACAGACGGCTTTCTCAGGGAGGTTTTTCTTTTGTGTTTTCTCTGTATTTTCTCGCTCTGTATTTATAGAGAAGCAATGTCCATTTTCATGGTTGCCTCCTCCCTGTATTTCTTTGTCTGGGCTTTCCGCTTGGAGCTCTTTATGATTATTGTAACGTGTATAACGCACATGCTACGTTTGTAATGTATCCACGAAAATGGCAAGATGGCCAATCTTCCGTTTTCATCAATATCTGACTGAGAATGGCCACAACTCGGTGTTACAATTATATACCACTAAAATTCCAATGTAAACATTAAAACATTAAAAAAAAAGGATTCACATGAAAAGTTTATGCGAAATGAATAAAAGCTGAAATACGAAGACATGCTAAAATGATGACAACATTTAGCGAAATAATCTAATTGAGCTCCTATAAGAAAGTGCAGCAAGTTTGATGATGAACACTTTAAAGTCAATATAAATGAAATAAAGTTTTAGAAGAAAATAATAAATTTCAGTTTTGCTTTTCTCGAGTTTAAAATGCCGCTACCAATACTGTTTTCTTTTACAACGAGGAGGCCGAAACGAGGTATGCATGCCCCAAGTATCGAACACAGGACCTTAATCTTGTGCACCAAGGGTTAGATTGCATCATTGTCTACACTTAAGTGACACTAAAAGTAGTGGTGGATGTACATAGAGGCGAGGTGGGGCGGACATTCCACGTGAAATTTGAAACATTAATGTAAAAGCTACAACTTACAATTGCACCCGTTCGTGGTTACAGTACATGGTTTGCCCCCACCTCAAACAATTTCATGTAGACATGTTCGGATCAAAACTGGACTGCCTGTTCCAACCCAAAACTAACTAGGCTAAAAACAGGTCGAACTGAACCAGAAATCATAACTAAACTTGAGAATAGCAATCGAAATGGACGGATTTGAACCATCAGTTCTGTCTTTTTAAAAAAAATCAAGAATTTTATAGTTTGTATATACAATTTTAAACTCAACCCGAAACCGGCAGTTCTAAACCATGACCGAAACTGTTCTCATTCCGGTTTGGTTCCAGTTACAAGTTCTCGTGTACCTGGAACAAACTGAAGACGGCTCGTTGGGTAGAACACTAGTTTTGAATTCTTTGTTGTTTTGTGTCGTGTTGAGTTCGGTGGCTGTCGTGAGCTAATCAACCAAGTAAGTTGGTGTGCGTATGATTAAGGATGAAAACTTATTAAAAAGAGTGTAAAAGTTGAGCGAGGAAAAATATGAGTGGGTAAGGGAATGTATGTCAAAGGTCTCATTGGAAGGAGACGTCTCTCTCTCTCTCTCTCATGCATTAGAGTGAGACAGAGAGGAGGTGACAAAGGCATGTGATTGGGTCTGAGCGTCTTCCCACTTAAAACTTCTGTTTAAGGAAAGCCATGACAATGATTGAACGTCGCTCTCCATTTCCCATTTCCATCTCTCTCTCTGTGTGTGTGTGTGTGTCCCAAGTTAAGTTTGTTTTCTTATTTTAAAAGGCCAAAAATAACTGCCTAGTTAACAACAGAACAAATTTTCTTAGAAAAAAAAGACAGAGGTACTCCAGTGCATGGTAGTCTTCCCACTTAAAACTTCTGTTTAAGGAAAGCCATGACAATGATTGAACGTCGCTCTCCATTTCCCATTTCCATCTCTCTCTCTGTGTGTGTGTGTGTGTCCCAAGTTAAGTTTGTTT
The DNA here is from genome assembly GCA_036023115.1 of Brasenia schreberi. Taxonomy (NCBI): domain Eukaryota; kingdom Viridiplantae; phylum Streptophyta; class Magnoliopsida; order Nymphaeales; family Cabombaceae; genus Brasenia; species Brasenia schreberi. The sequence goes on along the minus strand of JAYKKT010000092.1, from coordinate 1,379,607 downwards.
TCTTATTTTAAAAGGCCAAAAATAACTGCCTAGTTAACAACAGAACAAATTTTCTTAGAAAAAAAAGACAGAGGTACTCCATGCATGGTAAAACTTTTAGTTATGGCAATCTCTTTAAAAACCGTGTTCTAACTAAAAATACTCGTTATTTTAAATGTCTCCGTTGCATTTGCTCTTTACTTGTGTTTATTATTCAAGAATTTTATATACTTATTTTTTTTGTTTTGGAAGTGTCTTTCAGGTTTCATCTTATGACAGAGAACTCTCCCCGCAAGTATTCTTGAGGAGGAGCAACAGAAGGCCTTATTAGTATTTCAATTTCATACAAAGGATTGGTTTCACTGATCATGTAGCAGATTGGTTAGTCAATAACGTGCATCCTCGGGTCAGAAATTGTTTCACTCACCCACACATAACACACATGTATGTGTACGTGTGACAGTGAATATCAATAGACTTGTATGTGTGTGTGAAGCTCAATGAGAGGTTGGGGCAACAATTCAATGCATGGATCGATCACTGTGTCTCCCGTTTTCTGTCTCTCTCAGGAAGCCAGACGTTCCTATTCTTTCTCATTAAGAAAAACTCTCTCTCTCAGACATGCAGGCACGGAGTCTCCCCATAAACTTTCTCTCAAGTTTTTTGGCCTTTCTTTGCTAAAAAATCAATTTGGGACTTTTTGAACATTGCTTAGATCGAGTGTTTCCATCCTATCCGATTAAGATGGGACAGGTTTAGGCTTCTAGCACAAGAAACTAGTATATATATAGAGAGACGCATTCTATATAATAGCATAATAACAATATCTTTCATTAAATTATAATTATGCTACCGATGAACATGTCTATATACATACATATATATATATATATATATATATATATATATATATATATATATATATATATATATATATATATATATATATATATATAGAGAGAGAGAGAGAGAGAGAGAGAGAGAGAGAGAAGGTCAATGAATGACCAGGAAGCCATTTAATGGAGGGTTGGGCTCAATTAACGTAAAGTCAGACGTCGCCATTCTCTCTCTACTAGGTCTTTGTTTGTAGATGCATATCAAAGGTTTGGACCACATGGGGAGTGCAGGCATCGAGTTGTCATCATATTTATGTTGATCCGGCACCTAGCAGCTTTCTCTTTTCCTAGTTTTAGAAAGATTTCTTGGATTGTGAATCCATACGAAAATAGAAAGCCCCACAAACCAAGCAACTCAAGATGGTCACATCGCTGCAGATGAGGAAAGCAAACTAAACCAACCTAAGCATGTCTCCAAATTATCAAGATGCCCATATATATAGCTCTGCTTTTCTCTCTCTACAATTCTATTCTTTCTCTTAATTGCTTCAGCTGTGCTCGCGTGATAAGCTCCTCCATGTTAACTCGTCTAACTCAATCCCTATTTTCTTCATTTTCCAGTCGGCTAAAACGAGCTAACAGGCCTTACACGAAGAAGATTTTGTGTTGAAGAGTAGTCAAGAACATGTTGAAACAACTCTTATTTCGTTTCCTAAGCTAATTAACAACCGCAATGATGGTGCTTAAGTAGTTGTGTCAATAATATATATATATACATACATATATATACATATATATACATATACATATACATATATATACATATACATATGTATATATATATATATACATATATATATACATATATACATATATATATATACATATATATATATATATATACATATATATACATATATATATATACATATATATATACATATATATATATACATATACATATATACATATACATATATATATATACATATACATATATACATATACATATATATATATATACATATATATATATACATATACATATATATATATATATATATATATATATACATATACATATATATATATATATATATACATATATATATATACATATACATATATATATATATACATATATATATATATATATATATATATATATATATATATACATATACATATATATATATACATATACATATATATATATACATATACATATATATATATATATATATATATATATATATATATAGATATAGAGAGAGAGAGAGAGAGAGAGAGAGAGAGAGAGAGAGAGAGAGAGAGAGAGAGAGAGAGAGAGAGGCCTCCCTTATATTGACATAAAAATTCACCTTGTGCAGTTATTCAAAAATATTTATCATATACATATGTATATATATATAAGGGATATATATATATACATATACATATATATATATACATATACATATATATATATATATATATATATATATATATATATATATATATATAGAGAGAGAGAGAGAGAGAGAGAGAGAGAGAGAGAGAGAGAGAGAGAGAGAGAGAGAGAGAGAGAGAGAGAGAGAGAGAGAGAGAGAGAGGCCTCCCTTATATTGACATAAAAATTCACCTTGTGCAGTTATTCAAAAATATTTATCATATACATATGTATATATATAGAGAGAGAGAGAGAGAGAGAGAGAGAGAGAGAGAGAGAGAGAGAGAGAGAGAGAGAGAGAGAGAGAGAGAGAGAGAGAGAGAGAGAGAGAGAGAGAGAGAGAGAGAGAGAGAGAGAGAGAGAGAAGAGGCCTCCCTTATATTGACATAAAAATTCACCTTGTGCAGTTATTCAAAAATATTTATCCGGTGTTTGATCTGATTGCTTGATGTTTGAAGAGTTTATCTAAATTGTGTATCAAACAGGAAGGACCCGATAGCACATGAAGCAAACAACTGTGTCGACACGCACACGCTCAACGAGAATTGTGGGACACAAAACTCGACATGAACACGATTCGGGAAGTCCGTATTAGTTCTTGTTCACCTAAACTGAACACGAAAAAGATCGGGTCATATTGGATTCACCAATTTTTGGGGACCTCGAATGGATATTTCCTACCTTTTAGAAGTGGTTGATATCGTGTCTTAGTACAAACCAAAAACATAGATCAAGCCAAGTCGATGATGTACACCTTGCCACCGAGCTTGTCGGGGCTCAGGTACAAGGCGAAATTTAACTTTTATATTTTCTTTAATTATTTCTCTAAAAATATATTCCATTTCTCGATTTTTCATGCATGGCTCAGCTACAACTCATGTATGATACACATGATGCATACAGTTTATGCGTTAGTTTTGTGCAGACTAGAATGATCATAGCTTGCCAACATGATTCTAGGAGAAAACTTTTATAGTAGAAAGCGATGATTTCCACTCTAAACCAAGTCTAATGGAGCTCTCATGCAACTATCCTATATACAAATTTGACTCTTATTCACAAAGTATCTGAGCTACGATCTCCAACGAGCTCAGCGGGCTATGTTTCACTATAGATAGATAAAGCTATCACCTCTCTCTCTCTCTCTCTCTCTCTCTCTCTATATATATATATATATATATATATATATATATATATATATATATATCTACAACTACAACTACAACTAAGCCTTTTTCCATACTAGATGGGGTCAGCTACATGGATTCTTTGTTTTTTTTTTGGTAGAATCCATGTTAAGTCCGACAAAGTTTTATGCAGCTGTCGGAAGCCTAACACAACCCTCCTCCTTTTTCCGGGCTTGGGACCGGCCATGCAAAGATGATTCCTTACATAAGCAGAATTATTATATTACATAATATATAATTATATATATATATATATATATATATAGATAGAGAGAGAGAGAGAGAGAGAGAGAGAGAGAGAGAGAGAGAGAGAGAAATAGATATATGCCCAGCATCATTACATGTTGATAAATTAGAACAAATCTCAATCATCTATTTCAAAAAATAGATGGTTGATAATTAAATTTTAAAAAAGTTCTGTTTTTGAAGGTGTACTTGATTCATACTTTTGCTTTCTTTTCTTTTTGAAATTGAATATAATAGGATGTAATAGTGCTAGCATGTGCCACATTCTCTATAATGTCATCATAGTTAGTTTATATGATAGATAACATACTTTGCATATTCCATGACAAATCATTCTTGGGGACAGTCAAAGCAATGAACAACGAGCGCGCACACACATACGTGTGTATATATACGTATTTATGTATATATTTGCATATATAAAGATCTAAGTTTGTGTTTTTATTAGCGTTGCTCACCAAAGATGACAAATAAAGCACTGCCAAAGTGGCCTAGAGATTCTGTGGCGCTTAGGAAAGATTGTTAGAGAAGACACGTATTCGATACGTATGTGTGTGTAAGTGAGAAAGGAAATGGAAAAGTTAGTTTCCTAACAAAAGGTGAACCATCTCCACCAGAGACCAAGCTACGTTGTGCAAGTAGACCAACAGACCGCAGGCGAGATGAGAACACCACAAAAGACTGTAAAAGGCGTAGTTGCAAGAAAACAGCAAAAACTAGGGAAGGGCCATTTTCTTTCAAGGATTCATGCATACAATCATTAGCTATACTTTTGAAGCCGTATAAATGGCCATGAAAGAAAAAAATGCTTAAATTGTTCACTTGAACATTTTAAAATCTAATTTACAAAAGATAACTTTTAATCCCTTCTAAAGTAACTACATATTTTCAAATATTTTACCATATTCTAACATGAATAATTATAATAAA